>JAJNNQ010000061.1:162500-547500 GCA_027886175.1 Phylloscopus collybita | reverse complement strand
TCATGTGCACAAACATGGCTGTGAAGAGCCTTGCACACAAATATGGGTATGAACAGCCCTGCCAGAGCAGCTGCACAGGAAATTCAGGGCACCTTGAGGGATAATGCTGAGGTGTCACCTCTCCCAGGTCACCTCAGAGAACCTCTGCCAGCTGTGACAAGAGAGCAGTGCATTCCTGCAGCCCTGCCTGGGCGAGGGCAGCACCCCCAGGGCACTGAGCCTGGGGGGACACGCTCCACCCCACCCCTCCAGCCTGCAGACCTCGGCTGAGGCAAGCAGAGCAGCTGTGGGAGGAACAGAGCAGGTAGAACCAGTGCTCCCCACCTGCCAGGGAGCTTGCTGCTGAGCAAGACCAGGGGCACAGTCCAAAACAAACAGCAGGAGAAACCACTTCTCCAAGGAACAGCTTGTCCAGGCTGTTGAAACTTGGAGGGCAGAGCAGCAGAGCAGCCCCGTCCCAGCAGGCACCTTTGCTGTGCACACTCAGAGGCTTGAAGCACACCTGGAAAATGGAATGAAGAGGTCAAACCCAGGAGAAGGGCCTGCCTTATGCCACAGGCTGACCCTGAGTTCCACATGTTTGCTCTGGTTGTCTTTAGTAGGCACACACGGGGAGGAGGGACTGACACAAATCCAGCTCTGGGCACTCACAGCGATGTAACTCTGCATCCCACAAGGAAAAGGAATGCAGGTTTTTCTCTCCCTGCTCCTCAGGAAGGGTACAAGCCTCACTCCTAATGGTTTTCTTGTCTGTGCCACAGGAAGATGAGCAGGCTGAACCCTGTCCCATGGGGAAGCAGCAGGCTGGAAGGGGTTTCTTCCAGCAGTACAACCACCATCTCTGACACCTCTCTGGAGGGCAGGAAGAGCAGGGTGCTCAGTTTAAACTGCCCTTTAAAAGCACATCCAATTTTCCTTGTTCTAGCACTGAGCTGCACACCTACCAGGTAGCCTTAGGGTTGAGACTGGAGGAGTCCTACCACACTCAGCAGCTACATTCACACAGGCAAATAATTATGCAATAGTAGTTGCAAAAACCTCTATCATTCAGGCATCCAGACCTGAAATGGGAGGAGAGAGACCTCTTTTACTTCTTCTCAGCACAAGGTGAGCCTGGAGAACACCACCAACCTGCAAAAGCCAGTGATGCCTCAGCTCACACTACATGGCCACCAAGCTATCTGCACTGTGCACACACCTGCAACAGGCAGCTGAGTTAAGTCACACAGAACATTTTTAGAAATACAGTTGCCCTCACTAGAATGTTATATTCCCTGTGAAGAGTTCTTCCTTTGCTTTCCTATCTCAAATTCTCACGGTTGAAAGGGGCACAGGCAGCTCCAGTTGCAATTTTACTAGCAGATTAACAAAAACCTTGACGAACTTCAGCATATTTCTGATGGTTGATGTCCTAAAGGATTTTATTTATATGAAATCCATGCTTTAAACAGCTGATAGTCACTTCAAAACATGTCAAACTGACCCCTGTTCTGGCCTCAAAGGAGCTCACAAATCACAAATTTACGTAACAAATAAAACTTCCCGTGGGACAAACAACAAACTGTAAAATGCACTCATTCAGCAACTGCTGAGAACACTCATTTCCTAATCGGGCTCTGTGGATGCAGCACACACCAGCTTAACCTTATCTCCCCTCATCTGGGACTCAGACTATCTGCTCACACAGCAGTTGTGCTCCTCCAGGAGCAGCGTGGTGTCAGGTGCCAGCTTTTTCAGAGATGAATCAAACAGAGAATGGTGAAGAGCTACAGGAGCTACACACAACCCTAAACCTGCCTGGCACAGCCCCAGCCCCAGCCCCATTCCTGGGGGATGAGGAACCTGGGCACTGAACACCCCTTTTGGCAGCCTGGGACGCTCTGTCAGATGCAGATCAGAAGCTGCTTCAGCCGTGGGGGCTGCAGGTGACTGGCTGGGATGTCAGGGACTGAGTCACACCACAGAGCTCTCCATCTGCAGCCTGGCAGTGGCCAAGGCCAACAGCAGAGCTCAGCTGCTCAGGAGCACTTTGGGAAAGGGCCAAGTAGCCAGGCTGCTGCTGGAATAAGCTCAGGGGTTGAAGTGGAACATGAGATCAGGGCCATGACCTTGAAAATCAGGTTTTGGCTCATTATCTACAGTCTACCAGATTCTGACATCCGCTGCATGGGGTGCCTGCAGCTTTGTACCAGGCATTTTGCACATCCCTGATATACCCCATCCCTGGAAACATCCAAGGCTGGCTGGATGGGGCTCTGACCAGCCTGATCTAGTGCAAGGTGTCCCAACTCACTGCAGAGGGTTGGACTAGGTATCCTTTGAAAGCCCCTGCCAACCCACAGAATTCTGTGATTCCGTGGTCTATTCCAGCACTGTCACTGGTAATAATGGCTTGACAAGGTATCTCACACAGGGGGGGCATCTCAGAATTTTAATGTACTTCATTCCACAGAAAAAATAGGTTTTTTCAGATTTTACCCATCTTAATAGCTCTGTTGCCAGATCCTATCCAGGTAGAATCGACCTACTGACTTGAGCTCAAACTGCACAGGGGAGTGTGCTCAGGAGAGCACGAGGAAGCAGGATAGGGGGGAGGGAGGGAGGGAGGCAACCCAGCCTTTGGCTGCCTGTGCTGTGCTCTGCAGTTTTGCACCTTAATTCCAAGTGTCTCTTATACTTGTGCAGCATGTTCCTCAGGTTCACAGATGGGAGACAGCAGCGTGGTCTAGTAGAAGGTGTCCCTGCCCATGGCAGGGGGTGGAACAAGGTGGGCTCCAAGGTCCCTTCCAACCCCACACATTCCCTGATTCTCTGACAGGGGACCACCTGCAGCGTCAAACCAAGTGGAAGAATCTCCTGATACACAAAAACCTGGCTCCTGCTCTCTCTGAGAAGCAGGCTGAGGGATGAGAGGGAGCTCACAGCACCTTCACATGAGCAATCTCATGGAGAGGCCCATTCCAGCAGTGGCACCCCTGTTACTCTGGCTGCCTCCAAGCCTTGTGCCAAATACCTGCACCAATGCCAAACCCCTGAGAACAAGGGAAGAGCGGGGAAGGAAAGCCATAAAGAAAGGAAAAAGAGAACTTCTCTTTATGGCTAGAGCCCCAAGCTGCTCTCCTTCCACCAAACATGCAGGGATGAGAGTCACTGACACTCCCCCTTCCTACCCAGGGCAGTCACAGTGAAATCCTCCTCTGAAGCCAGTGATTTAGACTGGAATTACACAGGTGGTAGCAACATACTGCAAATTCCTTGAGTTTGGTTGGTTCTCAAGTCATTCTCAGGGAATCTATTTTTAGGCTTGCAACTGCATTTTTCCATGGCACTCCATGACCCATCCTCCCACCTCATTGCTGGGCAGAGCAGGAAAAGGCTAAAGACAGAGACCAGCGACCTCAAACAAGCAAGACCTGAGCAAGGGGCACACCTGCTCTGCAGTACAAGAGTCACGGGTCTCCACTGCAGTACCTGGAACCCGTTCTGAGAGAAAACAGCAGCACAGAGCCAGTGAGCACACACTTCTGCCCAGAGCACCAGGACTCGGGGTTCCCAGCCTCCAGGACAAAATGCTTCAGGTGGTGACAGAGGCAGGACACCCCTGGAGCAGGCACACAGCACTTGAACCTCACCCTTTCTTTAGAAACGGCATTAATGAATAAATACTGGTGTTTGTGTAGCTGTCAGAGCGAGCCCTTGGTTCATATCCATACTTGCCCTTTCCCTCAACTTCAAACTACTCCATACTCAATACATACTCCAGACCCTCCTCCATACTCAGCTTACTTCCATGTGCCACTTCCTTACAATCTCTCCTGGATCTTATTTGCAGACTGAGACTTGCCACTGTTAGAGAAGTAGTGATAAACGTTCTGCTCTTTGCTCACCGCAAACTCTCAATGCTTTTCTCCAAATTAGTAATATTTTTACCGTTCTGGCAACGATAGATTTGCTGAATTTCACAGTTTTATGATTATTTTTAAGATGATTTAGAAGTCTCTGGAGTCTGGTGAGTGTACTTTTATTAAAGAGCACATCTTTAGTTTGTACAGGTGAGGAACTTTAGCCTGGTGAGTGTCAGAAGAGGCTCCTGAAAATAAATTTTTTAATCCTCAATCCACCAATTAGTGTTCCAGTAAACACAATTTCTCAGTGCTCTGCCATCTATTAAGTTCTCCCTCCTGTGTTAAAATTATGTTGTGTTCTGCTTCACACACTAGATTTTGCAAATCCCTTTTCAAGATCCAAAAAATCTCTATTTATAAATAACCACAGCAGAGGGGAAAACCATTGTTGTGTCAAATACTCTTACAAGAAAAAGGAAAGCCCAACGATTATATCATGTGTATACTGTACTAGAGCTAAATGTTTATAAAGAGGGATTAATTTTTTTCCCTCCCTGGCAACAGCTATAATAAATACACTGCTAGAGAAAACATGTGAAGTAGAAGACATGCACTCAACACTGAAGAAACACGTCTGGATACAGCTCAGTGAGGAACTCACAGAAGAATCTAACACCATAAAAATTCTTTTTATGAAGAAACAAAAGGTTCTGTTTTGAGCTTCCAGCTTGATGTCAGTGCTCAAATCTCTCAGAGTAAAACTTGGGTGAGATGTGAGATCTTCTGAGATGTGGTCAGGCGGTGCTTGCAAACTCCATTAACTGATTCGTTAGTAACAGGAATGAAAAACACTTCAGAGGGCTAACAGAGGTTATCAGGCAGCAACACAAAAACGAGGGCACAAAGCCTTTCCCCTCCTCCTGCTTCCTGCAACCCCATAGTTCAGGTTTTGGCTCATATGCCTACTTTTTTTTTTTTTTTTTTTTCTATTCTAAGTCCCCTGATGCTAATGCAGAGGACCTGGTGAGATGTCTGTGTTTGGGACAGCAAGGAATTTGGTGTGCCTGGCTCTCTTGGTGTCCAGGCTGGGCATCACAACCTCTCCAGACCAGCAGGTTCACTCCCAGAGCTTGCTGCCTTCAGCTTCTGTGCAACAGCTCCCGTCTCACTGATTTTCACAGAGATTAAACTCTGCTTTCACAATCACTAATGCCACATTTGGGCAATTCCTGATCTCACAGAAAACACATCCAGCCCAGGCAGGGTGTGAACACACAGCCCTGCTTCTGCTGAATCAGAGCAAGAGCATGACCACCAGAGGGAAAACAATAGCTACTCTGGTTTAATACCTGCCAGGGGGAGTCTGTCATGCTGACAAATTCAAACAGCTGTGGATTAGCAGCCTGAGATTACACCTGATCTGCAGTGCAATTCCTATGGTTCCAGCATTTTGACCAAGCACCACTGGCTCTACAGCTGGACTTGTTCTCAAAGAGCACCCTCAAGCAAATCCAAAAACGTTACCTTTTGATCTTAACTCACTTCCATGAGAAATACTTACCCAGTATAAAACTAAAATCAACAACCATACGTGTAATTCAGACTTAACTCATGCTCCAGCCCACCTGTTGAATTTACTTTTTCATGTAAATGTACCAAAGTCAGCAAAGGCATGACCAGCACTAGGTTCCTTGTAGCTGTTTCCAGAAGAGGAGAAGTGCAGCCCCGTTACCAAACCCTTAGCTCTGGGCTCTCAGAAGGATTAATTTCCCTTCTGATCCCCCTCAGCATCCCCCTGCAGCATCCCAGTTGGACAGCACAGACTTTGGCAGGTGGAGAGGCCAGACAGAGCCCTGCCCAGCTTAACAGCATCACACCAGATGGAAAACGTCTGGGTGTGCAGATGGAGGAAGAGCTTAATAGAAATACTCTCACGATGAGGTGAGACTTCCCCGAAAATGTGCACTTTAGGAGCTCCAAGATGTAATTTTTTTATACATAGAACACTACACAACATACCATCTTCATTACTGGAGTTCCACTGGCAGTGCAAGGGAACTGCTTGTATCTAATCCAGAAAGGAATGTGACAGGTAAGTCTATCTCTGCCAGGCCCCTATACCTTCTCCCTCTCTCTCACAGACAGTTGTTTAGGATTAAGGTTTAATAGCTTTTTTATTATTCTTTTTTCTATTTTTCTTATTTTCTGGACCAAGGAACCAACAGAATCCATTCTCTTCATCTCCTGCCAGAGGTAGCACTCCAGTCATCATCCCCTCAAACTGCAGCTGGGACCCACTCTGTAAAACACCAAATGCTTTCCAATGCCCTTGGAGTCGAGCAGCACCACACACTCTGGGGTGCAGAGCAGCACAGACGTGTCACTCTTGTGGCAGCTGCCTGTTTAAAAACCCTAAGAGGAGGAATGAGGCCTGAATTTCCAGGTGCTTCAGTTCCAAGGTTTAGTCTATCAAGCACTTAGGAGAAAGGCTGTGCTACTGGCAGGGAGTGCAGATGTCTTAGCGAGGCTGGAACAGCTGCAGGGCGTCTACAACGCTCCACCCAGTGGTAGAAACCTACACCTGCCTGAAGGAGGAAATCCTGCATAGTTCTACAGGGGCAAAAAATACCACACATGCTTTCTTTCCCCACGTGGTTCCATAAGAGAAAGAAATTAACATTTTCATTATACTGCATAATAGAGACTATTCATGTAAAGAACACAACTGAGCCTAAAAAGGTAAAAGAAAAAAAAAAAAAGAAGTATGTGCTCAGTACACTTAAAGTATGTGATTATTCTGCTAAAATCTAACACATTTCTTATCTCCTGCTCCTTCCAGGACACTTATTTTCCCCTAATCCCAACTGCTCTCAGCAGAGATGCCTTAATTTCCCAAAGGCAGAAACACAGTTGTACCACTATTATATCCAGGAAATCAGAGAGCAGAGAATCTGTCATATCCAGAATAGCTGGGAATTAGTACAAGGATCACATATTTCTGTTGTTATTCTGTAATATATGATAGGGCTTACTAGCAAAGACAAGCTCAGACCAAAGCCTCAAGGCTCAGCACCCCTGTGTGTTGTGGAAGATTGGTCAGGAATCAAACATCAATGCTGGTGCTCATCTTTAATGATAACTCAGCAAGAAAAAGCCAGTAATTTGATTCCCTGCCCATGGCACTGGTGTGCTATGGAAGTAAATGATCTTTAATATCCCTTCCAACCCAAACCATTCTGTAATTCTGTGACTCTGCATTCTGAAGCACAGCAAACTGTGTTTGCACAGGGCCTAGCACAGGACCTGGTTTTGGCCTTCTGGGAATGCCACGCTCTAGGCTTAGGAGTGAAATCAGGAACTACAGAAGAGGAATGCAGAGGGATTGTTGCTGGTCTCAACCATTCAACAGTTTAATTGGCACAAAGTGGACTTAGATGGGATCTTGGGCAGGAATTGCTGGCTGTGAGGGTGAGCAGGTCCTTGCACAGGGTGCCCAGAGCAGCTGTGGCTGCCCCTGGATCCCTGGAAGTGCCCAAGGCCAGGTTGGAACAATCTCATCAGGTGGAAGGTGTCCCTGCCCATGGCAGATGGTGGAATAGGACAGTCTCCAAGGCCCTTTCCAACCCAGACCATCCATGATTCCATGAACATATTGCTCTGACCTGGCTGACCTCAGCTGGGTGCTGTGGAAGAAGCTGCAAAGTGTTAGAGCTGCACCACTTGAAGTCCCAGTAACTTCATGGGAAAGGATTTTTCACTGCTTCACTTCAGTGTGGCAAGGCCCTTCATCAGAGGTTCTTACAGGAAATGAACAGGATAAAAATGGAACAATGTGGGAATAAACAGCTGGCTCACACTGCAAAGAAAGGTTACTGTCAGGAGGATGCACATCATCTGTGCTGATAACGCATTTGTCAAGGTATCTGGAAGTTGTAGCTTATGCATAAAAAGTTCTCTGGAAAATAAGGTGGACATCATGAAACATTTTGCAGAAAATAAGCCATTATTCAGGATGACCAAATGCAGCTCTCATGGCTAGAATTACACATGAATCTCAAAATTTTGAGTGATAAAAAGGGGAAATGGAACATTAGGTGCTTAATAAAGCACATGAAGAGGATTTACTGTAAACACACAGAGATGAGCTCAGAAAGAACCGTTATTACACAGGGATGAGATCCTGGAAAAATTTCATCCAGCTGTCTGAAAATGAGAATTCAGTGATTATCCACAGTCAAGAACTGCCCCATAAATTCCTTCAAGAGGGCAAGAGGAGAGACAGCGCCCATCCATGATCTCTGTGACCAGACCTGAGGGAATGACATGAAGTTCTATAAGGGCAGATTTAGGTTGGATCTCAAGGAAAGGTTCTTCCCCAGAGGGTGCTGGCACTGCCCAGGCTCCCCAGGGAATGGGCACGGCCCCGAGGCTGCCAGAGCTCCAGGAGAGTTTGGACAGCGCTGCCAGGGATGCCCAGGGTGGGGTTGTTGGGGTGTCTGTGCAGGGACAGGAGCTGGGCTGGATGATCCTGTGGGTCCCTTCCAAGTCAGATTATTCTATGCTTCAATGATTCCAAGAAGGGAGGCAAAATTAGTTACTGAGTATTGGTTGTTAAATAAAAATCCTCCTGCAAAGGATGTGGCAAAATCCATGTGGCAAATGTATTTTGAGCAGTGAAATCCCAGTAATCCCAGTAATTTACTAAGATAAGAGTAGAAAGAGGAAAACACATACTGTATTAGATAAACATCTGGTTTGCTGTCCTATGGCAGCTGGTTGGAGCTTTTTTTTAATGCATATAAACAGTGCTAAATATCTCTACAGTTGTTAAAGTCACTGCACCCATGAAAACCCCTGGGAAGGTGATCAGCATACTTCAACTGTTATCCACCAGCTGTAGCAACTCTTGCCCTGACCTGAATTTCCTGCTAGGCTAGGCAGACAGGTTTGAGTAACTGCCTGGCTTCCACAATCCTCTCATGCCAGCAGAGTGGCAAGAAGCTGTTGTAGATAAGGAATATTCGACAGTGGA
Organism: Phylloscopus collybita; assembly: GCA_027886175.1. NCBI lineage: Eukaryota > Metazoa > Chordata > Aves > Passeriformes > Phylloscopidae > Phylloscopus > Phylloscopus collybita. The sequence goes on along the minus strand of JAJNNQ010000061.1, from coordinate 538,623 downwards.
CAGAGGATGAGAAAGAGTGAAGGCTGAAGTCTCTGCTCCTGTTCCAGTGCTATGGGGAGGTGTGTGCTGTCTCTGACAGGGCTCTCTCCAGTGAGCATCTGACACAGATATGCACAGCAGAGCAAGCTGCAAGCTGGTCATGGCAGCCTGAAGGACTCCAGTGAGCACAAAGACTTCATTTCACCCCAATGTCATCTTGGTTCTGTCAAATGATTCACAACTCGAACTCCACTGCCTCTGAGAGGCCAGGCAGCTTCCTCAGAGCTGCACCTCCCAGACTGGCCAAGAACAACAGATCAAAGAAATATGGGTGATACTATCAGAGGAAGTTTAAGAAGGAGATGCTGAATGCATGCAGTTACCATGTGACAACAGACCAGATGCAGCCAAAACCCCTTTTCGGAGGGCTGGCAGATTTGCTGCAGTTCTCCAGAAACTACCTAATAAACACCAGCTATTCCTGGAAAAATACTCTCTCCAAAACCCAAGACTCACTTCCCAAAAGTAACAATTCTCACAGTGATTTACTTTTAAAATGAACTTAAAAACAGAGCACCAAGCCCTTTTTCTTTTTGTGATATATTTATTATTCTTTTGGGAGGCACAATGAAAATTCCAGCTTCTGCTCTTTTCCCTTGCAGAACAGCAGGGTGCAGGTTAATAGCCATCAATCTACAATCAATATATACTTCAGAAAGTCTCTGATTACATTTTCACATTTCCTGATAATAAAAGAGGCACATGTTCCAGACAGTGTCAGTAGCTGAAATAAGTTTAAGCAACACTTGCTTGAAAAGCTGCATTGACTGCTATTTTAAGGCAGGTTGGGTGAAAGTTTGACAGGCAATATCCCCAGAAAATGAAAATAATTTTGCCTACAGAAACACATTGATTGAAAAGAGGCTTTTAGAAAATGCTTCATCAGTGTGAAATTATACTGATGCCGCACTTCCTTTAGTTCGAAAGACATCGACGAATCTTCTTTGTTCAGAATTCTGACTTCTCGGTTGTTCCTTTACCTTGCAGGAAAGGCACACAGCGGTGGCTCTGCTGCCAGAGGAGGCAGGTTTCTCAGGGTTTCTCAGCAGCTCAGGCCAGGCTGCAGTGCCCAGGATCCATCAGGCTGTGTTCTCAATCAGCACGGCGATGCCCTGCCCGCCGCCGATGCACGCTGACCCCACGGCGTACTTCCCACCACGGCGCCTGCTCAGAAACAGCAACAGGGAAGATGGGTTACCTGCAGGAAACCACAGCAGCTCCTCTCCTGATCGTATGAGAGGAAACCAGCTATCAGCCGGGTGTTACTGAGGATGACATTTCAGGATGTGTATGTTGTTATTTTTCTAGCAAAATATCACCAAGTCCCAACTGATGCTGAAATATTTCTGAACGATGACTTTAGACATCATCTGGTTCCACCCCTGCCACGGGCAGGAACTTCTTCCACTAGACCCCACCTGAACATTTCTAGAGTAGTTTTTAAACTCTCCAAATATTGCTGAGGTAGTTTTTAAATGCTAGGTTTCCTATAGCCACACTCCAAGAAACAGTTTTCTGCAAGGGGTGAACGACCTGAGGTTTCATGGCTGAGCACTAAGACAGTGTTGCAAGTACAAGCAAAGAGACACTGATCTCTACCCTGAGGGGGTGGGGGGGGAAAAAGGAAAATCCAGATTAAAATGGTGCTAAACATATCAAGCAAGCCAAAAGAGACAGAATTTCTGAAAATGGACTAGAGGAGAGAGAAGGTGACAACAAAGTCTTTTAAAGCATCCCCTTCCAGTAGCTAAAGGGGACTGGAGAGGGACTTTGCACAAGGGCCTGGAGGGACAGGACAAAGGGGGAATGGTTTCCAGTGCTAGAGGACAGGGCTGGATGGGATATTAAGAAGGAATTCCTGGCTATGAGGATGGTGAGGCACTGCAGAAGGTTCCCAGAGCAGCTGTGTCTCTTCCATCCCTGGCAGTGTCCCAGGCCAGGTTGGACAGGGCTTGGAGGAACCTGAGATAGTGGAAGATGTCCCTGCCCCTGGCAGGGGGTGGAATTAGATGGTCTTTAAGGTCCCTTCCAATCCAGACCATTCTAGGACTCCATGATTCTGTGAAATGCAGCATGTCAAGAAGAGAACAGACTTTGTTCAAAGGCCATTTCAAAACCAGGAAACCTTCCCACAGACTCCTGTGGGCTTGGATCAGATCTAGGTGAACAAACGAATGCTGCCATGACATCAGGACGGGATGTGAGGCAAGCGCAGGGACCTGCACCGCAGCACAGAGGTGGCAAATTCGTACGGGAAGCGGCACATTCCAGCGGGGAGGGAGAGTTCAGTCACATGGAATCTGTGAAATCTCAGTGAAAACGTCTGCAGGCATAAATCCAGGAGTGGGCAGCTCCTGTCTGGGGGCATACCTGAGCTCGTGCACCAGGTGAGCTGTGATCCGTGACCCCGAGGCCCCCAGAGGGTGGCCGATGGCGATGGCACCTCCGTTGACGTTGGTCTTCTCAGGGTCAAGGCCCAACACTTTCTCCACAGCCAGATACTGAGGTGCAAATGCCTCGTTTACCTAAAGCACCAGAGAAAGGACAGGATTTTCGCACCAGCTTCCAGCAGTATGTGTGCAAACAAGACTAAATGAGGTGAACTATTAGAAAAAACGCTTGTAGTCCGGCGAGAGAGATGACCTGAAGATTAGGACACTCTACAACACGTGCTTTATTGGTCGTGGGAATGCAGCCTGACTGGGGAAGGGTCTAGGGATCTAGTGCAAAGTCTAAGAGGGTCCAAGGGAAGGCAGGCAAAGAGGGGGAACTCTCTGTTACATTCCATTTTAACCCCTTCTATCGTGAATATGCTAATGAACATTAACCAATCACCTTAAGATACAAAACTTACAGAATCTACATACAGCCTATGGGAACTACAACATTACAATACTACTCTACATACCAAAACCTGTGAAACCCACCTTATCTCTGATACTTGAGAAGGTGCAGCCTTTCATTCATCTTTTTGTCTTGGCAAGGGTGTCACTGACCCACCCAGCCAAGGCCTTTCAGCTGCTTAATCACTTTCTTCCTGTCCATGCTTACAGTTCAAACTTTGCTTTTAATTCTATTCCTCTTGTGGGTTTCATAGTTTTAGAATCTTTTACTATTAAATTATCTCTACAAGGCCTAGCTACTTCATCTTCCCCAACAGTGAACTTCAGGTCCTTTTGAGAAAAACACTAAATGCTGTGTTTATAACAGCATGCTTAGCCAACAAACACCTGCCAATCCAATCCAACCCAACCAAATTCAAATACTAGGGTGTATTTTACCAAAAAAAGGTACAATATATTGTATTGAGGCAGCAGGTCCACGAAGAGCCTGCTGCAGTGACAGAAAAAGGCCCTGTTCACATGTATGACTAATTAAAAACATGAGCAGCCCAGCCAACAGAGTAAAATGTCATGTCACATGAGGATATTTTTGTTCCGTGGAATGCGATGGCACCATTTCCAGTTTCCACGTGCCTGGGATTTGTGGAGTGACTGTGCAGCAGGAACTGGATGGACAGAGGTCAGGCAGAATCCTGACAGGCAAGAACACCTACATGGCATGACTGGAATCCTTCTGCTAAAAAGATCAGGGGTAAAATCACTGCTCCTGTAAAAACATCTCACCTCTACCAAATCCATATCCTTCAGGGTCAGTCCTGCCTTCTTCAAAACCTCTGTGATTGCAGGTACGGGGCCTGTTTGGAAATTGTATGCGGTTAGTTAAATTAAAAAAAAAAATTAAGTATTAGAAACTTGTTTTACATAGGATAAATTCATAAGACCACATGAGATCCCCTCCCATGAGCCTCTAGCAGCCAATGAATTCTGGATATGTCACTTACCTGCTTTATTAGGTGGTAAGAGAACTCCTAAATCTCAAAACTACTTGGTCTCCTTGCCAACACACAGCCCTGGAAAGCCAAGAGTGTCACTACTGCTGCACACAGAGCTTTCAAGTCAAGAGAAGTGAGAGTCCCCAGGCAAATAAAACAACTTCACAATGGTTTTGAGGTGTTCTCCTTCCCAGTACTCTTGGTTCCATTTATTCTCTCCTCACAACTTGCAGCCTCCAGGTAAACAAAAAATGGAAAATACAGGCTGCTCTAGAGTTTGCTGGTCATATGCTTAGTAATGGGTATTGTTCTTCTTGTGTTCTTAATGTATCTGAAAATCTCTTAGTAAAAAGCCAAACATTTAATTAGTTTATTCCAAACAATTAAATGCTCCCAGGTCTTGGGCAATTGAAGAAAATAAGATTTTGGTTTTCAGTCTCTTAAGAGTTCAGCAACAATACTGTCCTCTGGAAGAATGCTGCCTTCTATAACTTAATATAATCTGCTAAGGGAAATTAATCCCAAACACAGCTACCTAAGGAAACACACACTCCAAGAGAATTTGGAAGGGTTAATTAGGTACCTGCTTGTACGAGAAACTTCCTGAGATGCTGAGATCATTCAATTCTAAAACACCAACAATCCTAAACGCTATCACACTGCCAAAAAATGGTGTTGAAAATACACAGCTCAAAGAATAAAAACATAAAAATAAGTAAATGATTGAAGAGACAGAAAAATTAAAGGAAGAAAGGGCCCAGTTCAGAGCTCAGTGAAAATACACAGCTCAAAGAATAAAAACATAAAAATAAGTAAATGATTGAAGAGACGGAAAAATTAAAGGAAGAAAGGGCCCAGTTCAGAGCTCAGTGGAGTATCAGGGAGCCCCAGGCAGCTTAATACCAGACTCTAAATGCATCTCATTAGGGAAGGATTTTAGTATGCCTGTTACACATGAGATAATGGGAGGGTCTCCTGTGGACAATACAAAGACCCCTAATGACAGCCAAGTAAACTTTTTCCCCTCTCTCTCCCTTCTGAAATAATGAATTCTCTCACTGAACACTGTGAGACAGGAGTCACTATCAGTGTGTGAAAGGACAGTGGCTCAGACTGAGCTCCTGTTTGTCAGACCTGCTGCTGTCACATTGATGAATCTCATCAGGTCTCTTTGAGCTGCTGGGGACAAGCTGTGGCGTGAAGGAGTTGGGATACTAAGTGATCCTCCATATGATTTATGAAGTTTTTAAACAAGCTAGAAGAGTTGCCTGACTTAGAGAGAATGGGCTGGTTTAGGAAGCACAATGCCAGCACGAAGTCCAGCAAAAAAGCCCTCCCTCCACGTTTGCTCTGAAGGCCGTGTCAGTCTGACCAGGAAAACAGATCTGACAATGCCTCATTTGCATTTCTACTGACACACAGAACCAGCCAACAACAGCCCCTCTGAACAAAACGACAGAGAGGAAAAGCAATGCTGGGATACAATGCTGTCTGCAAACCAAAGTGAAGGGAAAAATCCTGTGCTGTCTGGATTGGCTTTGAGGGATTGTTTGCACTAGGAGACACTTAATGAGGAAACAGAAAACATTGAAGCGACCAAGAAAGGGTTTGGTTTGCCAAGTAATACCTGAACAGATGCACATCCTGGGATCCAAGCAGCCTGAGCCACTGAGTAACTGCTGAAAGCTGTTCACATAGCCACTACTCCATCAGCAGGAGGTGAGGCAGGCAACACAAAGTTAGACATTTTATCATGGGATTTAGAGCTTACAGGAAACTAGAGTGAATTTTAGGAGAAAATGGTTTTAAAAACATGCCTGAGTGGTTTTTTCTTGACTAAAAGACAGTAAAAAAGGGGAAGAAAGAAGAGCACATATGCTTGTGCTATGACTGTGGGTCAGACACTGCACACACCCTTCCAGCCAAACTGAGGAGCAAATCTGTCCCTCTGCACAACAGGAATGGACTGACACAGTGGGATGGGCAGAAGGGCTGAAGCACCCTTTCCTTTCCTTTAGGGTGCCCATGACAAGAACATTTTAATGCTGCTTGATGCTATAAGATGATGTGCTTTATTGTAACTTACCGATGCCCATGATGGAAGGGTCACAGCCAGCTGAGTGATAAGCTACTATTCTTGCCAGAGGAGTAAGACTGTGCTTTTTAAGGGCTGATTCACTGGCAATGATGACTGCACCAGCTCCATCACACACACCCTTGCAGTGAGAGAGAATCACTCTTAGTGAGAAAATACAAAGAAACAAAAAAATCCTCACATTCTTTAAACTAAACCCCCAAAAGGGGCTTGAGTCTAAGGTACTATAACTCACATTTAACAATGCTTATTCAAGACAACAAAAAACAATCCTTCACTATTCTGAGGACGGGGAAATAAAGTTAAATATAGATAAATGTTTAATAAACTCCAATGTCTTAGAAAAGAACAATAAGTCTTTCCTGCATTGGAAATACGATTCTGCTGACTTGCAAGAACACTATTAATAATAGATAATGTATGTGCTATTAATTATAAAAGATACTTTACAGACACTCACTGTGGCTATGATCTATTTTAGGAATGAATTCAGACTGTATGATCACATCACTCCATCTGGCCCAAGGAACTTTAATCAATTAATTAAGATAATGACGGTGAGAGGAACAGTCCATAATGACAAGCTGCTAAGCACTGAGTATATTCTGGGTAAGAGCAAAAAGTGGTTTGGGGGAGAGAGGACAGTAGCTGTGGTACAAAGATCAGCAGCAGCAGTATGCCCAGCAACAAAATGTAGGTTTAAAGCAAGTAAATTCAGTAACCACTGCCCCCCAAAGAGAGTAGAATGGCTACACAGCCACTGCAGCCACCAACTGCACAGCTCAAGGCTGATGAAGAAATGCCAGTGCCTGACTGCAAGATCAGTGGCAATCCATAGAATCAAATTTTAGGACTTAGGAGCTGACTGAAGGATCCCCTGGCACCTCGGGGCTGGAAGAGTCAGCCAGGCCATTTGGCTGCAGAATTAGAAGTCATTTTCCTCAGGAGACACCCCTGACAGCCACCTTGGTGAGAGATAAAAACAGTGGCCATAAATTTGGAGAACCATAGAGGGGACACCTGCCCAGCCCAAGGGTCTGATGTACTCACTGAAGCATTCCCAGCCGTGACTGTTCCATCCTTTTTAAAGACACAGGGGAGTTTTGTCAGCTGTTCCATAGTGGTCTGGGGTTTGGGGTGCTCGTCCTTCTGCAGGCTTTCTTTACCCTTTTTTGTCTTCACTTCAATTGGTGCCATCTCAGCATTAAAGTAGCCAGCATCGTTAGCTGCAACCAAAAAAAAAAAGGAAAATGAAAGGACTTGATAAAAACATAAAGATGATTGTTCAGCATGACCATATTTTCATGTGCACACTGCTTCTGCTCTGTTCTAACCAAAAGTTCAGGGACAGCAATACTTATGCTTTATTCTGCTGAAATAAATTGTATTTTATGGTTGGAGGGGGGTGTTTTTATTATTTTAAGGAACTGGGAAAAAAACTGTACAAGAATACTCTCAAGCTTCTCCAAAAAAAGTCTCAAATATTGAAACTTTATTTCAGGTTTAAACAGCTGAACTCTTTTTGGTTTGGTTTTCCTGTGCAAACCACTAGGTTTCATTTTAGTACATATATTTTCCCCTTTACTGCTGCTTTATTTTACAGCTCTGTCATTTCTCAGGTGGCCAAGACGTAAACAACCGCTCAGAGAGGAATGTGCAACAAACCTCTTGAGCCACATTGTTTCTGTTGATAAGATACTGTATATCAATCAAAATCCTCTTCAGGGTGCTCCTCCAAAGGCTCTCACTGTCAAGCCAGGATCTCAGAACAGGATTCAGCTGCCTAAACCACCTGAAACAATTCAAGTCATTGGAGGTATCCAAGATGCCCAAAAAAGCATCTGGCCAGATCGCCTGATATAACATGAGACAGATTTAAAACTAAGACACTGAAACAGTCAGATCTGATGTTGTTTAGCTACCTCTGGGCTTCTCAATAAATTCCTCAAAACCTGCTTCTTTCCTGATTACGCACAGGGCTCCCTCTTTACTGTGGGGCAAGACAATCTGGTCCTACAGGCAGAAATTAGAACAGCAAGGTAAAATCCTAGACAAAAAGAAGCAGAGTTTCTAGCAAAGGCTCCAGGAATGGCAGGAGTTAGGTAACAAGAGGAACAAGCAGGAAAGGTAATACATTATGAAGAAAAGTTACAAAAAGCACTTCTACATCACTGGAAAAAATCCAGAATCTTCCTTCAGGAGTGCAGCTGTTTAAATGCACGATCATTAGAATCTAAAACCATGCTTAGACCTTTCCTTCCCATGTCCACCTTTGGCCTGCAATGTATGATGAGTCCCAGGATGGCCACTGCACACTCTACTGGCTTTTGGTCTAAACTTTACAGTAACTGAATCACAGAAGCCTTGGGATGGTTTGGGTTGGAAGGGACATTAAAGTCCATCTTGTTCCACCCTTCTGCCATGGGCAGGGACATCTCCCACTGTCCCAGGCTGCTCCAAGCCCTGTCCAGCCTGGCCTTGGACACTGCCAGGGATCCAGGGGCAGCCACAGCTGCTCTGGGCACCCTGGGCCAGGGTCTGCCCACCCTCCCAGCCACCAATTCCTGCCCAAGATCCCATCTGTCCCTGCCCTCTGGCCCTGGGAAGCCATTCCCTGGGTGCTGTCCCTGCAGGCCTTGTCCCCAGTCCCTCTGCAGCTCTCCTGGAGGCCCTGGAGGCCCTGGCAGGGGCTCTGAGCTCTCCCTGGAGCCTTCTGTGGTGCAGCTGAACAGCCCCAGGTGTCCCAGGCTGGCTCCAGAGCAGAGGGGCTCCAGCCCTGGCAGCATCTCCGTGGCCTCCTCTGGCCTGGCTGCAGCAGCTCCAGGTCCTTCTTATGCTGGAGGCCCTAGAGCTGAATGCCTCTGAATTATGGTTTTGGGCACATAAACCACCCAGAGAACACTTTAAAAGCACAGCTCCTAAACAAATCTCTCTTCTTCAGATTCCATGTGCTCTGACTGTTCAAGCATTCAAGAACAACATTCAATTTGCAAAAGAAAGCAGAAGGACTTAGATGAATTACAGCACATGCTGGCACACAAGAAGGATGTTGGTTACTGTGGAAGGCTGTGCTTCCATGCAGAGGAAAGAAAGGAGTGAAGTCAGGCATGCCTGGGACAATGCTGCACCCCACCAGAGGGGCACCAACAAATGGCATTCACCAACATGAATCCTGCCCAGGCAGGAGCTGACCCGTGACTGCCCAATGGTGTTTGCTGCCTCAACAGCTGTGGAACATCCCTGAGGAAGGCACAGGAAGGCAGGAAAGGGGCTCCTACCAAACCTTCTGAGGGGTGCAACACCTGAGTCAGTATACTCTCGAAGTCAAACCCCTCAAGAGCGCGTTATTTGCACCACGGGGCACTTACAGTGCACAAAACAGAAGGACAAACTACGCCAAGAGCCAGAGAAAACCCGGGAGCACTTTGAATCAACGCTAGAAACTGACTAGAACCTGAAACTAGTGTCACACAAACACCTGCACTCCCCGACTCACTCACCAGCTTTGCACCTCTGCTGCGTTTTCAGCGCGTAGCGGTCGCAGTCCTCTCGCGAGATGCTGTACTTTGCAGCCAGGTTTTCAGCTGTCACTGCCATGGGTATTTTAACATGTGTATCTGTTAGGGCTTCCCACAACGTGTCTTCCAGCTGGGTGGAACACCAGAAGAAGAAAACCAGAGTAAGAAAAGAAGATGACAAGAAGAAAACATTAGAAAGCACATCAATGCTGTGTTTATTACTGACAGCTTCTAACTGTTCAGCAGTCTCTTGGAAACTAATGGCTCTTTGTGAAATTAGTTCAGGTTACCTACAGATAATTTATTGATTTATTAGAATGAATAAACCGAAAAGCACTGTGCAAGTTATTGTGTGCTATTCTAGTTCATCCCCACTGCGCTCTAGTGCAATTCTTTCCACTCACACGTGGCCCCAAGAGGCCTGGGGAAAGCTTTAAAAAAAGATTTTTTCAGTATTTCAGCATATTTCACTTCTGTCTGAATTATTTATTAGAGCCCTGTGAGCAAACACACCTGTCTGGCTGCCAAGAAGGAAATGGGAGGCACTGTGAGAAGGCACAGCAGCCTACTGACTCTTTAGCTCTTTCTCTACTGACAGGTAACATCCCCTTACTAGAGTCAATGGTTTCAGTGGGTATAACATCTCAGGGGAGAAAATATCCAAGTCCACATTCACTCAACCTGACAAAGGCAAGCCCAGTCGGTTCAGATGGGTTTTGTTATCTCTGTCAGCAGTAAAGTTCTGCAAAATACACCATCCATTCACCTGTCACTGTGCAATTCAGTTATCTTTATGATAAGAACACAGTTGCACCTACTTTGTGAATCAGCAACTTTGTGAAGGTGCTGTCTGTAGGGCTTGTGCCACACAAGAACACATGTGTGCTTGATGTCAAGCACACATCATATTCAACATCTTCACAGTGGAAATACAAGGTGGGAAAAAACCCCAAAGGACTGAAACACCGAAATATTTGAATTTTGCATTTTCATGTCAGTTACGACCCACTGAGAAAGTGGTGGCATGCTATCAATTTATCCTGACACATATTTCCCACAGTATTCACTTAGGACTTATCTTCAGAAGAAAATGCAAAGATAACTTACTTGTCAATGGATTTAACACCAAGGTTCCACTTGGAAACTGAGAGATGCTCACAGCTTGAAGGTATATGTGTTCTTTACCAGTCTATTTATCTACTGCCAGCATTACTGGCCTTGCCTAAACCATGTGTGCCTCTACCTCACAGACATTTTGTACATAGTACTTGCACAGGATGTACCAAGTGAATTAAATTTTGTGTCTAGGAGTTTATTGGTATGTTTAACATGGAACAGGAACTCAAAAATGGCTTTTGAAAAGCTGGAAAACTGGCACGCTTCACAAAATGGCCTGAACCTACTGTTTTGATACTGTCTGAATACTAGACAGATTCTTTAAACTACAAAGTCTGGATCTAACCTCCAATAATTTCATTTGCAAGGATTTAGTGCCCGGGGGAAATGGCACTATATTTGTCTAACCATTCAGAGTCCATCCACAAACAACTTTAAAAATGGAACGATCTGACAAATCAAATTAAAACAAACAACAGATGATGGTTAGACAACTTGTTTTGAAAGACAGAGTTTTACACCTTAGCTGCAGGAGCTTTGCAAACTAAGTTTATATGTATTAACTATTATAGTGACAATATTAGTGATAGTGCCTTGTGTACTTCACTGTGTACAACAAAGGACAAACAAGGCCATCAAAGGAAGCTTTTTTTTGATCAGGAGAGAGAGGGAAATGTGGGAAATGGATTTGAGAGAATTCTCAAAGCCTGACAGAAGGCTCACACAGTCTTGTGCATCTGTATGCAAACTCTTGAGATAAAAAATGCTGACTTAGAAATGCCATGGAATAGGACAGACATTGTTGAGACAGAAATGGAACTGGAAACAAGTTTCAAATGACAGCCTCGCAAATAAGACAAGATGCTTGGGAGAAACAGAACTATGAAAGATGTCTTATAGTAACACCCACAAGGGGTGATTTTAAATGATTGGCTTTAGGGCATTAACAGCATTGTGTGGCAAAAGCTGATAGGCCAAGAAACCCTTACAATGTGTTGTAATTAGGAAATAGTTTGGCTTCTGATCATGATGGAGTGAATTGTGACATCTGCACTGTCTCAGCCTTCACATGAGACTGAAAACGGAATCAAAGTTTTTAAAACGCCTCCCAGTTACCCCATCTCTGGGTCAGAAAAAGGTACAGTCTGACAAGTGTCCACAATCCTGATACTGAACGATGCTTTGCTCAGAGAACAAAAGAAGTACCTTGAGTTCTGCTCCTAATCTGGTTCCGAACCGAACCTTTCGAACGGCGTAGGGAGCCTGGCTCATGCTCTCAGCTCCACCACACAGAACAACTTCTGACTCATTCAGGCAAATCTCCTGTTAGCACAGCAAAACAAAACAGATCCAGGATTTAGCTTGCTGTTTGAGGAAGACAATACCAACTGTTTCAAAAGACGAGGTTGTCACCCGCAAAGCAACGAACTCTGAATGAATCCAGACTTAGTCATGTGTGTATATTTATGAAGGCTTTACCCTTCTGTTAAGGTTAGGGTCTGTCTCCTTCATGCCATGTGCCTTTTTCTTCCTTTCAGTAAAGGATGATTGTATCCACAAGGGAAGAAGAAAATGTGGGTGTGCACACATGACAGAGCAGAGGAACAAAGACATTAGGCATCTGCATGCTTGTGTGGTTTGGCTCACAAATGGTTGAGCTGGTGGTTTTGAGCTCCCACTCTTCCCAAAAGGAACACAAATTACACTTCAAAGCCTGAAGTAGGACCTTACAATGTGACAAAAAAAATGGGACATAATTTTAGAAGACAATAGCTATGTAGGTGCCAAAATACGTACCCAAAACATGCTAATTCATCAATGGCAAAGCACACACAGCCTAAAAGCCCCAACTCTTAATGCACCATCAGAGCATTTAAAAATGGTGCTTCCTTAAAATGCTTCACTGAGTGGGACTTTGAGGTTATTTATGAACTGGAATGAAAGAAAATTAAATTACCCCAGAGCAGCTGTGGCTGCCCAGTTCTTGGAAATGCCCAAGGCCAGGCTGGACAGGGCTTGAAGCAACATGGGATAGTGGAAGGTGTCCCTGCCCAAAGTAGGAGGGTGGAACTGGGTGACCTTTGACATGCCTTCTAACCCAAACAGTTCCATGATTCTGTGATCTTGATATACATTTGAGATTTCTAGTTAATAACTTGTGTGTAGCAATACCTGCTGAGATGCTTACTAGAATTGCTAAAAACTTTGTGAGCATCTAAGCAGCACTGGCTGCATTGATGAAATGCTATCTCTGAAAAGGACTTCATCACCATAACTTTCAGTAAAAGTGGTCACATTGTGCAGCAGATTTGTTCAGTGTGGACAAACATGTGTATGTCCTTTGCAAAAAGCAGTAGGAAAAAGCAGTGGGGTGGATACTACTGCAAACACATAACCTTAACTCCACATTTTTTACGTTTTTTCTTCTAGAGGATCATACCTAAAATAATTCTTTAGCCAGGGAAAACCAAAAAATCCCACAAAACCAACAATTTGCTTGTTCAAGTATTCATAAAAGCAATGCATGAGCAAAAAAAAGTAAAAATCCCTGTGCTCTGACTCAATGGTTTTGGCCAGCTCCTCAAAGAGAAGTTGATTCTCTTGTATTTTAAAAGAAGTGAGACTACAAATTACTTAACCCATGAGAGGTTTGGATCCTTGAACAAAAGGATACTTAAAAAGCACAGGTTGCTGCTTATGCAGCTATCTGGGTGAGAATGAAAACAATCATCAAGACATGAAAGACTCCTGGAGCCCAGTAATTCCAGTCCATACAAACAGGATGGTAGGATGCAACTATTGCACAGCTGAGCTCCATTTCACCAGCTAACACTTGCTGCATTCCTCATATTAAACTAAAAATTGGCTACAATGCTTGGGTTTTAAAAACCAACCACACAATGTGGCACTGCGGTGGCTGAACTCCTGCAAAAAACTGTGCCAGACAACAGAAACCTCTACCAAAAACCCATGTCAAGACCCATCCCAAGGATAAAGGACATGTTTCCACACGTTAACAGCTTGGCCAAAGTTACAACTGATGCAGAAGTACAACTTTGTACCTGACAGCCATTGGCAATGGACTGGAAGCCAGAGCCGCAGAGCCTGTTGACGGTGAGGGCTGGGACAGAGACGGGGACTCCCACACGCAAACCAACGTGTCTCGCAATGTAGATGGCATCTGAGGAGCTCTGCAGGCAGAACAGGCAAGAGGTTTTGTCACACTCTGGTTGATTTGGAAAGCAAAAATCAGTGAAAAGTCAGAACGGTGCCATTGCATCCCTGAGAGAAGACGGTGTGTGTTCAAGCAGAAATCTTACCACTCACCAGAAGCACTTGGATTCAGTTCAAGAAGACACCATCCTACAGGATGTGAAAGTGCCACGGTCTTAATATGCATTTTAAAGAAAATGTGTGTTAAGTCAGCAGCTTTATGTTTTCCCCTTTCCCTTATTTTCAAAACAACACCCACGCAGCAGGCTGACACAAGGGCAGATCCTGCCAGGCCAGCTGCAACTACTTTAAGGTAAATTAATATTGCTCAGACTAACAGGAGAAGGCCTCCCAAAACCAGAGAGAACACCTATGTTTTTGGGGAATATGCCCTAAGCTAAAATGTGTTGTAAAGACAAAGTTCTGTGCACAGTGCTACAATACACATGCAAGTTCAGGGGGAAAAAAATATATATATATAAAAAAAATAAAAATAAAATTAATCAAGCTACTTCTGCTGAAGAAGGGGAGTACTTTCAAAATTAAAAGAAACTTTATCAGGAGATTGCTATTTTTTATGTGAAAGCACTACAAGAGATTTGAGTGCAGCAATTCTTTCCTAGACCACAAACAGCTTTTACAAAATTGAATAAAAGAAGCTGAGATGGTAGGTGTAGGAGACAGAATAATTTAAAGCTACTCTTCTGGCTGAAAAGGCTGAAAATCCAAAGAAGGAACACTGCCTGTTTCTCTGCTTACTGTCCAAGTTCTCAGTCACTTGCTTCTTCTGCATCCTTGAAATACACAGTGCAAAATGTAAGTCACCACCCCTAATGTTAATGGTGAAATCAGAACACAAAGCCAAAAAAAAAAAAAAAAAAAAAAAGGGCTAGGAATGTTCTTTGCTGTCCTGCCTAAAACAAAGATCCTCATTTGTATGTGTGAGTAACTGCAGTTTTGCAACAGCATCCTGCTCACAAGCTCTTTGGAAAAGACGCAATTGTCCAAATGCCTCTGTCAATCAAGGCATGAATCCTTCCAGCTCAAAGGAAACTTAGGTTTACTCAAAAAAAACCCTACAGAAAACCCAAGAGAAAACACAAATCACTTAAGGTAATGTAATTTGACACAGAAAGGGATTTATGCAATTCAGGGAAAAACCACTGATCACCGAGTCACACAGCTCAAGCCATTAGAACAGGGTAAATGTACCTGGGATTAGCAACTAACCAATTATTGGATATACACTTTAGGAGGTCGGCTTGTCCATGTTTAAACTACTTCTGGAACTAAAAAAAAAAGCAAGCTAAGCCTTGTTCCCAACAGTACCACAAATCACACAGGATACATACATCCCTCAAACACAGGCAGGAAACACCAGACTGCAAACTGCTACCGACCCCCTTCGCTCCCACCCCTTTGGCTGCCAGCCAGAGGCAGCTGTATACAGACCCACAGCCAGGGTGCCTGAAACAGCCCCAGAGCAGCAGATTTTCCAGGCTACCGACCTGCATGACGTTGCCCACGACGACGCTGTCGATGATCTCGGCAGGGACCTTGCCGGCGGCCAGCGCGGCACGGGCGGCATGTTCCGTCAGGTCGGTGGCTGAGAAATCCTTCAGCAATCCCCCGTAGGTCCCGAAGGGAGTGCGCTTGGCTGCCACGATGAACACACCTGAAACAGGGGCAGAAATGACCCACAGCAGTGAACACACCTGAAACAGGGGCAGAAATGACCCACAGCAGTGAACACACCTGAAACGGGGGCAGAAATGACCCACAGCAGTGATTACACCTAAAATGGGGGCAGAAATGACCCACAGCAGTGAACACACCTGAAATGGGGGCAGAAATGACCCACAGCAGTGATCACACCTGAAACGGGGGCAGAAATGACCCACAGCAGTGAACACACCTGAAATGGGGGCAGAAATGACCCACAGCAGTGATCACACCTGAACACACCTGAAATGGGGGCAGAAACGACCCACAGCAGTGAACACACCTGAAATGGGGGCAGAAATGACCCACAGAAGTGAGCCCACCTGAAACAGGGGCAGAAATGACCCACAGCAGTGATCACACCTGAACACACCTGAAACAGGGGCAGAAACGACCCACAGCAGTGAACACACCTGAAATGGGGGCAGAAATGACCCACAGAAGTGAGCCCACCTGAAACAGGGGCAGAAATGACCCACAGCAGTGATCACACCTGAACACACCTGAAATGGGGGCAGAAATGACCCACAGCAGTGATTACACCTGAAATGGGGGCAGAAATGACCCACAGCAGTGAACACACCTGAAACAGGGGCAGAAATGACCCACAGCAGTGAATACACCTGAAACGGGGGCAAAAATGACCCACAGCAGTGAACACACCTGAAACAGGGGCAGAAATGACCCACAGCAGTGTACACACCTGAAACGGGGGCAGAAATGACCCACAGGCACAGCCCCTCACACCCAGGTGAACACCAAACCAGTCTCCAGTGGTAACACCTTAAACTGACCTGAAACTTTTTAAGTATAGGCAACATGAACACAGGAAGCTCAAGATAAATAATGTAACGGTGCTTCAGACAGGGAAGGCATGGAGAATTAACAGTCAGAAAGATAAGCTGGGAAGATTATGGAAATATACCCCCTTTCCACAGTGAGGTTTGACTACAAAGTAAGGTTGGATACAAATGTGGAGTCGGTGTAGGCTGCCACATACACCGATCATTAGTGCTAGTGCACTTAAAAGCATGCCAGTAAAATCTAGGAAATCCTGTAGTATACACCTGTGAAAAAATCAGATGAGTATCAGATGAGGCCATTCCATCACCCTAGAAAAATCTGCAGATTTTTGGTTTATATACGGAAAGAGTTTCCACAAAAAACAAACAAACAAACAAAAAAACCCCCCACAAAAGTATAAAAAACCCACCCACCACCAAACAATAAAGCACAAACCCACACTTTTTATATGCATTTCAACTTTGAGTACTTCAGATTAAGAGGAAAAACATTCCCTAATCAAAAAATTCATGCTCCTGCCAAAAATATATATGCCACCTAAACTGCTTTAGCATGAATCTTCTGGTTCCTGACAAGAAAATCCAGTCTTTCCTAGGCAGGAGACCATGTGCAATCACATGTGTACAAACTCAGGGTCCAGGAGCAGTTGATATAAATTCCAGCTCAGGAGAAGCTATCTCTGAAGCAAAGCAAACATCTCCTGGCTGCCTGTCACACTGGCTCTCTGCCCCCACGTGCAGAAAAACAAGTGGGAGGCTGTGAACTTTCCCCCTGTTTCCACAGCTCCCATCAAACACCCAGCTATTTTAGGTAACACTGCAGGGACATATACAGATGTAAGAGTGCAGACAAATGAAAATGCCTGCTCATTAAGCTGCTCATGAGCACTGATTTCAGGTCATCTGATCCGTGTTACTCGGCTGTTTTGTCAGAGAGTGCTCCTCCATCTCACATGTATCTGCACCCCAGCCTGCATGACTGCTAGGAAAGGACATTCCAAACTGGTCAAGGTCAAGGTTCCCCACTGACAAGGACCTGAACACAGTGCAGAGATCAAAATGTGCAGGGGGGATGCTGAGACTTATATCACAGAATGGTTTGGGTTGGAAGGGACTTCAGGGATCGTTCAGTCCCAAACCCCTGTCTTGGGCAGGGACACCTTCCACTGTCCCAGGTTGCTCCATGCCCCATCCACTCTGGCCTTGGACACTGCCAGGGATCCAGGGGCAGCCACAGCTTCTCTGGGAAACCTATGCCAGTGGATCCCCTCATGGCAAAGAATTTCTTCCCAATATCCAATCTAAATCCTCCCTCCTTGGCATATCTTTCCTGCAGCAAAACAGGTCTTGATAACTCACATTCTTCACCACTCCTCCTGTCCACTGATTCCCTGCTTCCTCCAAATTGTGCCAACCCCAACTGATTACAAAGCTTTGCTGCAGACCAGCCTGGCGACCTGACCAAGCTAAGAGAACTCTTTCTCCTCCCTTTTGGCCATGTTGTCAGTTATCCACATTATTTGTTCAGTCACATCCACCGTGGCATTGCCTCATGAGCAGTCCGGGGGCGAGGATGGAACTTTGCCCTTAAACATTCCCTTCACATCTGCACCACCTCTCTCTCTTTCACGCAGGCTGCTCACTGCTGCCCACTTCCCAACAGCACCCTGGGGCCAATAAACCAGGGCAGGTCACACAACAGAGGCAGCTGAACACTAACCCAGACTCAGCAGAAAATGACTGCCTCGTTTCCACTTGGATCAGTTCACCCTATGGCTGCTCAATAAAACAATAACTCAAGACTCACAGAGAGGGCTGGACTGAACCAGTAGGAGAAGAAGATGAAGAAGCAGCAGCACAGCCTGTGTTATGTTGAATTAACCTGGACACAGGCACTCCCTTACAGTAAGTAACTCCAGAGCCTGCCGAATTTCGCTTGACTGGAGAGGCACCTACAAATGCTATCCCCTCCACAGAATTTCAGGAGAGGCAACAGGGTGGGGGCTGAAGTCCTGAGTGAAAAAGAACTCTTTGTCCTTTGACAAGTCTTCCTAAATTTCCATTCACTAGTTTTGTCCAACATTATCACAGAAAGATTCCAGAGTCTCTGCAATTTTCCAAGGTGATAAACACTGGATGAGAGCAGAATAGTAGATGCAAATGCATAGAGATCTGAAACCTTTTGGGGCAAGAAAGCCAAGATCACTCCGAATCCTTTCCAAACACTTTGAGACATCTTTTAAACTAGTCTTGTTAACCACTTCCTGCCAAACAGGGACCTGAAACACTATTTGATCCTACAATTTATCTCAAATGAACTTGGTATGAAAATAATTCTTCATCAGGTCCTATTTTGAAAGCCTAGAAAACAATCAATAACACAAAAAAAGGAAATTAAGAGGCAAGAATGGCATACAAAAGTGTTGTGGATTGAGATGAGAGAAAATCCTGCAGTGGGCATAGAAAACTAAAATCATATGGTCAAGGTGTCCTCTGTCCTATCCAGCTCAGCAAAACCATCAGAATTAATGCAGTGTTGACTACACAGGCTTTATCACTGTGATCTCACACCATGACTGACACATATGTTACTATTTAGGTACAGTCTGCCAAGCAGCAAAGTGCTGTCAAATAGATAAAAAGCTCTATTGCAATAAATTTTAATTTTGTTTTCATACAAGAGCAGGTCCTAAAAGGTGTATTTACCTCATTTTTCAGAGTCACAGAATTTAAACAATGTAGAGCATAAATTAGTTCTTTGCACCAAACACTTCCAGGAGCTGTGGCAACTTAAGGAGTTTATCCTGCACTATCAGTGCAGGACCTGGACTGTCAGTGACAAACTCACAGTCACTGATATTTGAGGTGTCACTTACAGTCACTGCATGTAAACAGAGAACCACAGATTTACAGAATCATCTGGGTTGTAAAAGGAACTCTAAGACTACGGAGTTCAACCATTATCCAGCACTGCCAAGGTCAGTCCTCTCCCTGTCACCCCCTCAAGTGCCAAATCCACATAGCTTTTAAATTGCTCCAGGGATGGGGACTTCAACCACCGCCTGGGCAGCTGTGCCAGGGCTGGACAGCCCTTTCCATGGAGGAATTGCTCCTGAAACACAACTCAAATTCCCAGTTCCATGACAGACACACACCCTTTGCTATGTTGTGTTTGTTTGCAGCACAGCAGGGACCCAAACACTGAATTTACTGCATAAAGCAGTGCTGAAAACAGAGGCTGTGACTGACACTCTCTGACCCCACTCCTACATTCTGCACCGCGTTTCCACCTGGCCACATTCCCACTCCCTGAACCTCACTCCCAACCCCTGACCACATTCCCACTCCCAGAACCCCACTCCCACCCCCTGACTACATTCCCACTCCCTGAATCCCATTCTTACCCCTTGACCACATTCCCACTCCCTGAACCCCATTCCCACCCCTGAATCCCATTTCCACTCCCTGAATCCCATTTCCACTCCCTGAACCCCATTCCCACTCCCTGAACCCCACTCCCACCCCCTGACTACTTTACCACTCCCTGAATCCCATTCTTACCCCTTGACCACATTCCCACTCCTGGAACCCCATTCCCACCCTCTGACCACATTCCCACTCTCTGAACCCCACTCTCACTCCCTGACTACATTCCCACTCCCTGAACCCCATTCCCACCCCTGAATCCCATTCCCACCCCTGAATCCCATTCCCACTCCCTGAACCCCATTCCCACCCTCTGACCACATTCGCACTCTCTGAACCCCACTCTCACCCCCTGACCACATTCACACTTTCTGAATCCCATTCTTACCCCGAGCACATTCCCACCCCCTGAACCCCATTCCCACTCCCTGAATCCCATTCTCACTCCCCGAATCCCATTTCCAACCCCTGACATTCCCACTCCCTGAACCCCATTCTCACTCCCTGAATCCCATTTCCACTCCCTGAACCCCACTCTCACCGCCGGGCCACATTCCCACCCTCTGCACCTCATTCCCACCCTCTGACCCCCCGCAGCCCGGCGTTTTTTGGGAAGTTCCCAATAACTTCCAGCTGTCTGGCCGTGCAGGCACGGACGGGACGGCGGGGAGGGAAATCCCCCGGGAGGCACGGGGAGCGGCTCTCGGGGCCTCGGCTTTCTCCCTCCTGAGTGCCCCACCAGCTGCCCCACCTTCGGGGCCCCTACAGCGTCCCAGCCGTGACCGCCCGCCCTCAGGGTGCCCCCGGAGCCCCTCGGGGACCCGCGGGAGGACGCGATCCTCACCCCTCAGCAGCGCCATGGCCACACCGCGCCGGGCCCAGTGCCGCCCCGCCCGCCCCGCAGATTCGCCACGCTGGGGGCGGAGGGGCGGCCGGGCACGGCCGGCGGGCAGGGTACTTAAAGTTAACTTCTACGCGTAATTTTAGGGGTTTGTTTAATTTGTTTTAAATGTGCGGCCGGGGAGTTGTTTGTTTGTTTGTTTTTAAATGTTTCTTCTGCTTGGTTCGATTTTTTTTTTTTTTTTTTTTCCCCCATGCTGTTTTGGCGAATCGGCGGCCGGGGAAGCGGGGGCGGGCGGTGATCGCTGAGGGGAGAGCCCTCCCCCGCCGCCCCCCTCGCAGGTAATTACAGCGTGTTACAGTTAATTGCCCATGATCGTGGAATTGTTTCCGTCGGAAAGGGCCTCCGGGATCATCGAGTCCAACCTGTCACCACCTTGTTCCCAGCCCGGAACACTCAGTGCCACGTCCAGGCGTCCCTTGGATACCTCCGGGGTGTGGACTCCAGCACCTCCCTGGGCAGCCCCTTCCAGTTCCTTTCCATCTTTCCATGGGGGAATCCCTTCTCTTGTCCAACCTGACCCTGCCCTGCCCAGGCAACTGAGATCTATAGACCTCCTCGAGGGGGTTGTGCAGGGTCGTACCCCAGAATTCGTGCACAATCCGTGGCTGACCCCCTAATTCCAAGCTTTGTCTTCCCTGGACATGGACGGAGACGAGCAAGAGCTGCTTGCAGCCCATCGGTTTGACATCGGAAAGCCCTTGGATACTCTCATTTTTCAGCACAGCAGACACTGAAAAGAGAGGGGGGAAATGGGCTAAAAAGCCTGCATCCATCTATTTGCCATTAGAGGGAAGTACCGATCCCTCTGTGGGCTGCAATGAACACGTATCAGTCTCAGTGATGCAACACCATGGATGCTGCAAGAACTGAGAGCAGGGCAGATCCGTGTTTTGCTCTGATAATATGAAATAGTTAAAAACACACACAAATATCGTAGAACCCCAGAATGGTTTGGATTGGAAGGGACCTTAAAACCCATCCAGTGCCAGCCCCTGCCATGGGCAGGGACACCTTCCACTGTCCCAGGCTGCTCCACGCCCCATCCAACCTGGCCTTGGGCAGTGCCAGGGATCCAGGGGCAGCCACAGCTGTGCCAGGGCCTGCCCACCCTCACAGCCAGGAATCTGGAACCCCAAGCTACACCACAAAACCCACCCCCCACAGCTCTGATAGTTGAACTACACCTTGTAGTATGATTTATCTGTATAATTGCTCCAGTGAAACCATCCCGGCTGTCAGGCAGAAGACAGGGAAGCCAGTAAAAATATTTTGTGTACAAATAGAAATTGCCATATGTCTTCAGGGACATGTTTAAAGTTCTGTAAATTTTCTAGAAGAGAAAATGTTACCCTGTGAAGAATCCCATTTTTCACTTTAAATAATCTCTCAACTACTTTCCCTACATAATTCTAATGATTTAATAAATCTATAAATCAGTGAACACACAACGTTGTCTTTAAAAAGGTTTTGCTGTATTTTCTCCCTTTGCCATTGACTTCCCTCATCTAAATCTCATTTAAGGCCAAGGGAAGGGATTCTGCCCCTCTGCCCCTGTGCTCAGCTGAGACCCAGCCCTGGCTCCAACAGCACAAGGACCTGGAGCTGCTGCAGCCAGGCCAGAGGAGGCCACGGAGATGCTGCCAGGGCTGGAGCCCCTCTGCTCTGGAGCCAGCCTGGGACACCTGGGGCTGTTCAGCTGCACCACAGAAGGCTCCAGGGAGAGCTCAGAGCCCCTGCCAGGGCCTCCAGGGCCTCCAGGAGAGCTGCAGAGGGACTGGGGACAAGGCCTGCAGGGACAGCACCCAGGGAATGGCTTCCCAGGGCCAGAGGGCAGGGACAGATGGGATCTGGGGCAGGAATTGCTGGCTGGGAGGGTGGGCAGGCCCTGGCCCAGGGTGCCCAGAGCAGCTGTGGCTGCCCCTGGATCCCTGGCAGTGTCCAAGGCCAGGCTGGACAGGGCTTGGAGCAGCCTGGGACAGTGGAAGGTGTCCCTGCCCACGGCAGGAGGTGGCACTGGATGATGTTTAAGGTCCCTTCCAACCCAAACCATTCCAGGTTTCTGTGATTTATCCACAGGCACAAGTGGTGGCATTTCCTCCCCCTCTCTCCACTCACGTATGATGGCTCTCAGGGCCGTAACATTCCACACACAGTGAGTTTCTAATCAGCTGTCAGTATTTCAGCACCTCTGAATTCAAGTTATAAGTTCTAAACCTTCCAGTGTCATAAGTAAAAGTGATTCTCCTAGTTTCTGTTTATAAACTATTTAGAAATGTTTCTATTGGATGGAAGTATATATTTAATGGGCTTATTTTTTGCATTCTTATTTTTGACCAAGAGCCACAATTTCTTCAAAAGTGTTTATTTCACAAATTTTTTTATCCCCAGCTGAATATTACAGTGACTATTACAAGCCTTTTCTTATAAACAAAGGTGTAGTTTACAGATTTGTTCAAAATGGAAAAATATTTTATAAGCAGTAGTATTTCATCTACAGTATTCACTCATGTATATCATTCAACTTTGACAGCAGCTATACCTTCTGCTCATTAAGGTAATGACACTTCACACCACAAAAAAATAAAAATATCCCCAAAGATTTCAATATAGTAGCACTTTTTTAATATTTTTTTTCTTCTAATTTCAAATTGATCTGAAAGTCTTTGTCCACTGGCATTCACACCTTGAAATAATTTGGATACTCATCAAGGTTATGTCTTCTGGATTGTTTTACTTAACATCTACCTTGCTAGAATTTCTTTCAGAAAAAAAAGATCAATTTATGGCTGTAATATATATGTGAATCAATAAAGTTTGAGGAAAAAGCTTCACGGAATTTCATGCAATTCATTTCAATTCGGTTCTATTTATATGCAATGATAAAATGCTAATTTTTCAGTTAATGGTCTGAAAGAATAAGTTTGCAAAATTTTATTCATTTACCATTGAAAATGGAGGAAAACAACCATTGCTTCAAGTGCAGCTTTTTCGTTTGTACCTTTTGCAAATGAGGAGTCATGTCCTGCAAAGACTTCAGTGCTCAGGTTGCAGGGTGATGAAAAGCAGCCACTATGCTTAAAACATGCCCACGTTTTGGTACTGTTTCACAAATATGCAGAAGTTTTTTTGTAGATCCAGTGGAATAAACTGCATGAGCAAAAAAAAAGTTTGTAATGCAGGATTGCAAAAATTCAGTCTTGAGGTCAAATGTTCTTTTTCTACAGTCAAGTACAGCAGCTTTATCAGATGAGATAAGCAACCTCAGGTAAAAAATGCCAATTAAAAAAAAAAAAAAAAGAGGAAGAAGAAAAGGTGAAAATAAAACATGGACATTGTCCTGGATGCTTCTTGCAGGTCAGCCAGCATGTGCCTGAACTCCTGGTTGATGTGTTGGTTCTGTAATGTTGGTGATTTGGGCATTTTGATGGTTTAATTTATTTTATTTTATTCTCAATAGTGCTTTTCTGAGATATAAGCCATCATATTTGCAAGAATCATCATGGGTCACTATTTTTGGGTTTTTTTTCCCAAGAACTTCAAAGTGTTTTTGCAGACCTCCTCAATGTAAGATTTTACAAGTCAGCTTTTACATCCATAGACAACTTTTTCCATGACAGAATAATAAAAATATTCTACTGTTTTAATGCTTATTTCAGAGAAACAGTGGTTGAGCTAACAGCTAAAGGCACAGATTAGGAAAATGCTAAACTTAAAAATCAATATTTAAAAATAAAGACAGATCTGGAGAAGAGCCAGCTTTCTCTAAGCCATGCTTTGTGTGCATTTTGCTTTTTTAAATAAACAAGTGTAAATTTGAGGAAAGAAGGCATGCTTGAGCATAGCAATTTAACTAAATTAACATTTAAATACAAATTTTAAAAACTGCTAACAGAAAAGATAACATATATTAAAGGTATTTCATACAGTGTTCTCTTCCAGATGGATCTCACTGGATAAACTACATGATCACAGATCAAGATGTGAAATTCCAGTTCCCATCTACACATACTAAGAGTTTCTAAGAATGAACATATAAATTACAACCCTGAAAGTGCCAGTGAAGGACCATTATCCCCTAGAAGACCATTAAGCACATTTTACAATGGTAATCAGAAACAAAGTCACTGCAGAAGAGGATTCTGCAGCAACCTGTCACTTCGTCTGAGTGATAAGCATAGGTTTAATCAACGCATTGGGAATTGTACTCCAAATAATTTACATCAGAAAGAGGTAGAGACCTGAACTGCCTGAAACTGCTGACCTAACGTGAATCCTGAGCAACAGCTCTCTGTTTAAACCACCTTTACAGAAAGGCTGAATCCTGCTTTGAATTATTTATTTTTAAACCATGACGACTATTGGAGCGTGGAAAGAAGGGAGAGACAACAGCTTAAAAAAAAAAAAAAAAAAAAAGAGCACTGCAAAGACATTCATTGTGAAAAGAGGTAGGTGAAAATAAATAAAGATATTGCAGGTGAGTGGGTGGCAGGGCTTGCTGGGCATGGACAGCAGACTGGTGGCGTGACCCTCATTGTATAGCAAGGGGAGATGAAGGCACTACTGAAGACACAGCAGAGGTGAGAGCTCAAGGACTGCAGTTTGGAGGTAGTCCTGGCTCTGTACAAGCAAAACATATATCATTTGATGGGTGAGGGTTAAGGGCGAAAAAAATTACTTTTTAGCCTGAGGTCTGTCCTTCAGTGGTAACAGTTGCTCTACACTATAGTCTCAGTTTGAAACAAAGTATTTACCCACTGGCACAGGCCTATGTAATTCTGCACAGCACTCAACAGTTTCTTTTAAAATGTGCTTTTCCGGATAGTAGTATACATATATAGAACGTACAGGACTACTGCAGTCTGTATATAAATCGATTATACACACGATGTCTAAATCTCAACACGCCCCCTGCCTAGAAAGGAAACTGCAGCAAACAGGAGTTAATCTTCAAGAAACTTGACTTTCTACTTTCAGCCTCTGAGCAGAGAGTGTACCTGGTCATAAATTTGCTGTTTGGATTTACATTAGCTAAAAAGAGTCAGATGGAGAGAGAGGACTTTTCTTTGAAAGCTCTTAGTCATGATGGAGCTGCAGACCATAGAAGAAACCACAAAAGCAGGTGAGTTACGATTGATTTAAACAAGAATATTGTGTAAGTGGAGAGGGCAGAATGCTGGCAGCCACACATCATGATTGCAGTTTGGCACGTTGTGCTATGGCAGAAGCATCCCCACACTGAGCAGTCGTGGAGCAACACTGACCCTCAGGAACCCTCAGGAACCCTCAGGAACCCACCAGGAACCCACCAGGAACCTCCTCCTCTGCTCAGCAGTCACCAAGAACTCAGTATGTGCTGGCAAGGACCAAAGAAAAACCAGTGGCTGGTCTCCTTCAACATCTGCTTGGTGAGGTCAGAGGTTTGGCTTGTTTTAATTTATAAGTCTGATTAAAAAAAACCAAGAAACTAACAGAATCTGAATTGAAAGCAATTATTCATTTAAGATTATTGAAGACAAAGAGTTTGGGTTCAGTCTTAAAGAAATGGCTTACATTACTAATATACCACCTGGCAGCTTTTGTGTGTGTGTGTGTGTGTTCGAACATTTAATCTCTTTTAGAACTTCTTTAATTCTAAAAGTATTCTTCATTTATCCAAGCTGTGTATTTGCATGATCCTTAATATTTTGGATGGCTACTGAACTGTATGGAGTTTTTCTACGGACAGCTACAGCTAGGATTAACCCACTGAACACAGGTAGGGTTGGATGATTAAACTGGGTTGCCTTAGCATGATCTATGCATGGGATTCTGATACTGGCCATGTAAGAGGTCCAAGAACCTTGACAGCCACTGGATGAAAGTCTTTGTCACTCGAAAACACAAGAAAGCCAACAGCAGGGATCAGGATGATGCTCTACTAGAAGCAGAAGGCTTAAGGCAGTCCGTTGCATCATGATTATTTCACTAGGACAAAACCTTTGCTAATGTAAATTTGGTAACATAAGAAAGTCCAATAGAACAACGTCCTGCCAATTTATTTAAATTTCCATGAAGCAGATGCACTGAATGTATCTAGGAGGAGCAACAGCATTTCTCAAACATACACTTTATGACAAATTCCACATCAGTGGAAACAAGGAGCATCCCAGCCCTGTTACCTTTATGGTACGATAAATATATACCTTCTGCAATTTACCTTTTCAATTCACAATTGTGAATGCAGTTACTAGCAAGAACTGAAGGCAGAACTGCATGTTCTATTATTCATACACACAAGATCGCCTGCTACTAAACAAATGACACATCCTTCAAGGCAGCACAGGTGTCTCAGATTTTGTTTTTGTCATAGACACCTATGGAGATCAAAATAAGCTGTCTCCCACTTCCATCCTTTTTTGTTAGTGGCTTTTGGAGATGATTATGGGCTTTGAGCTATGTCAAAATAAAATCAAGCAGTAAAAAATAAATCTGTTTTTCAAGTATCCTTATTTCTGAGCTGCAAATTACTAAAAGAAAATCACATACAGACCAGTGTCTTTTTTAGTGTACATTTTAGCATCCATTTGTTACTGTGTACTGGTTCTTCCATAAGCCTGTTTGGTCCATATTTAAAGAGCTCTTGAATTCCTTTTTATGATTTTTTCTTTCATTGCTGGAAGTCTCTGGGTGTGAGAGGTGAGCTTAATTCTACTTTCTTCAGACTTTATTGAGAAAATCCAGGTTGAGAGAAGCAGGGAGATGAATGGAGTCCATGGTAATGGCAGATGGGTTGAATGGGAACAGAACTGGGAACGTGTGCTTGAAGTCTAACAGCAGCTGTGGAGGGTCATTCCGTTCTTGCAACTGCTTCTGTTGGGTGTGGGAGAAGAAAAGAAAGTTAGCATCACTTGTTCCCTTTTCTTGTTGTGTTTAACAGCATCCAAGGCTTGAGAATGGGCATCATTTTAGACATACTGCAGAGAACAGTGAGAACTATCTTGTTCTCTTCTGCAGCAGCTTTCCTTCTGAGCAAGTATTTACAGGAACTTCTATGCAGACTGTAGAAAACACTCAGGAGAGTGAAACACTCAGGAAATACTTCAGGAGAACTTGGTTACATTTTCTACACGACCACAAAGAAAAATACAGGACCTGGAAACAAGATGACCTCCTTAGCACAGCAAAACCAGGACCACAAGATACCAGCAGACCACCTTTGATTCAGCTGCTCAACCATGGTGCTGTGTTCTGGGGGTAGCTGAACACATGTCCTTCCTTTTCCTCCTTGTTCCTTGTGAGTATTAAAAGGTGTTTGGCTTTAATTTGTTTATTTTTCCTTTAGCTGCCAATTTCTACCTCCTATCTCAGAACTAACTCAGTTTCACCAACAATTCATTGGCTCCTACAACCTTAATCCTCAGTCGTGTTGCTACTGAAGAGCTGAATTAGCTGAGCTGGGGATTTGGGTGCTTGTAGCCCTCTGTGATTAACAGCCTGGTTATCCCTGCAGCTGTGTGTTGGAAGTGTGTGTGCACACAGACCACTGAACTCAGGACAACTTGCAGCATCATGCCTTTTATAAAATGCCCGAGTTAGCAGTGATTTACTACAGATGTCACTAGAACTACAGAGATGTCATTTGTGCCCTCCAATTGACAGCCCTTTAAATTTACCTGTATGTTTCGTATGAAAGCTACTGTCACACGTTCTTCAAATTCATTCACAGGAGTGTAGAGATTAAGTATCTTTACAATCTGTTGAAAACAAAACACAGTTACAGTCGTGAGAAGCCCAACTTTTCCAGAACACAAAGCACCACAAGCAGTTTGTCATGATATGGCCACAAGAAGTCTGGCATGACAAAACAGAGAAAAGAAGCAGCAGAAGTGTCACCCTGGTGTTTTTCTTTGCCTGCTGTAAGATATTTCAAGATCTGTGGACCTGTCAAAATCACATCTTATGAGAAATGTTTGTAAACTGCCAACAGACTTGAACAACAGATTTATACAGGACTCCACACATGGAGTTGTGTGGACATGTTGGTTGGCACATGGTGACATGGATGACTTCTGATGTAACCTCTACAATATTTCTCTTGATGCTCACTCACTCCTGCTCCACCCATCTTTTCTAAAAAAGGTGTGTTCAGGGTGATGCAGAGATACATTACAAAAGCTCTCCCAGAACCACTGGAAATCAGCTCACACCTCTCACTTCTCCCTTCCTACAGTATTATCAAATTAAGGGCAGGAAATCCAGCAGAAGTAAAAAAATGTAAAAAATGTGAGTAAAAAACATGAGTTTATATCCTCCTGGAATGGAGTCTCAAAGTTCAAAGTCATATCCAGCCAGCCTAGGTTGGCACTTCCTCAACCTCCTGCCCCAAACAGGAATCCTTGGTGGGCATCTTGCAGACACAGCCAGTTTAAGACCTGGCAAAAGACAATAGTGAGGTTTAAAATGCTGGGAATCTGACTTACACAACAAACTCCTTGGGGCTGGGTTTCATCTCTGCACATTTCTGGAGCTCCAGTGCCATCAGTGGCACTGTAAGAGAGCAGCCACCACCGTGACCACCTCTGAGAGGGGCCAAGATGTAGCATCAGTCCTGAAAAGTACAAGCTGTGCCTACTGAAGGAATGGCATGCTGAGGCTGAGCACTGAAGAGCTGGCAGCAGGAGACCACCCCTTCCCACTCCTTCATTACCCTGTGCTGTAAACCCCTGCCCTGCTCCCTACCTGCTGGGTCGTGAGCGACGTGCACAAGGAGCAGATGGCCTCGGCATCCTCTGAGGTTTTCTTTTTCAGCTGCAGAAGCTGTGCTGCCTGAATCAAGGGCTCCAAAGTTTGTGCTGCTCCACTCTGCTGCAGATTCTTCCCACGCAGCCATTCCTCCAGCTGGCTTATGTTAAACCTGGATAAGCAACCAAGAGAGCTTATGAGAGAGAACAAGTAGCATCTTCCAAACTCCTCTCTGGGGCTCAAGATATGTTGCAGTGCTGGTGTAGGTGGCTTTTTGTGATACATATTTGTGATATATGTGAGACAATCAGGCCAAAGCTTAATACTCAACAACTCAGAGTAAGATATATACTTCCAACTACCTTACAAATAGATGAAGCATGTAGCAGCCAAACAACACAAGGGAGGAGCTTTTCTACAGCATTCAGATTCCTTCAGGTTTCAACAATTTAAATGAAGCTTTTAACCAGCTTTTAAATGCTAACAAGATCCTGCAAGACACCCAGATATCTTTGAGAA
This sequence comes from Phylloscopus collybita, assembly GCA_027886175.1. Lineage (NCBI taxonomy): Eukaryota > Metazoa > Chordata > Aves > Passeriformes > Phylloscopidae > Phylloscopus > Phylloscopus collybita. The sequence goes on along the minus strand of JAJNNQ010000061.1, from coordinate 508,712 downwards.
TATCTACACAGAAAATGCTTTTGCTGAGCTCATTGTCCAGCTCAAGAGGAACACAGAAAGATCCAGCGTCGGAAGGGGAGAGGGTAGCAAAACAAAGATTTAACTAATTTGCACGGAGAAGTGCACTTTATTTTCCTATTTTCCACCACCTTGTTACATGAACAAAACCTCCCTAAGCAGGCACAGCCCTGCCCCAAGCCCCAGCCCACCTCAGCTGCATGCCCGTGCTCCATGAGCAGACATCCTTCCTCAGCAGGAGGTTGTTCAGGGCGATGGCGTTGATCATGTAGAAGAGCTGCTTGAACACCTGCTGGATGATCTCTGGGTCCAGGCCCTGGTCACACATGATGCTGTGGAATGTGTTCAGCTGGCGAATCATTTCATCCAAGCTGTAGGAGCTGTCACCTTCTGCCACATTGGAGGCGTATTTCCTGTAGCCCATCGGTTTGACACTGGAAAGCCCTTGGATACTCTCATTTTCCAGCACAGCAGACACTGAAAAGAGAGGGGGGAAATGGGCTAAAAAGCCTGCATCCATCTGTTTGCCATTAGAGGGAAGTACCGATCCTTCTGTGGGCTGCAATGAACATGTATCAGTCTCAGTAATGCAACACCATGGATGCTGCAAGAACTGAGAGCAGGGCAGATCCATGAATGGCTGGTTTACTCTGATAATACAAAACAGTTAAAAAACACACAAATATCTTAGAACTATACAAGAGTTTGGTTTGGAAGAGGCCTTAAAAGCCATTTAGGTCCAACATGCCAGCCATGAGCAGGGACACCTTCCACCATCCCAGGTAGCTCCAAGCCCTGTCCAGCCTGGCCTGGGACACTTCCAGGGAGGGGGCATTCCTCAGATGAATCCTCAGGGATTTGGCTGAAGATGTAAATCTTGTCATTCCTTCTCTCACCCTCAAGAAACAAGGTCATTATAAGTCTTTTTCCTCTTCCCATTCATCTCCTGTCGCCCTGGGTTTTCTCTGTTCTCCTCTGGTTTTTTAAAAGTTTTTCCTAAAGTTCTATTTCAGCCTTCTGTATTTACCTTTTTGTAATGGAGTCTCTCAAGCTTTCCATACAAACAGCCTATTGTTGTTGTAACTGTCCTTTCATGTTTACATTCTTCTCATAAAGAAGAGACTGTTGATGGACCGTTGGGTTGTCCAGTGTGGTTGGAGAGGAAGATTTTCTTCCTCCAATCCATGGTCACTGTTGGAATTCTACAAATATTGAGGTCTGTAAATAAACTGTCCCTTTTTTTGCCTTGGACATCTCAATGTGTGAGTGTAGTTTCTTTTGTGACATACTGCGGCAATCTCCTCCCTTACAATGTACATTTCCATCCATAAAAAAATTAACCACAAACCTGGTCTGGAGGGGAAAGCAGACCCACCAGCACAACCTCACCTCTTCCACTGCCTCCCCAACAGAAATGAAAGAGGTATCTTCTGGAGTGGGAGGAAAAAACCCTCATTCCTATTAGCTTCTGTCATGGGGGAAGATAAAAACTCTCCCAGGTCCTGCTGGCACTGTGCAAAGCTGTGAAAAACAGCCAGAGCAGATAATGTGGGCCAAGAAACACCCTGCTAAAGGGCAGCTCACCGATCATGGGCTGCAGGATGCCCCCTGCAATGTTGATCAGCTGCTGGTAGATCTGGATGGAGAGCTGGCCCAGCACCTGGCGGTACTCGGTCAGGTCGAAGTTCTTCAGGCAGTGCTCATTCTGCTTTGCCGTGTTTTGGGTCATGAAAACCTGAACAGGAAATTAAAACACCCAGGCTCATTATCCCACCCACTGACAGCACATCAAAATCACTGCATTAAAACACCCCTGCACCTTTACAATAGTACAATATAGCAAAATACGTTACCAAAGTACATTACAGAAAAGATCAAAACTCATAAATCACCTTTGATTTACCCAGGCATTTGTTCATTAATTATTACTAGAGGAATACCTTCTGAAGGAAATCATTAAACTACCAGTTTTTCATTTTATTCTTAGCAAGGATCTGCACATTTGTATTAACTGCCACATATAGGATTAGAAAATTAAGTTTCAGGTCCTCTGAGACTACTATTTAGCTACATGCTTATCCCTTTGAGTTCCAACTGTTTATGGGAAACAAAATATTTTGAAATTAAGATTCTAGAAAATTGAAAAAAAATTATGATTGCATGTTATGTGCTTTGACAACATTTTAAATTGTTCTGAAATTCATAAATTTCCCCAAATAACTGAAATTGTAGCCTGCCTTTTGCTGATACAGCTGATCTCTGATCCTACATTTGGCTGCTGTAAGCTCTCAGTTCTGGGCTCAGATATTAAAACCAGTTTTAGTGGCAGAAGCCAATGAGATGTTTTCATTAACATGGATCCTTTAATTGCCTGGTCATATGGTCTTATTTGATGTGAAGATGAGAATTATTAATCTGTTTTTGTTGGTTGCTGACTAGCAAAACGCAAAAACACAAGTACCAATCTGAGTTGATTTCACAATTTCCCCATTTTCCTAACTAATCAAAGAACAGCATGCTCTTCACGTGATAGGACTGCAGGTAGGTTGGGATTTTCTTTTAAACTTTCTATTAAAAATAGGCTGGATTTAAAACTAAAGATAACAGTGTCTTGAAAACTGCTCAGAAGTATTTCTCCCCTCTATATTTTGCACCAAGTTGCCACTGGAATTTGCAAACAGCTGGTTAATTTAACACAGTAAATCATGGCAAGCAACATGCAATTTAAGACTGTGTTTTAACCCTGCTGGTTTTCTGGGGAGGATTTCCTTTAAATGCAGTATTATTATCCAGACAGAAGAGGGCAAACAAGAGCACAACTGCTATTAAGTATTTTCTAAAATATTTTTCATTTAACTTTTAATTTTAAATCTTCAAAATCCAGTGCTGAGGTTTCACATGCAAATCATTATCTTTTGAATGACCTGAATAGTTAACTTAATTTTATGAACTTTTTTTTTCTTACAGTCTGAATGCTCAATACATCTAACAAAAATCAAGACTAAAAATAAAAAATAACAGTAATTGGGTCTGTTGAAAATTTTAATATGCAGAATACATAGCTGTAAGGATGGCAGTGTGCAATGTTCTAGGAGAACTGTGATAATCCTATTTTTTTGAAAGGGATCAGCTTTAATAAAACTTATTCCAGTATTTCAAATGAAATATTGTTTAATGAAAAGCTGTGGGACCAACTAACACCAGGAGAACAGCCTTCAAAACAGCCCACCAGAAAGAGCATAGAGAGGCTGGCACAGCTAGGGCTGTTCAGCTGCACCACAGAAGGCTCCAGGGAGAGCTCAGAGCCCCTGCCAGGGCCTCCAGGGCCTCCAGGAGAGCTGCAGAGGGACTGGGGACAAGGCCTGCAGGGACAGCACCCAGGGAATGGCTTCCCAGGGCCAGAGGGCAGGGACAGATGGGATCTTGGGCAGGAATTGCTGGCTGGGAGGGTGGGCAGGCCCTGGCCCAGGGTGCCCAGAGCAGCTGTGGCTGCCCCTGGATCCCTGGCAGTGTCCCAGGCCAGGCTGGACAGGGCTTGGAGCAGCCTGGGACAGTGGAGGGTGTCCCTGCCCATGGCAGGGGGCTGGAATGAGATTCCAGCTTCAAGGTCCCTTTCTAACTCAAACCATTCTGTGCTTTTAGGAGCTTTTCCAGGAAAAGCTAGCCGTGCTAGATCCATATAAATCAAGAAGGAAAGTCTGAGTGGCCCCAGCTGACAGTGAGAGGGAAGGCCCTGGTGCCAGGAGGAAGCAGGACCCTCCCTGCAGGGACATCTCCCCCCAGGATGGGCTCTCACCTCTTCCCCACTGTACTGCTTCAGGCAGTGCAGCAGGCGGCAGGTGTTGGCCAGCCAGAAGGATGTCATCTCAAAGTCATCTTGGTGCTTCTGCAGAGACAAAGTGAAAACATGTCAGATGTTTGAGTTTCCCCACCCTGAATCAGGCAGTTTTCCTTCTGCAGCTGGGCAATATTAGCTGTCCTACCCTGCAAACCCTTTTTTTTTTTTAATCTCTAAATTCAGACCATTTTATTGCTAAGATCAAAATTCTCCTTGTTCTTCTAAAAAGGGAGGCTCTAAGAGCGATTTGGCTTGAAAATCACTGTGAGAGCTGAGTGTCACACACTTGGAGATGGTTATTACCATCTGACAGCCCCTCAACCCCGAGACAAGAGCAAATGGACACCTGCCTTCAGCACTTTCTTAACGCCGTTGATGGTGGAGGTGAGCAAGGAGTGCACCTTCTGGTCATCATTGATGTAATCTGCATGCCTGATGCACATGTAGAGGATGTAAGCAGGAAGGCAGGGAACAGTAGCAGACACTGCCTGGGGCTTGAGATCTAGAAGATTTGACAATTCAAAAATAAAATTAAAAAAAATCACAAAAAATCCAAAGCTAAATTTCCCCAATTGACAAGTGAAGTAGAGAATGCCAGAGCTGGAGTGTGCCCAGGCAAGCCCCTATTCCCTCAGCTGTGGGGAAAATGATATTTTGGCTCTGCAACCTGCAACCCTCTCTGCAGAGTGGACACAGATCCAGATGTTCAGCTGGCAGGACAGAGGGGCCTGCCCCTGACCCTCAGCACTAGGGTTTGGGCAGGCAGCCCTGCTGCACTGAGGTTTGTGATACTACCCCATTTCTCCTGATGGATGCACAATAGAGCCAGAGCTTCTTTACCCTGTAAAACCCTACCCCAACAGCATACAAACCACCTTAGAACAGCTCCCTGAAGCTTTCAGGAACACCTCCCACAATAAATCCTCTCCCTGAATTGATGACACATTAAATCACTCTTTCCCTCAAGATATGGAATCCTAATGGCAGCTGTGGGCATTTGGCGCCTCTAAAGAAAAAAGCTTGTCTGATTAGGGGAACTTCAGTGCCCACAGCAATGGGCTAGCACTGCTCTGTGAACACTTTATGGATCCTCACTATGATCTGCTGGGGTTAGAGTTGCAGTAAATAACAACACCTAGCCAGGGAAGCCTGACTTCCAAAACAGCACTGAGTGAGGGGATGCTGCAGCAACCCTAACCAGACTGTGCAGTGCAGAAGAGCTCACAAGTTCATTATCTGTTGTCTGTTATTACCTCCCTAACCAAACTACCTCTGTTCCACTGCTCTGCCAGATCCTAGGGGGTCTATCCTTCTGTCACCCCCTCCCCACCTATCACATGGTATGAAGCTCAGCAAGTTACTGCCTGCTCTAAAAACTGTAGCCTTGGTCTGCATTTCCCATTTTTTGCTGTCCCAGAGGGATTGTATCCATACTGGTCTACTCAAGTTTACAAACTCCCCCTGAGTGGGACTCTCCTCCTGAGAAGGAGCAGCCAGGTGGGGAAGCAGAGCAAGTTCCCCACCTGTAATGAGGTTTCGGATGAGGAGGGGCTCATCTTCTTTGTAATATTCCAGCATGCCCTGAAAATCCTTCTCCTTCCTCTGGACAGCAACCTGCATGTTCCGCTCGTGTGGCCTCCTCTCCACTGGCACCGTTGTCTGGGATGCTGTGAAGAGAAAAGATGATCGAGACCTGGCTGGAACCTGGCTGGAAATCAGCAACTATTCAGGCCCTCCACTGGCCTTCTTAGTGGAGAGAGCAAGTCAAAAAGTTATGTATCAAATTCCCAATAATGCCGTCAGCTTTGACAGACTTATAAAAACATAAACAATCAGGTCCTGGATTACCAGTCTGCAGAGTTCTGACTCTAAATGGAAGAAAAAGTGCAAAACTTGAATTTAAAAGAGGAAAAAATGAAGCCATTTTCTATTTTCCAAGAGACCCCAGGCTAGAAGGTAGCAACCCTAGTGTATGACTCTCACAGAGCGGGGCAAAGAGCAGGCAGGCAATGCAAAATCCCTGAGCACGGCATCTTCTGTCTGCCTGCAAAGCTACAAACCACGGTGGCACGCTGCTGAAGTGTAATAAAGCAGAAGAGACCAGCATGCAAATACTGCAGCAAGCAGCATGCAAATCACGCTGACAGAGAGCAGCTGGGCGAGCCGTGGAAGCCCTGCAGTTATTCAGCTTAATTTCACTTAATGCCTGGTTTCCAGAAATTAACTCATGAGAATGGGGCTCTCTGATTAATCACGGCTTCTCCAGAGAACAGGAAGTGCTCTCTGTACAACACAGATGCCACATTTAAGGTGCTTTCTCATTAAGCAGAATATACATCCACATTTTGATACCAAAGGGTTATAATCCACCCCCCCCCCCTTCAAAATTGACATGTCAGAGCATTTTCCTGCTGGCCATTGGGCTCCTTTCTGTATCTCTGCCTGGGTAACTGCACTGACTGCAATGACAGCAAAAAACTTTCCCTAAATATCCTCCAAACCCTGGTATAGGGCCAGTGTCAGCTCAGTGCCTACTGCTAGTTCAGTACAAGCAAAATATAACTTTCACAGAAAGAAAAGGAGAAAAAAAAAACCACAACAACCAAACCAAACAAAAAACCAACCAACCAACCAAACAAAACCACAACAAACCACCAAAAAAAACCCCAAAACACCCACAACAAATCCTGCAGCTCTCCAAGGCTGGCCAAAGGAATTAAAACCCAAGTGCAGTTTCCCCAACCCAGTATCTCCCAATGCACAAGTCACCTTCAAAATCTTGGACCTTCTTCATGTAAATCTTCAGCTGCTTCTTCAGCTTCTTTTCATTCTTTTCCAACTTCTCCAGCAATTCTTTAAGATCCTGAAAGACAGAAGATACATTTAGAAGAACTCCCAACATTACAGGCAAGAACAAGTCATTTGGGGTGAGTTAAAGGCTGGAGTCTGGTCTGTGCACCACCAAAGCATGGTGTAAGCATCTCAGTGGAAGAGGAGCACCACCTTACAGCATTTAACCCTGGCTGTTAATCACATTTAAACTGTTTTATTTAGATCCTAGAGTTGCTGAAAAAAGGCAAGAACTCAGAAGGTGCCAACATTCCCTCCACACCTTGCACACAGATATAGAAGGGGAGAAAGGGAAAATTTATGATCATCCAGGTGAAATATTTGGTTCCAATAACAGCAAGTAAGATGAAACGCCTATGCTGCTTCTGTGCCTAAGAGAGTAGAGGGGTCCCCAGCAACCTGATTTGGAAGGCAGTGCCACAAAGTAGACAGGCTTAAAAAAGCATTTAAACAAAACTGAAAATAAAGCACCTACTGAAGTCACTAAAGTCATACAGCCATGGAACATGAGTCAGCTCAAGACCAAATTCCAACACTCCAAAATGCATCAGTGGGAGATGCTGATGGATTCTGCAGAGTTTAGGAGGGGGTAAAAGAGAGCCCAGTGCCCTTCTCTCCCTGTTAGGCTTCATATCTCCTTTTTCTCAAACTGTTTTTTGCCCTCTTCCCAGCACAGCCTCTTACCAGGTTTTCATTGGTCAGACGTGTAATTTCTTGCTGAAGTCCTAACTCCACCTGGACCTCTGGAGAGAGCTGCAGAGTCTGCAGGAATGCCTGCTGCTGGTTCTCCAGCTCCTCTTGCATTAAATCCATCTGGTTTCTCATAGCTTCCATCTCCTCCTCATGCTCCCTTCTCTGCTCCTGGAGCTGTGCTTCCAGCAACCTGAGAACAGGAGCACACTGATCAGTCTGTGATGTCTGCAGGATGGCAGTAATCACCATTTGAGTTTAGATCCCTCAAAATCAGACAACTTGGGAGATACTCTCAGTCAACCTCCCTATACAACTGACAACAAGCTATTATTGCCACATTAGTCTGTCATTTGCTATACTGCAGACAAAATACTTTTGAAATTAAGAGATAGGAAATCAAATGTTGGGATTTTTTTTAATAAATCCCAAAGCACCCTTTTTATCTAACTGTATCAAACATTCAGGTTCCTTTACTTGCAAAAAGCAAATACATGGCAAGAAAGCAATACAAATCAACATCTGCAAGGTTTTATTTTCAAAAGCTCAGCTTGAAGGACATTTGCTCCTGTGCTCCTTTCCTGTCAAACATCAATTCTCACTCTTGAAAGCTTCCATTTGCTAAGCCAGAATACCTTTTTAAATCCAGTGGAAGAATGATTCATCACTGAGATGTTAACTGCAGACACCTGTGCTGATGGTGATGGTGACAAACCTGGCAGGTGACATGGTAAGTATTTTTTAAGCATCCCCTACCCTCTGCTACATGGAAGTCTCCCTTCAGCCCACCAGCTCTTGCCAGAAAACTGAAGTGACTCCAGAAAGTATGAGGACTCTGAGAAAGGACCACCAAGCCAGAAACTACAAAGTATAGTCCCAGATTATACAGAACAATGGTGGCCAAGAGAAGGAATGATCCAAGGGGATAACCAAGCCCCTGCCCCTGCTGCAGCTCATGGATGTGCCTGGTCAGAGCTATGGGTCACCTCACACCCAGCTCAGGGCCTCAGCAATCCTCAAAGATGAGGAAGATTCTGTTGCTGACACCTTCACACTGGCCCAGGACATGCACTGACACAGAGTTGGGCCAGTGGGTCTCCACAATTAATTCTGGGAATTAATTGTGACCCATACCTGTGAACTGTTTCCCTACAGGAACAACTGCTCATGGAATTTCTTTTTGTTGTTTTGGCATTTTTCTTTACTAGCTTTTATAAAAGAGTGCATGCTTGCAGGGAAGATTCCTCAATGAAAAGTACTAATCATTCCCCAGGTTGTTTTGTGTGGTTGTTGTTGTTGTTGCCTTTAGAAAATTCACAACACAATCTCTACTCCTACCTTCCAGCACAAGACTGGAAAGCATGTTTTCCACCTATAGAAACATGGGCAATAATGCAGTCAGCCTCATAATCCTGTCAGGATTTATATTCTTAATAGGCTTGGAAAATACAGACCCACCATGAAATAAGCATTAAGTACTTAATTTTCATTTTATTTCTTCATACGGGATTAGCTTGGATTCAGTCAAGCTAATCCATGAAACACCCTCAGAAGAACATGCTCCTTCTACAAACCTGGGTTCCTACTTTGCTTGAAAAAACACATGAAATATCTCTGTTATTTCTTCCCATTCTTCTGGTTTCACTCTGATACCTCTGGATGTGACCACTTTAGAACCACTCTACATAAAGTATTTAAATTTTTCATCTCTTTAATACCCTTAAAACTTTAATAAAAATCATATATATTGGAGCCTCATAGCCACCAAGCATGGGGGTGATGCAGGACAAGGATCCAGGAGGGGTATTTGCCCAAGCAGAGCAGGACCTGGGGAGAGCTGTGGAATGATTGCACCTTGTGTCCACCATGTGCCTTTCTCACCCACAGACAACACATGGATGCAAGCACAAAATTCCCAGGATCATGCAAAGGTGACAGCACTGGGATACAAGGACAGGTCCTCCCCTTCCAACGGGTCAAGGATTGGAAGAAAACACTTCCAGAAGCTGCCACGTCTTAGTGCAGTTTGGGAAAGAAGAAACAGAATGGGAGGAGTTCTTATCTTCTTGAAGATCCCAGCTTCCTACCCCCTTCATCACCCAATTTCCCATTAATGTCACATAATCCTTACAGGATCAAGCTCAGACATTCGTGACAATAACCACCACTGGTCAGCTGGAACCATGACTCCTCTGAAAATTACAAGGTGGGGTCTCAGTTCCTGCAGTTTGGAAGTCCTATATCCAGGTGCTCCCAGAGAGGATGGTGGGCCCTGTTCAGGACCAAATGGCAACAGCAGAGCAAGAGAAAGAAACAAGAGGGCAAGGAAAAGGGAGGAGAAGGGAGAAGCAGCAGTGGGGGAAAAAAGAAAGTGTTTGACCTGGCAACTTGCTTTAAACCTTGATAAGCCAAGCCGAGCTCTCCGTCTTCATTGAGATACCCCCAGTCCTCAGTCTTGCTAGAAATAAAGGACAGAAAAAGGAAACAACAGGACAGAGAAAGACAAAAGGTCAATTGAAAGAGAAGAGGGAAAGGTGCAGAACCCTTATTTATTTCATTCAGTATTATTTTTTAGAGCACTTTTTCATCTCATTGCATTTTTTTTTTTCCTCCACAGGGAAGGAGAGCCCTGCCCTGCTTGTGCCCTGTACGGAATTTTAAAAACAAGTTTCTCCACCTCTTTCACATTGCAGCGACTCCCACTGGTCTAAAATAAATTCTACTCCTTCTACTTCAGCCAAGGGTTTCCTCAGCATTTGAGTCAAACACATCAGTCTTGCCTCAGAGCAACCCTTGGTCCAAAACCCACATGCATCCACACAAGATCAATATCCTCTGTGTACATCCAGGCAGAATAATGGCCAGAAAATCTCATCTCACTTTAATACTTTTAGCAGATTGGTTTTTTTTAGTCTCCTTTTAGCAGATTGTTTGGGGTTTTTTTTTCAAGTTATATGAGGCAAGAAGTTGATTTATCTTTTTTAATGAGTTGCTGAACACATTACAAATGAGTGATGTAAACTGGTCAACCTGACCAGAAACACTTGTCACAGCAAGATTTTGCGTGGCTTTGATGTCAGTTAGAAAAGAGAGTTTGTTTTAAGCAGTAACAATTTAAAAAGTAAGCAAGGAAAACATCTTAGTATATCATTATATTAAAAAAAACAAACAAAATGAAAACACAAAAAAGAAGAAAGCCAACACACATTTTGTAAAGAGCTGTAGCAGATGCCATTCCCTGGCAAGGAAATCTGCATATTTCAGTGGAAAAGCACAACACACAAACATTCATGAGCAAATTTTCACACAAGGAAAGCAGTAAGAAATGTGGTGTTGCAGCACTGCTTTGAAAGGGCTCTGGAGGTGCTTCACCACCACAGACAGCTCGTGCATCCCTCCTATGCCAGTGCTGGAGCCCAGCACTTCTCAAAACTAGCAACATTTCAGGCACTGACATTTGCAAAGTTCATCTGTTAGAGCCATATGTATGAATTTAAATTAAAACCTTGTTGCTATCCCATGTGTAGCAGGTTTCCAAAAGGGTCTGCAGGCTGATAGGCTCAAGGAGGTTTACTGGTCTCATTTGCATGAACTTGTTAGTAAAGTCTTTTTTTTTTTGTTTCATATAATCTTAGCAGGACAAGTCCTCAGGCACTGAAAACCAACAGAAAAAGCAGGAAGGATCCCCACTATTTATTGCATGTCAGAAACCTGTGAAATCTCACATGATGAGCAGCATTTTTAAGAAATAGCCTCCTTGGAAAAATAGCTTTCCTTCCTTTTTTAATCATAAGTGTTGAGGTAAGTGAGGAGGGCAGCTCAAGAAAGTGCCATTTTAAGATAAATATAAAAAAATGCTGACTTAAGGTAAACCTGAACTGGGAAATAAGCATTTAGTCCATCTCCATCAACACAGCACTGACTCAGAAATCACTGCACTCCCCCTTCTCCCAAAAGTTCATGTTGACCAAGACATAAAAAGGGGTCCTTTAAACATAACTAGAGTAATTGGCATTTGAAACAAAATTTCCTAAAATGCTGGGTAAATCCTATTTTCAAATAAGGCTGGAGAGGAGTTAAAAGGGCTGATTCACAAAGTTCTGTTTCCGCTCTATCCAAATCTTGGAGGGACGAGTCTGTGGAGCACCTGGGACCTGCATCAGCAAACTGCCCTCATCAGAAGCAAAAAATTCCTGCCCAAACACCTCCCTGCCCTATGACAGTGGCTTAAAGGAGGTATATGTACCCCAAACCCAGAGATGTTAATTTCAGCATCTCCAGTAAATTATCCTCTCTTCACGAAGAAGGGGCATTTCATTTTCACACAGAGATAACACATTTTTATTTTAGTTAAAAGGAAAAAATAATGTGTGTAACAGACTAGATCTACAGCAGAGTGGGAAGATACCCACTGGAGTGTGGGAAGCAGAGACATGATACGATCTACAGATGATGGCCTCTCCCAACTGCAAAAGCATCCCTCATGTGGAGCCAGCATCAGCTTCTCACCTTGCACAGCAGCTGCAGGTGGGACTTGCCCAACAGACAAAAACCACCAAAACTCCATGTACCCCACAGAAATCACTTGGAAGTTATCATGGAAGCTAATTTCAAAGACACAGCCTGATTTACTTTGAACTGCCAGGTATTATCTCTTAACATCATCATCTGGTCTCTCACTGGTTCTGCATTTCCACCAAGATCAAGCAGGCTTGAAAGAATGATCCCAAGAATAGAAACAGGAAACAAAAAGCCTACTTGGCTTTAGATTCAGTTATTGAAGGAGAAAATGAGGTAGGAACTACCTTGATGATTTTCCCCTTAGCAGCTGAAATTCAGGAGAAATTGTTTTTTAAAAAAGAAAAAAAGAAAGAAAAAATATTACTTTAATGCATTTATGAAGAAAGGGCTGCTTTCAGTTCAAACTTGCCCTTGACCTGGAGCCAAAGGGCTTTCCTCCAAAAGCTTTGTGGAGAGAGAATTGCTACACGGGCAGGGTTAGCAGCACCTGGCAGAGTTCTTCCTGGTTTCCTCCTGCTGTATTTAGAAGTGCGCTGCATTATATGGACATGGAGAAAATAAAATGTTGATCTCCCACCAAAATAAAGCCATACTCTGTTCTCAGCCTAAACAGCTAAGACATGATGACTTGGAGCTAGGAGCCACTCTCAGGTGGAGTGAGGTTTTACCACATCCATCAGCCTGGGCTGGTGAAGAACCTCCACCTGGTCAAAAAGCACCTCAGACTGGGGGGCAAAGAGCAGCTGACACTCCCAAAGGACTGAGCCATCCAGAGGGACCTGGACAAGCCCAAGCAGTGACTCAAGGGAACCTCTGAGGTCTAACAAGGCCAAGTGCTGGAGCTGCACCTGGGTCAGGGCAACCCTGGGGATCAACCCAGGCTGGGGATGAGCAGAGGGAGCAGCCCTGGGAGAAGGAGCTGGGGGTGCTGTGGGTGAGAGCTGGACCTGCCCCAGCCTGAACCCCCCGTGCCCTGGGCTGATCCCCCAGCCTGGGCAGCAGGGGAGGGGGGATTCTGCCCCTCTGCCCCTGTGCTCAGCTGAGACCCCACCTGCAGAGCTGCCCCAGCCCTGGCTCCAACAGCACAAGGACCTGGAGCTGCTGCAGCCAGGCCAGAGGAGGCCACGGAGATGCTGCCAGGGCTGGAGCCCCTCTGCTCTGGAGCCAGCCTGGGACACCTGGGGCTGTTCAGCTGCATCACAGAAGGCTCCAGGGAGAGCTCAGAGCCCCTGCCAGGGCCTCCAGGAGAGCTGCAGAGGGACTGGGGACAAGGCCTGCAGGGACAGCACCCAGGGAATGGCTTCCCAGGGCCAGAGGGCAGGGACAGATGGGATCTTGGGCAGGAATTGCTGGCTGGGAGGGTGGGCAGGCCCTGGCCCAGGGTGCCCAGAGCAGCTGTGGCTGCCCCTGGATCCCTGGCAGTGTCCCAGGCCAGGCTGGACAGGGCTTGGAGCAGCCTGGGACAGTGGAAGGTGTCCCTGCCCATGGCAGGAGATGGAACAAGATGACCTTTAAGGTCCCTTCCAACCCAAACCATTCCATGAAAGAGAAATGGGAGCGCTTCTTGCAGAGAAGGTGAGAATTGGCTCTTGCTTATAAATCTCACTTCAGAACTGCAACCCCACCAGAAAAGCTTACCATTAAAGTATTTATTGATCAAGATTAGAAAGGGAAGGCATTTCTGTTTCTCATGCTGACACCCTTGGGTATAGAGCTGTGTAAGTACAAATGCAAATTTGTGCTGGGGGAGGGAGTGATAATTTATGTCCACAAACACAATAATCCAGGCTCCCCAAGCATTTGTCTTCATCCACTTTATTGCCATCAACACCAGACTACAGCTTATAAACCAACCCAATAAACAGACAACTGCAGAGGGAACCTTGTAATGGGGAGGTTGGTGGTGCTTAATGAGCCACTGGATAAATCACTGCAGAAAATCAGGGTGAGTGCATATAGAGCTACTGCTGCTCTATTTCAAGAGCCAAGCTCCAGTCAAGCCTCACATGAGAGGCAGATGAGAGAATAATGAACTGACCCTGGAGACTGCAGAATTCCCCTCCCAAAACTTAAGAGGCCAAAAACCACCAAGGCCAGATCACATTAACTTCTTAAAATTGCAGCTCACCCGTGCAATTGCAGGGAAAGAGATTTGTACTCCTGTGGAAAATTTGATCCTGGAAAGCCACAGGCTCTGGAGGGATTTAAAATCCATGTGGATGTGGCACATAGTTTAGCACTGGCCTTGGCAGTGCTAGGGGAAGAGCTAGACCTCAAGACATCTTTTTGAACCTAAATGATTTTACAATTCAATTCTTTTTGCCGAAGTCAAGTGTGGAAACCAGAATGTTTGGAGGAGGACTGGAGCCTCCTGGCAGGCTACAGAATGTGCACTAGTGTGGCCAGACAAGAATTAATACCAGGGCCAGGGACACCCCCAGCTCAGATACATCTCCCACAAAAGCAGCAACCCTTACTTTGACTCCTTCACCAACCCCTGAACACAACCTTCCCTACCCATGCACACTGAAAAATTCAGGGAGTAATTAAAGCTGTGCCGAGCAATGCCATTTCACATTTCCTATGAGCACCCACAGCTCCAGGAGAATGTTGGAAAGAAAGACAAAGAAGGAAAGATGAGAAAATTCATAGAATTCATTAAGTGACCAAAACCCACTCCTTGCTGCAGGAAGCACACTGAGCTCCACTGATTTACTGACAAGAATGTGATGTGCAAATTAATCTCATCACCTCTACTGCAGGAGGGGCAGAAACTTCATCAGTAAGTTCACTTCAGGAAAGCAAATATTCAACAGCAAATTGAAAAAAACCCACTAGGATTAGTCCTGATCTAGCCAGACATGATCCCCAGGTAAGAAACCAATGTCCTGGACCCCAACAATCTGCAGCTCCAGGCCTCCAGACCTGGTGAAAGCTGGCAGAACAGCCTGGGCAGAGCCTTAATCCAGCCATCAGGGTTTTGAGCTCCACTTAAATGGGCCTTTCCTCTTATTCATACAGGTGTGAATAAAATCCTCATTAAGTCAGGTCCCAGTCTGGAATGTTAACAACTTTCTGCAACCACTCTACAAAGTAGCAAACCATACTGTGTTATTAAAAGCCATTAATTCAGAATGGCTGGGTCTTCTTCCTTGCTGAATGGAAATTATTTAGGGGGAAAAAGCCTCAAACATCTGTAATTGTCAAGAGAAAATAAAAGGTAAACATTCAATTTCCTTGAAGTAAAATAAAAATTTACGTTTCATATTATCTTGCTCTTTAATCCACGTAATTTTTTCTTCCTGCAAGATACTGCTTTATTATTTTATATCCTCCTGGGCAGCTGCAAGGACTGATTTAATGCTTGGCAATATCAGCCCATTGTTACTGTCACGACAGACACATGTTCAAAGTATTAATCCTCACTGAGGTAAACTGGCAATAAAACAGTTGCTCCTGACACTCAGTTTGGGTGCAAGAAAATCAATAATGTGAGTGTTTCCAGGGAATACAGTATGTTTGTTAGCTCAGTTAACCACAACAGGGTTTTGCCTCTGGGAAAACCAGAAGGGAACTCTGGTGTCTTCCCAACATGGTATGAGATACCGGAAATAAATACAAATACAATCCCAAATCTTTGTCTTGCTGCTATTTACATACTGGAAGCAAAGCCAGAGCCCAGTTTTGCTCACTTCCATGTTTTCTATTCCACCTGCTCAGTATCTGACTGGAAGCATATGATCTTAAAGGTCTCCTTCAACCCAAACCATTCTGGGATTCTACAATTCCGTAAGACGTGTGTCTTTGCCTTCACCCTTATGGCCCACCCACCCTTGAGTCCGTAACACAATCCAGAGGCTGGCAGCTCTCTAAAACACGGTGATTTTGGTGTGGATCCACCTCTCACACAGAATCTCCCTGGTGCTGGAGAGGTCTGTGCCACACTTACCGGTTGGTCTCGCACATGCCCTGGTAGGCTTCGATCGCGTCCTCCTGGTCAACGTGCCGGTCACTGTTGGGCCAGCTGGCATTGGGGGAGATGTTCTCCTAAAGCCAACATGCAAAACACCAATGTGACATCCTGCTTTAAAACTCTGCCTGGCTCTAGTAGTTCCTGACACCAAACAACTCCCAGCTATTCTATTAAAAGCATCCCTGGAGCATCCACCACACTACTGAGTTTCTATGAATTCACACACAGGCAGCAGGAGAGATAAGAGATGGAAGAAAGATGCAGTGATAGGAGGTGGAAGAAGGATGCAGTGAACTCAGGAAGAGGATAAGCAGGGCACTTGGCTTGGTCTGAAATAAAAAAACACACCAAAATCTTGAGGAATGATTAGACAGTGAATCAATAAAGATTGAGTTTCTGGAAAATGCACCTTTCCATTGGAATGTGCTCTGAATACAAACCCCATCACAGCTGCTTGAGAGAGAGGCTCCCTGCTTGCTTGCATGTCAGGAGAAACTCATTACAGCTGCACCAGCCCAAAGTGAGCAGAACCTGGTCTAGAAACTCTTTTCCCTCATCCCACTTGCAGAAAGATAACTGCTGCAAAACATTACCAGGAACATACCACACACACTGGTGCAGGAGTTGTGTGGGCTGGCTTACCCTCATCAGGTATGGAGATAAGCAACCTAGGACATTACCATGGCACAGAGAGTCCTGGACTGTCTGAAACGCCAGGGATACCTCCTGTATCCCTGCACAACCCTCCATAACCTCCCTGTGCCATCTTGCCCACCAGAGCAGAAATGGCATTGCTCAGGCAGCCAGTGAACCTCCACCAACAGAGAGGAAAAAGGAAAAGAAAATCCATTACCCTCTCCTTTACCATGTTTTTCCCTGTCTCCTTCTGCTGGGCTGCCTTCATGATCTGCGACCTGAGGATGAGCACCTCCTCCTTGCGCACCTCCAGCTCCTCGTTGGCTGATTTCAGCTGGTTCAGAAGGAGGTTGTAGCTATCCTGCACATCGTTGGAGGAGTTGTTCTGCGTGGCGTGGTCTGCAATGGCCTTCCTCAGCTCATTGAGCTCATTCTTCAGCTTCTTGTTCTCCGACTCCAGCTCTTGCCTCTGGAAAACATCGAGCCATCAAGCAGTTTAGATAAACTGCCCTGTGGTGCCTCATCCTGTTCTGAGATGCCTCTAAGGTGACTCAGTTATCGATGATTACAGATCAATGCAAGCCAGGATCTGGGTTTTGCTGCCAGCCAGCCATCTGTGGTTCAGGGAAGGATTTTGCTTTAGTCAGCAGCCAGCAGCTGCTATTTAGTAACAACACTACAGGGTGACCCGGGGTATCTTTTATTTCTTGACACTATTCCTAAACACAAAAGCAGACTCTTAAAGAACCTAAGCATGCTCTTTTTTCCTCCACCTCCTTTCCTTCTGAATCAGTAAAACACACAACTCCCACAATGTTCAGCTCACCTTTCACACTCATTGGATAAGCTGGAAGATGCTGATTTGCACAAACCATCATCATTGGCAAACATACCTTAGGTGAGCCATGGGTCTGTGAATTCCCTCTTCCTTCCTCACACACTTTGTAATTCCCCCACCCCAGTGCAGTGTTTATAGCTGGAGGATTTCCTCACCCCGATGTCTCCTCAGCCACTGGCGTTTGACAGGCAGGGCCAACACTGTGCTAGTTTGATGCCAACTGATTCTCCTGAATAACAACATCTTTGCTCAGACAACTGAAGGGCTTACTCGCTTTTGCACGACAGCAGAAGACAGAAGAATAGAACTCTGGCAGCTAAGGCAGCCTTTATTTTAGTCTGTCACTACAAAGTTTTGTTTGCAGGTGGCAGCACAACATTTGGTAGCTCTTTGCCACCACTCAAAACCCACCTGGAGAATCCTCGCTGTCAAGAGCAGCTTTGCTCCTGCACATGGTATAACCACAGAATCATGGAATGGTTCAGGTTGGAAGGAACCTTAAAGCTTATCCAGTTCCAACCCCCAGCCATGGGCAGGGACGCCTTCCACTAGACCAGGTTGCTCCAAGCCCTGTCCAACCTGGCCTGGAACACTTCCAGGGATCCAGGGGCAACTCTTCTGGGAAATTTGTACCAGAGCCTCATCACCCTCACAGCCAAGAACTTCTTCCTAATATCCCATCTAAATCTACCCTCTTCAAGCTTAAAACCACCAGTCCTTGCAGTGGGTCATAGACTGTGTGGGAGCCAGACTCCTGGGGTCCTGTTCACAAAACCCACCCTCCCTTTGCCATGATCCTCCATCTCTGGCTGCTGCATGGTGGCACCCAGGACTGCTCCCTCCTGTCCCCACACCCCTAGACTTCTCAGGCAATGCCAAACCCCAACAGGACCCTTGTCCAGCATGGCACAAACCAACATCCCTGCACGTGAGCTGACAAAGTCTGCTGTCTGATGTGGGGTCAGCTCTTTCCCAGGGACCAACCCACAGCCATGTGAATTCTTCAGTGTCTATAACAGCACAAGATCATTCCCCATTGCCACCCATGTGTCTCATTCTCCCTGCTGCTTACTGAGTCTTTCCACAGGTTTTTTTTTTTCACAACTTCTCTTATCTCTGGGATATCTGCTTCAATATCAGCTTGGGCTGAGTCATGCTAATGAATCCAAAAATGGCTAGGGGGGATGAAGGCAATTTATACAATTTACACAGTGTGTAGCTAGCACAGCTGTGTAAACCCTGTTTCCATAGGAAACGGGTGCTGTAATTATAAATCCTTACAAATTATAAATAGCATGGCTTATCACAGCAGAGGTGTGAACAGAATAGCTGATCTGGCATCCAGGCAGCATGCTCCTAGCTGAGCAAACAACATCAGTAATGGGGCACATTCAGGTACTTTATACCATCTGTCATGAAAAAAACAGAAGGATAAGAAATGCCTTAGATCCATCAATTCCTCCACATTAAGCACAGCAGAGGGAGTATATGAGACATGGGATTTTCTCTAACTGGTGTTTAAAGCAGGAGTTGGAAGTGCGTGCATGGTGGTAATTGATACCAAACTGGATTTACCTGCTATGTGGAGAAGCATCACCCCTCACCAATCATGAAAGCAATTACTTGCTTTTCTACTAATATAATTCTTCTGTGGGTTTTGTTATTTGCTGTGTAAGACCTCTGCTTTCCTCTTGGTTAACTTTCCTTCTCCTCCCTCCTCTTTGTATCTCCTTCTCCCTCTCTTTTTTATCATGGGTCAACCATACTGCTCACTCTAAGGACTGGCCATT
Organism: Phylloscopus collybita; assembly: GCA_027886175.1. Classification (NCBI taxonomy): domain Eukaryota; kingdom Metazoa; phylum Chordata; class Aves; order Passeriformes; family Phylloscopidae; genus Phylloscopus; species Phylloscopus collybita. The sequence continues at coordinate 489,558 of JAJNNQ010000061.1, read as the reverse complement.
TCAAGCTCTGCTGTGGTTAGAAACAAACCCAGGGAGACCAGGAAAGTAAGCAATAACCAGTAACCCTGCTCCAAGAGCCCCTACCGTACACTCCTTTCAAAGTTTACATTTAAATTTACTCCCCACTCCTTTCTTCGTGGATTTCATGGAGCAGTGTTAGAACACCTTCTGTCCCCAGGTCATACACCCTTTCTGCATCAGCACTTGCCATGGAAGATCAGAAGCTAAAATAAAATGCTACGGATGTGGAAAGAGATTTCTACTGGCAAAGTGAAAAATGCTCTTTCCTCAGCATGGTCCAGTCATGCTGATTTATTTGACAAACATCTGACAAATAAATTGGACCAAAAAAATTTACAGTCAGGATGCACTGAACTTGAACTCACACTTGCCCCAACATATGCAGTGTCAAAGAGCTCTGACAGGGGTACCCAAGCATTAATGGTGAGGGAAACAGCTTCACTCCTTAGCAAAGGGCTTACAGAGCAGTGCTGGGGGAAGCGTCAGCCTGCCTAAGTCACAGGTTAGCACTGCCATGTCAGGATTTTGCCCCCTCTCTTCCTTTCTGGTACTCAACAGGAAAAGAAAATGAAATCCCCCATGCAGCTCATTTTAGGATAACCTGCCAAGTCTAAGGAATGAAACAAACATCCCAGCTATGCAATGAGTGAGAAACTGAATTATGCATCATGCTCCTGTTTGGAATCCTACAATGTGTGATTTAGGAAGGACCTTTAAAGGCCACCTACTCCAGCTGCAGGGACAGCTTCCACTAGAACAGGTTGCTCAGAAGCACAGAGTCAGAGCAAGGGCTCCTTGGTGCTTTCATTCCCACTGCCACTTTCCCAGCTTGAAGAAACAAGGAAAACACATTTTTCACTGGTGCGTCTGAGGGACATATCTCTCCCTGTTTTGCATTCCCGCATAATGATTAACCAAACATCTGGCTGGGTGTATTTTGGGACAGCATTTTCTCAGAAATGTATTTATCCATTACAAAAGACAGGTAACTTCTGCCAGTAAATTTATCAGTGTCAGCTCAAGTTTCACATACTTCAGCCTTACAAAACTAAAAAAGCATATGTGCCTCTCCAACAGAGCACTGTGCTTCACTCACTTCTCTCCATCAGAGTCTGCATCAAGAACAGGCTCCCCACCAGATGATCATTTCAAAGGCAAATCCCTTCCATCATGGGCGTTGTGACAGTAATGATTATAGTAATAATTACACCAAGACACCAAGCTGGAGGACAGAAGACACCTATGGAGTATCAGACCATGTGCTGGTTGCAGAAAGCAAACCTGCACAGCCATCAAGTAACACTCACACCTTGTATTGTCCTGCTTGAGGAGCTGTGAGTGCCAAAAGTGTCCGAAATGGGACATGAAAGTATGGAATCTTGCAACAGCAGAAATAGTTTGAGTTGGAAGAGACCTTAAAGCTCATCTCATCCAAACCGAAAGAGAGAAGGTTTAGATCAGAAAGGAGGAAAAAATTCCTGGCTGTGAGGGTGGGGAGGCCCTGCACAGGGTGCCCAGAGAAGCTGTGGGTGCCCGTGGATCCCTGGCAGTGTCCAAGGCCAGGCAGGAGCAGCCTGGTCGAGTGAAGGTGCATCTGTCCATGGCTGACTAACTGGCACCTCACAAGCCATCCAAGAGTATCCACAGAAAGACTGTCCTGTGTGTGAGCTTTTAGGCACCTCAGACTACCTCTCCAAGATAAAGTCTTTTTAAGGTCATTTTAGGATATCCTGCCAAGTCTTTTTTAAGGTGGTAAAAATGAAAAATAAGCATATACACATGAAACTCTTAAAGGAGCCAGGGATAGTACAAATATTTGAGATACATATTAGCCCGAGAAAGAGAAGAGAGGAATAGCTTTGTCATAGCCATGGAAGCAGCTGTCAAGGGGGAAGGAGGGAAAAGAAGCCCCCAAAATCAGCAGTAAGTCACTCTTGCCTTGCAGACAGAGATTTCAGGCTGCGTTCTATGTTCAGATGTGGAGAGAACAGCAGGAAAGTGTTATTTGTCCCTCTTTTTCAGTGGTCCTTTTGAGTAAAACTCCTACAGGGAATGTGAAATCCCTGCAGGTTCATTTTCCACCTGTTTTAGACTAAAGTTTAAAGAACCCTGCATTTTTAGCAACACATGCCACCTATTCTTATGAAATAGTATTAACATTAAACGGTATTTTAAAGTTTGTTAGATATGCAGAACTATGAATGCTAGTATGTTAGTAGCAGAAAGTAGGAAAATCCAAAATTACTATTGCCACTCTGAACTTCCGGGGTTAAACCTTGAAGAAAACAGTTTGTGAACTCACACAGAAGTCAGAACTCCAGAAGCTATTTAAGGAGGTGGTGTCTCTCATTGGCTGGGTTTTCACCTTCCAAACTGCAACTCCATTTTTCTCTACAAGGTCAAGAAACTTAAACCTTCCACAAGTATGTTTAACCAACTGGAAGACACTTGGACAGTGACCTTGCCATGCTTTTTCCCCAAGGGGCTATGCAGATGTACTAAGGAAATTCAGTGGGGTTTCCCTCCATCACAAACAGCACATTTAGCCAAAGCTACACCAATATCATGCCAGGAAAATAAAACTGGATTGATTAAGTGTCACAAAAATCTACCACTAGAGATAAGAGCTTAGTGAGGGTTGGACATCTTTTCCATCTCAAATTTCTGCTTTTTTTGCATCCTTCTGAGGAGATGACGTAGAAGCAAAATTTGATATTACTACTGACAGATGGTTTAGCATCATGTTGTTCTGGAAAACATATGTTCCTCTGGACTTCTCAGTTGCATTGCAATATTTGTTAAATGAATCAGGAGAGAAGAAACTTAACTATCAGAAAGGTAGGTCTGCACTGAAAAACAGCATTAAAAATATCTTAGGAACTGGTTTTCTGAGGATAAGCAGGACATAAGAATTGGTCTAAAACAGTCAAGACCAGAAGTGTTTGAATACAGTCAGAGCAGGAGGATAGAACACACGGAAGCTGCAGTAGGAGCCCAGGAGGTTTCAGTGCTCTGACTGTCACAGGGAGAAAGTAATGGGGACAGAAACTGTCAGGATTTAGAGCTTGGGGGCAAGACAAATTTTAGGGTAGGGCAATAGCTGAGAAAAAACAGAATGACTGTGGTCAGCCAGCACTTCTGCTGGGAGATGGAGGCTAATACTGCAAATCACACCACAGATTTATCTGGGTTTGACTGCAAATCACACCACAGATTTATCTGGGTTTGACTGCAAATCACACCACAGATTTATCTGGGTTTAACCAGAGTGGCACCTTGGGACAGCACAGAAAGTGGGTGAGAAGCAGAGGTGGAGCCTGGAAAAAGAAACAGCTGTAAGAATTTACATCTACTGCAAAGCCAACTGCTGAGACCTGTAGTGCCCTGTCAAAGGGAGCCCAACAAAGTCCCAGAGGGAATGCCTGCTGTGGAAAAAGCCCCCTTCACCAAGAGTGAGTTTGTTACCTCCATGGATGACTCAGAGACAGGTAGATGGCAGAGAACAGATGTTGCCCCAGATAGAAACATCTGTGAGCCCATCCCAGGCCCAGGAGCTGATGGAAAGCTACAGCTTTCCAACTGCCCTCTCTAACAGAGCTGATTACAGCAGGTTTTGGGATTATTATCACATTCATACCATTCGTTTGGGCTGCTGAAGCCATGCAATAGGTTCCAGCACTAAGTAGAAGCCTCTCACTCACCTTCAGGCTGTTGTATGCAAAATCTTCATGTTCTGAAGTCACTTCAGTCTTTGTTCCAATTACCTGTGCAGATTAAAGAGGTAAATTTGTATTTAGGAGCAGGCAGAGGAACTGGCACACAGCACGGGGCAGCTGGGCACGTCTCCATCAGCATAGAGCCCTGCCAGCCAGCTCAATCATAATAATGTCATTAATTGCCATCAGACAGCATCCCAGCAACACCAGTGGAGCAGAGGACACTCCAGGAGAAACGGGTTTAATCTCTCATTAATATCTTGACAACTGTGCCTCGCTGCAGCTTTCAAACAATGACAGTCATTAAGGGAACAATCTTCAACACTGCAGTTGGAAAACAGGTTTTTAATCCTCCTGTAGCATGAATGAGAGGCTGGGGAAGTCTCTCATTTCGTGTGCCTCCTGCAAATTGCTAGGGGTGATCAATAACGATATCTAGTGAAGCAAGTAAATAATTACTCTTGACAATTTTGTTGAGTCTCTTACTGCATTTGTTCAAAGGGACACTGATCTCACACTGGAGAATAATAATGAAAATAATTCCCAAACAAAGCAACAGAAGCCCCAGAAATTTCAAATATGTAGCCAAGAGGGATGGCATTTGGCCAACAATTTGTTAAAGAGCATCTTCAGTGCTTCAGGACACCAGGTACACAGCATTTTTATTTCATAGCACATTCTGGCCTCTGACAAGCCACAGAACCTTGGCTACAGATGGCAGGGAAAGCACATTCAAGAGATCTGCTATTAAAACCCCCCATCCCAGAAGTCAGCTCACCACAACCTAGAGAGTTGTATTTTCAGACTTACAGATTCCTGTCCTCTGAGTTACCAACAGGCTGCTAGTAACCTTTATTTTTTTAATATACATGTTTTTAATTTGCTTTCAATCAAACAGGAAGTTTGGTTTTGGTGGTTTTTTTTTGACAAGGAAGAATAGAGCAAGAGAATATCCCTGCCTTGCAACAAAAATGAAGAACCCATTCTTCTAACAGCTATCCTGATATTTCTGATTTACTACACTACTTTTAACCTGTATTCCTCTCTATGATCATTACTGAGGAAAAAAAACCACCCAAACCACACAGATAATAATAAAACCAAACTGAGGACACCAGCCTGACTGACATATGTGTGTAGTGCTTTTCAGCTCATGCCAAACACTGCTGGATGGAGGGAAGCCAGGACAGCAAAGAAATGCCTGAATAACAGAAATCATCCAAAAGGGAAGGTTGTTGAACATGTAGGGTGCCACATGTGAGACACAGGGTCAGTGCTGGTGGAATAACGTGTGCCAAAATTGATTCTACATTTCATTGCTCTCAAGAAGCTTAAGATATTGCCCTAAATATGTTATAACCACTTTGTTTAAACAAATAAATAAAGCGTTGCTCCTGTCCAATTGTCCTTAGCTGACAAAAAAAGGTTTATCTCCATTTTCCAGATGGATTTGTAGCCTCTTACGTTGAACTTGTCACTCTCCAAGCTAAATTCCTACATCATGTGGCCTCAGGCAATCAAGGAAAGCCAGTTACAAATACGAAATATTAGTATCCATGAAAAGATGCCTCTTGCCTGGGATTTCTTGCTCTCTTGCTCCTTTTTCTCCAGCTGGGTTTGCAGCTTCTTCCTCTCCAGCTCAAGCTCCCTCACTCGCTTCTGCAGCTTTAGGAAGAGGGTCATGTCCATGGCTGCTTTCTCCATCCCAATCTCCTGGAGAAGAACAGGAGGGAGGGGAAAAAAAGACCTCAGTGTCAAGCTCTGTGACTAAGCACAGTGCCAGATGCATCCTGACTGTACATCAGCCACAGCCAGGAACAGGAGCATCCTAAGAAACACATGTACTTCCAAAGAGCAAATCCACGTTTTAAACGCCTATTTTTCATGTCAGTAGAATACCTGATTTGTTTTGATAAATCACTGAATGCTTAATAGCCCAACAGATAAGTAGGTGATGGGGGATAAGAACATCAAAAATGCCCTACTGGGTCCCTTTCAGTCAAGTGTTTATTTTTGGGGGGTTTTTAACTGCCTTCACCCAGAATATTTTGCATCAAAGCATTGTCAATACGGATTATTTTGACTTCAGAAAATGCTTTCAGAGCAGCTCAGAAATACTAAAGCAACATAACACAGCAGCCAGCAAAGGGAAGTGGGGGTTCCTGAAGGCATGGTATAGTCACACAAAGTATGGTCTCACCAGGGGGTGGCAGACCCTAGGAACATTCACTACCCAGAAGTGCTTTCCAGTCAGAAAAGTGGAGTTTAAAAAGCAGCCTGTTCTATCAGGTGTAAGTAAAAAACACGTTTTCCTTTTCCACAGGATTCTTGATAGCCAGGGAATAATTTGTGCTGCTGTTTCCTGCATTAGGAGACGGTTGATTTGATTACAAAGGCTGTGCTGGCCAGCAAAGCATCCATGAAGATGTACGGGAATGAAAATGCTCGGGGCAAGAGGGCAAAGAATTCTGGTGTCCTTGCAGAAAAGATTCATGATACAGTCATGATCCATCAGCACTGGGTGTAACTGCTGTGATGAATTTCCATCAGTCTTTAGGCTGGTATGGCCCAAAGACAGCACTGTATTATTTCTAGACCCTTGAAGCTGCAAACAAGTAGACTTTGCCAGAGTACCACAACGCCGCGGTTCCTCTCACACACTTAGCAACATGTTTCTACAGCATGGAGTCAATTTTATCCACCACACCTTATCACCTGACCAGCACTACACCCCCCCACCCCTGCTACAAATCCCCAAAGCAGGAACCCCTAGAGCATCCACAGAAAGTGCTGCTCTCTCATGGAGAACATGCAGCCTCCAGGCTGGTTCAGATTGCAGTGATCTCCCCCTGGGAAGTCTCCTTAAGAGACTTCTCTGCAGCTCATGGTGAGCAAAGCTTCTCAAATCCATGAGCCTTTGCAACATTATGTTAATTTGTTCCTTCCCACTGGTTAGTTCCCCAGTTCCTGGTTTGTACCCCTGTTGATTGGTTCCTTTTGGATCCCTTCCCTGACTGGTCGCTTTCCCAGTTCTTTTCCCTATTGGCCAACTTGGAAAACCCCATTCCCTGGCTACCCTATATAATCCCTGCTCCCCTCAGTTCTTCAGTTCCTCCACCTTGGGGTTCTTCCCCATTTGGACTTCACTGAACAAAGAAGGCTCCTAAGGACTGGAAGACTCCATCGCCTGGTTCTTTCTCCTGGGTTGCCCAGAGTGGCAATTGTGCCCTGCTGCCAAGGCAACAATCCCAGGAGAGCTGATCCCTCTGGGTGCCTGTGCCCACACGGAATAGGGTGTCCTTCTAAAGACACTTCTGGTGAGGAAGGTCTTGGCACCTTTCTGTCACCCCAGACCACGACACCCTCCCTCCTGGTTCACTGTACCTCCACCTGCTGTATCACATCCTCGGTGTCCCCGATCTCAGAGGTGCAGATGGATGGGTTGTTGGAATCAGACTCCAAGCTGCTCTGGTTGGATGGGTTTCTCCTGTGCCCCGGTGTCTGCCAAGAAATGTTGCAGACACATAAAGCACGCAGTGTTAAAGGATTCCTCTTGAAGTGTTGCTTCTATAGAGCAAATATGTGACTACATACTTAAGTTACCTTACAGAGAATTACATGTTCTAAGTTTTTATGCCCTAACCTTAAAATTCATATTAACACTCTAAAGTGCAAATATATAGAAGCTCAGTCTAAAAATTCTGCATGAATTAAAGGCTCTTCATGACACTAGATGCCTGGTAAGTGTGAACATGTAAATCTGAGCTCAAGGTTGTGCTGCTGACAGCTCCCTCCAGGACCCTCTTTAAACACGCAGCCTTCCATCAAATCCAGCAGCACTCTGATTTTTAACAGTTTTCTAACACTTAAGCAATTCTGAACCTAAAAACTTCAGGTTTTGAAATTCTGAAGTTATATTGCTGGAGGGGGTTTTTTTGTTTGTTTTTTTATCCCAACACCTACACATGAACATTGCTGACACAACAAGCATGATCCAGCTTTTCCTGAGATTCACAGACATCTCTAAGCAGTTCACAGAGAAGCATGGAAGACCAAGCTCCTTCTTCAAGGCACACAGATGGTTTGGCTCCAGTGCAGGGAGGTATTCTTAGAAATACCAAGCACAAACTGCCTAATAATAGCAGCTCTATTAAATGTTTTGGGGGTGAATGAGCCACATTATCCAGGCACCAACATCTGGTCCAGGGCACAAGAGAACAGGGATAATTCCAGTTTCATTACCTTAATAATAGTAATTTCATCCCTCAAGTTGTCATATCTCTGCTCCAGACTGGCATACTCTTTCACCAGGTTCTGATAACGAGATCTCTCTTCTTCCAGGTCTTTCTTCATCTGGATATTCTCCTCAACTGTATTTCGTGCAAATTCATCTTTAAAATAGGAAGGGAAAAAAAAATTAAAAAAAAAAAAATTGTAAACTTTAGGTCAGAAACAAGCTTCTTGTAAACATCTACAACAACAACTAATGAACAAAATTCTCTCAGCCAAGAGCCTTTAAAATCCATGTAAGCATTCACTAATATTTAGAGACTATTATAATCTGTATTTGTCTCCTCAAGATTTGAAACAGATTGAGCTCTTCTGCTTGCAGGACAGTCCTTTGCTTCGAGTTAAAAAGAAGTCTCCAGCACCTAAAAACCATCATTTAACTGTGGCAGCTCCAACTCCCATGGGCCAGCCATAAACCCACTTAAGAAAAGGCCAGCACAATACAGAAATACATTCGTGTTGAAAAAGCATTACTTGGCTGCATATAAAAACTTCCCTGCCTGCTTCCCACCAGCAGCTTTGGTACAGGAGAAAATCAACAGCAGTCCTTCCTCATAACATCATCAACCATTTACCATGTCAAGACTGTGGGGCTTCAAAGAAGTTTATATCCAAATTAATTCAGTTATTTGTTGAAAATTCCCCTCTGGAAGCACACCCGGTCCCTCCTCTTCCTGAGGAACCAGACAAATGTAGCCCATGTGCTGTTTCAAATGGGTGAACAACAAACCAACCCCCTCGACTTCCTATCTCCCATCTTAGATGCTCCAAAAGCATCCTGTAAGGGATGCATAAATATTTGCAGCAAGTTTCTTCTTAATACGTTATCTTCATTCCTTTATGTTGTGTTAGGCTAGGAGCAAAAGGCACTTCACAAGTTCCACAGAGCAGTGATAGTTACATCCACAGCACGATGATCTTTGTAAATCCCACTGCAAAATCAAAGCTGAAAAGGATGACAAAAAACCAGAAAAGCTCAATACACACATGAGAGTCCTTTTTGTGAAATGGGATTTTCCCAGGTTGCTTCCCCTACGTATGACTTGTCAGCTAAATCTCTGCTTTTAAAAAACACTCACGGGCTGGTGTCACACTAGAGAAATCCTCCATCACAGCTCAGTAATGTGAATTGTGCTGTCCCTTGGATCCTTTATTAATCATCCTTGGGACACTGCTATTCCCTACTCCATCAGCTTCACTGCCTCCCACACCATCAGCAAGACATGCTTTAACATAACTGAACTTTTAAAAAGCCTTGCTAGGTACTTTATTCTGTATGTCACCAATTAAACTGGCCTGTGGCTTATCACCCATCAGTAGGACAGCATGAACAGAACTACCTGCACAGCAAAATAGAGACAAAGGCCACCAGGAAAGGGTCACAGGAAGATTAGCACTTCTCAAAGCAGGGAAAACAACCTTCAGGGGAGAAGATTAAGCCCTTGTCTAATGGAGGCATGATGATGTCAGAGGCAGTTTTTCCTACCTTCAGACTGACAGAGAATCCTGCTGTTCAGCTCCTCTTTTTCCTGCTTCAGGAGAGTGTTTTCTTCTTCCAGGTCGGAGATACGCTATGGAACAAGGCAGAAAGTTACTGCTGGCTGCAGGGCAGAGCTCCTACAGGGATTAATTTCACCTGGCAGGAGACAAGGGGCTTTGTTCGGCCTCTCTTTGCTCTTTAAAAGATCTCTGTTCCCGTGCTTTGTCACTTATCCTTTGTACACCAGTAGCAGAAGCACAGGAGAAATGCACTGCTACAACAGTGCACTTCCTCCTTAAATCAACGTTTTCAGCAGAAGCTTACAACATACTGAGCAGCTGAACTTGGTGGCCACAATCTGCAGGAGAAAAGGTCTTGCAAGTGGTCAGGTGCTCAAATCAGAGGCTTATTTTTACATCTCAATGAGCTGATGTTGTCTTCAAGTCACAGCACTGAGTCACAGCTGCTGGGGAAATAAATCTGCTGATTGTTCCCAGAGATGTGGCACTTCAGGGGCTGAGATGGACACAGTGAATAGGTCAGGCTTTTTTAACTTTATTGTACCCAATCCATGCAGCACGATGAGTCACTTCAGTGCTTCCCACAACTACAAAACCTCTGCTACAGTGAGGAATGACATGTACCAGGGCCCTTGACAACACAATAGCAGCATATTTAGCAATTATTAACAACAACAATTGCCTCGTAAAAAATAATGAGAACAGGAACTAAATCCTGAAAAATGCTGTCTTCACTTGTCACACCTGCAAGGCTGGACTGATGCTGACAGCAACCAATCCTGGAATATTATTCAGCTTCCCGAGTTCGTTCAACAGCGTTATCTCAGAACACACAACCATGATCTTATCAAGTGAAATACACTGCCACAGCTAAGCAGGATGACTCTGCTGCTGTCAGGCAGGAGAACACACATCATCCCAGCACATGTCATTCCCTCTGCCTGCTCCTTCACTTCTTGTAGCCACTGCTTAGGAAACAGCTACACACAGCAGAAGGATCTCAAGGCGCCAATGATAAACAACACTGCAAACACCATAATAAGAGTTTTCAAAGCCCAAGAGTAATAATTTTGCTGTCACCACTAGATTAAATTTATAAGCAGCCCAGCTGGTATGCATTCCTAGCACAGATTTCAGTCTTCCACACAAGCATGTTCAAATTAAGGCGTTTTATCAAACACTGGCTATGCCAGATACATACTAATGATGAGGACAAAAGCACAGTGAATATTTTCTTATAAGTCACAACTGAATCAGTCCTGTTTCATGCACAAACTGAAAAACCTCCCCACTCAGTACTGTCCCTGTTTGTTCACTCCAGCTGTCTGCATTACATCTGTCTGCACCTCTCCTAGAAGGCTGGAGTCTGCATGTACCACTAGAAAGTGGGAAAACCCCACAGTTTAAGCACACAGAGCTACTGGTGTTTTAAATGCTGTGAAGTGAGCCAAGATTTTAATATTCTGTACCAAACCAACTGCACTCCTTCACCATAAATCACATCTGCCACTAGATCAGCACTAGCGTCCTCAAGGTAGGAGGAACTCTTTAAAAATTGGAGATGAGATACAGGAGTGATGGAATGGAAGGAAAACCTGTGCTGCAATGGGACAGCAAGGAACTCTTCTTGTTTGTCCCATCAGGAAAAGATTTGGGCAGTGGGATTATTCTACTAATGCTTTTTATTGGGTGCTGATAAGGAATTCTCTGCCCAGAGCTATGACGGTTGGAAAACAAAACTGGACAAAAATACTGAGTGTTCTCAACTTTGCTGAGAGGGTATTTGGAAGAGAAAGACTTAAAAGAATCCACAATTATTCCCAGATTTTAAAATTTCTAACCCAGATTGGGTACAGGTATTTTTAATATGTTCTCTTGAGCCACTGAATTTGTTTTCTGCATTCCTGTTCCTACGTGAAACAGGAACAAGCTCAGAGTCCAAAACCTGTGTGTAACCAAGCCAGTGGGGATGTGAACAGTGCACTACAAGAGGGAAAAGGAAAAAGTAGCAGGTCACACAATGGCCAAGCAGCACCAACTCCCTGCTACCTACACAGGCAACTTTTGTACTTCCTGCTTATCTTTCCCCAGGAAACAGGTCTTTTGATGTGCTTCAAATGCAACAGCACCTGCTTGCAAAGACTTCTGTAGAAGATGCTGAGCAGGTGATGGCTGCAGCTCTTATCTAAGTGTTACTCTGGAACAACCTGCTCATGAGATCTGCCTCCCATCCTTCCCCAGTCTTGTACGAAAAGGATGATGGCAAATGGCACTTTCCTAATGAAACCCCTGGCCAGGCTGTGAATTATTCTAGCTCACCAAGCATGAAGATTAGGTGCTACCAACAGCCCTAGAAAGAGCAGTTGGTACTTACCTGGATGTTTCAAACTTTATCACAAAATGAAATAAGAAGAGCTATTCTAAAATTAAGGACATGGAGAGAATAGCTATGACAGAGATTAAGGGATTTTTTCCAGTAACTAAATCATAACTGACATGGATTTGCAGGAGCTGCAGAAAAATTGAAGGCTCATCTCAGTCTCACTCAGAAGTGAGATGTCTTTGGGAATCTGTCCCACTACAACCATGCCCATGGTGTCATCTGGATAGTGAAAGTAAAAACTCTTTCTCACCTGAATTTAGCTTCATGACACTTCTCAGCTTCTAGCAGATACTAGAACAACTCAAAAATCTCTTCCCAGAATTTTTCTTGGGAATTGTTCTGGCTAAATCAGTATTTTCAGGAAGGAAACAGGTCCTCTCCATCTTCCCACTTACAAGGAAAAGAAGGGAGTAATGGAAAGCTAATGCCAGAAATGGGAGCCTGCACTGCTCATTAGAAATGTTTTGTAATTAAACTGTCTATTTTCATGGTGAAATGCACAGTATTTGTTCTGCTGTAGGCACTTTTACAACAAGGGAAAGCTTCTGCTTTGTTTTCATGGTTTTTAATGCATTTCTTCAGTGATTAAGCCAACCTTCCATCCAAGTGCTCGAAGGGGATTTGCAATCAAGAAGAGACACAGTTTGTCCCCAGCTGCATCACCTTTAAAATCAAGCATCCTTTCAGGCCCTAAAAGCCTGTACTCCACCCAGCTAATGAACAGAGCCCTGTGCCAAAAAGAACCTTACTGTTTTAAAAGGAAATCACTGTTTTCACATGTCCCTGTGTGGGAGCACCACAGGTACAAGGAGTGAAGTAAGCAACCACCTGGCAGCTCTCTCAGTCCAGTCAAGGACAGCACATGTACAGACTGTTCACCTCTTTGAGAAGCACACCCAAAAGTGCATTTCAGTCATGCCAGAGGTTCAGGATAAATCACCCTGGCCACAGTCCTTCACCACAGCTTCTCAGATAAACCCACTTCCTGAGGGCTCAGCCTCAAGGGGAGGGTGGCCACAGCAGTCGTGCTGTGTTAAGTGCACTAGAAGAGCCTCATAAGAATATTCAACCACTGTAATAATAACACAGCTAATTCCAGGCTCTTTTTTTTAAATTTTTTTTTTCCCAAAAGTGATTAATCTTCATGTTGTCACACACCAAATACTGTTCTAGAGTAACAGTGGCAAAACAGCTTTTTATTTGCAATTTATTGAGTAGAAAAGTCCTAAATTCTTTCCATTAGCAGGATCAAAGATTCAATTCAATTTCTGGTGCAGAAGAGATAGCATGGATTTAACTTGAGCAGCCACAAGCATTTGCAGAAGGAAACTGAACTCTCATGTCAGTGCCTCAGGTTAAGAGAACAGGTGTTACTCAGAATTAATCTGATCAGCAAAGAAATTCAGGGCAAAAGGTCCATCTTTGATATCTGCAAAACAAACTCTACACTCTGAAGTCTCTTTCTCCCACTAGAATGCCTTCTTGTACAATGGTGGCAGTGTTGGACCACTTCCACCCGAAGGGATAAAGCACAGGGGCTGCACATGATTGTCCCTGTGGTTCCCTGGCTTTGCATGAAGAAGAAAGAAAAAAATAAATCTGTTTTGTGTCTATCCCAGCTCCAACCCTATAAAAGCCCGTAACAACGAGCAACTGGTGCTGGAGCAGTGCCTTCCCTCAGGGAGGGAGGTTGGTCCACACAGAGATCATACTCTGTGTGTACCTACAACACCAGCCACGTCAGAAACTGAGCCTTGTGTCCCATCCTGGCTGGGATGGGGAATATTTACATCTTCCTAATACTTACAGCATCTTTGACAGCCCTCTCCAGTAATTTGCATTACACCCCATGAGTAATCACTGTATACACATGAAGCTCTGCCACATACATGAATCTCAGGATAAGAAAAGCAGCTTCAAGTTGTGCCAGGGCAGGTTTAGATTGGGTATTAGGGAAACTTTTCTCACTGAAAGGCTTGTAAACATTGAACAGACTGTCAGGGCAGTGGAGAAGTCACCAGCCCTGGAAGTGTTCAAAAACTGTAGGGATGTGGCACTTGAGGACATGGTTTAGTGCTGAACATGGTGGTGCTGGGGCTGATGGTTGGACTTGGTGATTTTACAGGTCTTCTTCAACCTTCACAAGTCTGTGATTCCATGATATTCATGGTTACTAGGCATCCTGATTTCCAGATGTGTTTGGGTTTGGGGTGTTTCCTTGTGCTTGGCAGCACAGAAGGCATCAAGGCAGGGTGCCCTGACACAAGGCAGCCACTGCTTCTGCAGGGATGTCCACCTGCCCTTGAGCTGCCTAAAGGTAAATCCTAGAGGCATTCAGCAACAGAAGGATTACTCAAAGAACAGACACTCCCCTTCAGAGTTGTGAAGTATGTCACCAGCGTGGCCACCTGCAGGAGACAACGTGAGGCAGACAGACAGACATACCTTCCTCAGCAGGTCCCTCTCCTTGCTGTGGCTGTCCTCCATGACCTCCTTCTCCCCGTGAGCTCTCTCCAGCTCCATCCGCAGCCGCTCCATCTCCTCCTGCAGGCTGAGGAGCTGGTTGCCATCACCCCGCTGGCTCTGCTGGTACTCCTGCAGCTCTTTCTTCAGCTTCTCCACCTCGGAGGAGTGGGCTGATGTCAGCATGGACAGCTGCTCATTCAGAAGCTTGTTCTCCTTGTTCTGCAGCCAGCATCCCAAAAAAGAAGAAAACAAGAGCACAAGTGACATCAGTGCATGTAGTGACACACTAAAAAAGTAACCACTCAAATCCTCAAGCATGGTAGGTGACAGACCCCCAACAACAAGTGTTTCCATGCAAATGCTAACGAAGCTCATAAAGCTAAAAGCTATTTCTGAACTGTGGCAAGAGCTCAATAATATTTTGGCAATGATTACAGAAACATTTGTCAAATTGGTATTACACTGATACCACTCAGAGCAAAGACAAACAGCTCTTGGTAGCACTGGCAACCAAACCAAATATTACACTTCTACTACGGTTTACAAAGGGTACTGCTTAATGTGATTGGTTTTCTTTTTGGGGGGGTTGTAATATTCCTTTTGCAGTATACTCTTCTATTTCTGAATCCATGCCTGCAGAAACCTGGAGTGACAATGCAGAACTGCAGCCTCAAGCACAGGGAGCTCCCAAACTCCAGTTTTAAGTTGTGTGCCAGCTCAGTCATCCTTTCATTTGTTCAGGTTTTCACTTCTTAAGCACTTAGCAGTGATTTGGTCTCCAGTTTTGAGAACTGAAAGTTCAGCAGACTTAGCTGATTTTTGGGCTTCAAATCAAAGTCAATGGGCATTACATTGTGACTAATAAAACATCATCATTATTAGACATCCCCAGGCCAAAGACCAAAAGCTTCATTAAGAGCCTACTACGTAAGCTGTGCTGACTTTGGGTAGATAATTTTGATACTACAAGAACCATTTCGAAACTTAAAATGCACTCTTATTTTTAATGTTTGCTCTGATCATCTTTCTGGCCCCTCCTAAGGTGACCTCCCAAAGCACCCCTTCTCACTGTATCTCAGTGCTCTGAAGCAAGATAAAGACACATCTCAAATGGAAAAACAAGTAAATGAGGCATATTAACATTTTTTCCTTCGCTCTCTAGTAATGAATTATTAATGAACATCAAAATTCAGCATTCATATCATATTAGGAAACTGTAATTTCTGCATGACCAAAGACATTTCATAGAATTCTAGAATGATCTGAGCTGGAAGGGACATTAAAGTCCACCTTGTTCCACCCCCTGCCATGGGCAGGGACACCTTCCACTGTCCCAGGCTGCTCCAAGCCCTGTCCAGCCTGGCCTGGGACACTGCCAGGGATCCAGGGGCAGCCACAGCTGCTCTGGGCACCCTGGGCCAGGGCCTGCCCACCCTCCCAGCCAGCAATTCCTGCCCCAGATCCCATCTGTCCCTGCCCTCTGGCCCTGGGAAGCCATTCCCTGGGTGCTGTCCCTGCAGGCCTTGTCCCCAGTCCCTCTGCAGCTCTCCTGGAGGCCCTGGAGGCCCTGGCAGGGGCTCTGAGCTCTCCCTGGAGCCTTCTGTGGTGCAGCTGAACAGCCCCAGGTGTCCCAGGCTGGCTCCAGAGCAGAGGGGCTCTAAAGACATTTCCAAAGAAATGCATTTTCAGCACCTTGTGTACATGGTTTTATAGGCCATCCAACTGTGATTTTCATGAAAATACAAGATAAATACACAGGAATGGTTCTGGGTTTTTTTTATTAACAACGAGAGATGTGAGACACCATTTCCTGGGTTGCTCCCCACTGCACTCAGAGATTGCTCAACACACCCTGTTAAATTTGAACTTGCCTTATTTTCAATCATTATCCAGCCCTGCAGATCTGAAACAGTCCTGGTTTCAATCCAGGTTCTGTGTAAATACCTAGTTTATTTTGCTACCAAAAGCAGATGTAACAAATTCATCACCTTGTTACCCAAACTGGTTTTATTCACAATAAATGCTCACAGAGATAGTACTGCTTGCAGGGACAGTGTAGAGAACTCACAGTGTATCTAAATACTGGCTGCATAAACATGCAATGTGAAATTAGACACATACCTTCTAAGTGTCCCAGGCAATTCCAACAAACAGACTTAAAGAAAAAAGTAACAGGGAAAAAAAAAAGAAGGAGGAATTGGTCCAATGTAAATAGAAAAGAAAGTGCTCCAGTGAGGATGTTTTGCAGCAAAATAGATCAAAATCTTTCTTCTGTGTGCAAAAAATCCCTCACCTGATAAAAAAACTTAATTAAATTATTCCAGTTACAGATGCCAGAGCATCTGAGCTGAGGCTGATGTACAATAATAGGTTTCAGTGTTTTCAAAGGAAGATCTCTTCCTTAGGGGCACACGGAGGATTGCATCTCTACTCATGCATGAGCTAAAGTAGCAGAAATAAAAACATTTTCCTCCACAGCTACTCAAGAAACAGTACAACTGCAGCTCTCCAGGTTACCTGCTATTTACTTTTTTTTTCTTGGAAAGCTAATTGGTATTTTCAAAGGTTATGTTTATAGATTAGAAAGGAGTGAAAGCAAGATCCTTCAGGGAAACTATGATACAGCAAATGCACTGTGCCAGAAAAAAAGATTCAGTGTACTGAAAAGAAAATCTACTGGAACGGTGCTCATTAGCACTTCCAAAGCATCCCAGGGAAACCTGGCAGCCCTGGAAGGATGGTTAAATTCAGCTCACTGGACAGACCACCACGTGTAATCTAGAGCAGGAATTCTTTCCTGCAAAAGCTGCACAGAAAGCATCAAAGAAACTCCTACAAAATGGTCTGTGGTGAGACTGAGGGAGAGCAAGACGAGCTCAAGGCCATTATTTTTGCCTCGTTAAAAGCTCTCCATGACTCCTTCCCTTCCTTCTGCTGCTTTCATAACCCACGACAGAAAAGCCAATGTTAACCAAATAATGGGGTTTTTTTCCTTTACTGTTCCACTGCCACACTTCCCCTAGAAAGGAAATAAGGAAAAATAAAAACTAAAAAACACTACTGATGTTCCAGTGTCAAGTCCGGCAGCTCAGCAGATCCAACAATAAAGCTCACACTCCTTGCACGAGTTCAGCCCAAAATACCTGGACCTGGAATGACTCATCCTATTCAATTCCACCAAAATACCTCCTGGATGAAAGGTCATACCAAACCTTCTTCTGAGAGTTTTCCATTCCTGAGCTACTGTTAGCAAGATCTAAGTATGGAAAAGGCATTTTAAAAGTAAACACCAGGGTCTGAAGGTTGGACCCTGTTGCAGTGCCGTTAATGCACTGCAGCCAATTAACACTGCAGTGAGGGTGACCTGTGTGCACTGGGGTTTGCAATGCAAAAACCCAAAAACCTGACTCTGCACCGTGTGAGACAACCAGTGCCACTTGTCATCACCTCCAACACAGGAATGCTTGTGTCATTGCGGGGTGGGGAGATTTCAGGTGGTGAGGGAGCCGTGTGGGATGGACAAGGGTCCCCGACAGCATCACAAAACAATAAACTGGAATTACCAAAAATTGGTGCTACAAGTAAGAGGTAACCCTGACTGAAGAGAATGTTCTCCTACCTGTAAAAATTCACTTTAAGGGTACAAGTGGATATGAATTTCCCTGTTGATATTAGTCAATACAACTAGGTCCCACTCAGCATTTCTTATCACCACCCCTCAATTCCTCGTACAGCAACATAGAATGTACTTAACAGAGTAATTAGCACACATTAGTAGGTGAAAAAACTATTTTGCTACGTGTGTAAAATCAAATCATTATTCTGCAGCTTATTAATGGCAGATGGCTACTGATGAAAACACCCCTGTGATCAGTCACTGTAAGGTCATCAAGTCAAGTCACCCCACATAGAGATCTGTCACATCACACCATCCCACCCTCCCCTTACTCCTGGAGACTTGTTGTGCCTGGTAACATAAATGTCCTCAAAGTGAAGCATTCACCCAAACTGCTGTTCATCTTCCAGGGAATGTGACTCCCAGGACACACGGGTCATAGCACAGTCAGTGCTCACAGTGCAAAAAACACAGCAGGGGCAGTTCAGCCCCAAACCTGTGACAATAGATCTCACGTGGAGCTGGCCTGGATTTCCAAGCACCACCTTCCAAACCTGCCGTTCCATCTTCCCACTCCGAGCCCTGCTGGGCAGTCCCCATGACAATGGCAGGGTGGTTTGTGCAGCTCCTTGAGCAAGCTGTGTCCCACCCTGACAAACGCTCAGCTGCCACCACCGCGGCCCTTCCCAGACCACACAGAAAGGCACCAAGCTGGGCCGGGCCCACCCTCGGCACGTACCTGCTCGTCCACCTTCCTCTGCAGCTGCACCACTTTGTTCTCCATGCCGATGTTGAGCTTCTTGAGGTGCTGTGCCGAGCGTGCCTCGATGCGCAGGGCCTGGAGCTGGCGCCGGGCCCTGAGGCGCCGCCAGTGGCACTGCAGCACCACGGCGGCGGCCTGGGCACGGCGGAACCGCACGCGGGCCAGCCAGCCCCGGGCATACCTCTGCAGGATGGTGGCCTTGTGCTCGGCCAGCATCTGCAAAACACGGGCACAATCAACACAGAGAAGGCACAGAATCGTGGCATCACAGATTGGTTTGGGTTGGAAGGACCTTAAAGCTCATCTAGCATGGGCAGGGACACTTTCCACTAGACCAGGCCGCTCCAAGCCCTGTCCAACCCAGCTTTGGGAACTTCAGGAATCCAGAGGCAGCCACAGCTTCTCTGGGCACCCTGTGCCAGGGCCTGCCCACCTTCACAGCCAGCAATTCCTTCCCAATATCTTCCCTAAATCACTTTCCTTCAGCTTAAGGCTGCTCCTGGAAGGTCTATACCGGTATACAGCAACCCTGGTTTGGCTGCTGTTGGAGTCCAGGGCATCCCTTCAGTCATCCTGGAAGGTCAGAGACCTCGGCAGAAATGTCTGGGACATGAGCAAAAGAGTTTGATACCTGTACAGAGGGGTTTGGAATCTGACAGGGGGTCTAGGATCTGTACAGGCGTCTGGGATCTGAACAGGGGGGGTTGGAGACCCTGGCACAGAGCCCAGGAAGACACTGTCTTTGATTTCAGCCCACGGGAAAAGCTTCCAACACTGCAAGAAGAATTGCAAGCCACAAGGCTGTGAAAGACAGTAGTGTAGTTTATCATAGGGTGAAAATTTTTGTAGGTTTGGGTTTTTAAAATGGAGGTGAATGGGGACAAGATGGAGGATTCTGGGCAGTGCCCTGAGTTCTTCTTCGTCTCCATCTTCTGCTGTGATGGTGGCACAAAGTAACTTTAAGAAGATTGAGTCAGAGTAGAAATGACTTGTTTTGTACAGATTGTAGACGTTGGTGTGTAATTGTAAATAATAAAGATGTAATAAGTAGTACAAGAGGTGATGAGCCTCCATCGGAGAAGGAGTCACTGTCTGATGCCCAAGCTGTAGAGACCTTGGCTGGGCACAGAGTGAATGAAAAGATAAGAAATAATAAACAGAGCAAGCAATCTTGAAAACCAAGAATCTGAAGACTCTGTTTTGTTCTTGTGTCTAGCTCGGGGCCTCTCAGAGGGCAAAATACTCTCAACCACCTGAATCTTGGGAAACGAGCCAACCTGAGAGGCTGCAACAAACATTAAACACTTCCCAAACTGCCTTGGAAAGGGCTTCTCCTCCAAGGAATGTCCTGGTAGATGCAAGGGCTGATGGCCGGAAATGGGGGCTGTTGTTTTGCACCCTCTTTCATTAACAGTACTTCCAACCCTGCTTGTGGAAGCTTCTCCAGGCACTGCTCTCCACTGATGCAGGCAGGGCACACTCAGACCTGTCCTGGGAGCCTGCCTGGTCTCAAAGCAAAGACCTGCTTGGCCAGTGACATGAGGGAATATGATCCTGGTTGAGGACTTGGTGGGAGCAGGTGACATCTGGGCTCAAGTGTGACTTTGTGCACCACAGAAAAGTACTGAGATCCACCAGAGCCACAGCTCCAGAATAAAGTCATTAACAGACACACCTACACCTAGCAATGAACTTACTATCCCCTCAGCATTAGACATCACCTACATCAGAACAGATCTGTAGATCTTTTTTTCTGTGTTTCACCTCTGCATTATGATAATTTTTACTGCAGATAAATGCTGTCCTGATGGGATTTCATATCAAGTGGATAACCTTCAAATAAAACCATGAGTCCTTTCACTACAGTCTGCAGCCAGCTCTCTAGCACAATTCAATTCCTAGTAATTTTTATCTGTTTTCATGAAATTTCCGGCATGTTTGTACTGAATTTCTTCCCCAAAATTTACAGCTATCTTGTCAGTCAGTGGCAGCTCAATTTTATCCTCTAAAACTGAAGGCTGACATTTTAGAGATACAAACAGCATGCTGTTAACAGTTTCCTTATGTTCCAGTCTGCTAAGTAAATAAATAGGAGAATTTGAAGATCGCAAGATATTTTATTGTTATTAGTTTTATTGTTATTAGTTTTGTTATTGTTACTAGTTTTGGTTAATAAGTTGCTTCAGAAAAGGTTATCCTATCAGCTTCTCTTACAAATATTTTGTTTTACCCTAAGGTTTTCTTTGCAGTTGCAAATTTTAATTCAGGATAAAGGGATTATATGAATTTAGGATGCGGCAAGAGTAACTGTGAAATGAGCTTTGTACATCTGCAGTCATAAATGGGGAAAGCCAGGGATGCTCAAAGAGGTAGAAGAAACCCCACTGCACTGCCTTGACGACCTATTTCAGCTTTACAGCAAAATTTTAGGTGGGCATTGGGCATGCCCCCATTCCACAGATCATCACCCACAGCCCTGCATCTGTCAATGAACATGCACTAGAACCAACACCTACATCTAAAACCTATACCAGGTGTTCCAGAGATTAAGGAGGTTCAGATTAGAGAGGCCAGGCCTTCAGCAAACTTTGACACTTTGTTAAGATTTGGGTGGCCTTTAATCTCAGAGAGTTTAACTGCTGGACCAGCTGCATCCCCTGCAGAAGCCTCCAATTTAAAAAACACATGCTGAAAAAGCACTGGCAGCACAAATTCCTTATCACCAGCTGCTGTGTCTTAAAGGACAGCCCTGTTCTGTCTGGGAGGTCACCAGGTGTCCAGGTAACGTTAATTATTTACCAGGAACAGGCTTTTCCCTCATGATGCCTCTCACTTCTTGGAGTAGTCCCACAAGCCAGTTAGGCACCAATTTAGGTAACTATCAACACAGTGCTGGGTCTGAGGAGTGGAGAGAAGATTCAATTCTCTAAAGCTGTTCTCAGTTTCCTGACAGAGAGTAGCTGGAGAAGGACTCTGGACAAGGGATGGAGGGACAGAACACAGGGATACACTGCCAGAGGGCAGGGACAGATGGGATCTTGGGCAGGAATTGCTGGCTGGGAGGGTGGGCAGGCCCTGGCCCAGGGTGCCCAGAGCAGCTGTGGCTGTCCCTGGATCCCTGAACATAACCAAGACCAAACTGGACAGGGCTTGGAGCAGCCTGGGACAGTGGAAGGTGTCCCTGCCCACAGCAGAGGGTGGAATGAGATGATCTTTAAGGTCCCTTACACCCAAACCACCCCAGGAGTCAATGATTTCTCACTGTAACACTGTTGTCATGAAACTCTGTTTTTGTTGTGTCTCACTCCTGGTTTAACACAGAAACCTAAAGGAGGAACCTAATTAAAGAGCTATTTCTATCAATAAGTGACTTACTGCCTTCTGTGACAGACCCTCCTTGTCTTCCTACCCTACTGGGAACAGCCCTTTCATGCAGCTCCAACATACACTCAGTGGGAAGGGAGGTTTAAGCAGAGCACAGGTTAGATCAAATGGCATTTCCAGACCTCCACAAGGCCTCCTGGCACCATGGTGACTAACTCCATTTAGCTGCTCCACTGAGGTGCTCCTGCCAAAATGTTTTTTGCTTGCACAGCTTTAAATAGCAAAGCCCTCACTGTCCATTCTCTAGCAACACTGGAGGCTGTCAGCTCCACAAACATCAACACAGCCACAACAAACACAATGCAGAAGTAAACAAAAAGGCTCCTTCCTCATGCAAAGACCCTCCTGGGAGTTGTACCTGGCGGTAAATCCTCCTGACAAACATGCCCCGAGCAAAAGCCTGGATGGTGAGGGTGGCGTTGCGGACCCTCAGGAAAGCCCGGCGCATCCGCAGCATCCGGTACTGCCTCTGCAAGATGATGGCAGCCCTTGTCCTCCTCAGGTGCTCAAAAAGCCTGCAATGCACAGGAAGAGGGTAAGCAGCGAAAATAAACTCCACTTCTTTCTGATGCAGTAAGTTTTAAACCACGGGGAGAGGAAAACCTTTTGTCCAATGTGGCTTGATGGTATTCAGGAAAGACCAACCCAACAGCTGGGCTAAGAAAGCCTCCACGCCATCAGACAGCAGCCATGGAACCCAGGAGCACTGGAACCACAGATCAACACACCTCATTGTTCCCAAACAGCATTAAACCCAAGTACTCCCCAGGTTTTCCTTGGTTTGAACTCTCTGCCTTGGGTCCTTGCACCAATCAGTGTCCAGGCTGGCTCCATCACTTCCCTGACTATAAAAAGCACATGTCATACAGGGTATCTACTGACTCAGTGAAAACAGCAGCAAATTGATTTGACATTTAAACTGGTGTGCACTGCTTTGGCAACATTCCTGAGCACAGCCTCAAGCAATTCACAGACAGTAAATAATAAGGGATGTGGTCAACTCCGTACTACGTTGTTCCCATTCTCCAGCTGAACTCATGTTCAATTTGCTGTTACACTGGTTAATAAATGCCCATAAACCCTCCATTTAATTTGATAATTAGCTTGTTTTGCTGAATTTATGATTCATTTATTGCTCTCAGCATGCAGCATTATACAGAAATTTGATCCACTTCTTTTATTTTGTGAAAAGCGTATCAAAACTAAGAGCCACATCAGATTGGTTTATATATCACTTTGATGGAGGCAAATTACTTCTCATTAGGATCCACAAAGCCAGGGCTTCCTGAAGAGGGTACGGGATGATCTGTCTCCAAAAAGAGACAGTAGTTACTCAGATGCCATCCAACCCTACAAACCCTGCACAAAGAGGGGAACTGAAAAAGAAACTCTGCAGCATCTGGTCCTCTTTGACACCAATCCCTTTCACAACCACAAATTCAGCTAGTGTCTCTGATGTTCTTCTGCTGATTGTCTCACTTGAAGAAGGGCCACAAGAAGGAAGGTGGCCAGTGTGTTGGGATGCTGTTCCACTGCTTCACTGCTCCCTCACACCCACCCACCCCTGCCACCAGCAGCCCACTCTCCAGCAGTGTTATCTACAGAAACACCAGCGAGCCACTGACACAAGGGAGCTTGAGGTTCCTGCACAGAAAGAGTTAACACTGGGCTCTGTTATTCTCTACTGTACACAGCCCCTCTGCCAGTGATTTGGAGTGATTTTCCTCATTACAAAGGATATAGCCAATCAATCCTGAGAACTCCCCCCAGACAATCACAGAGACACAAACCTGGTCCTTGCAGGGGAGGAGTGCATACCAACTAGGCAGCTCTTCCCTGGCTGATCTAAATGCCCTTTACCAAAGACAATCCCAGGAAAATATTAGTTCTGTGAAACACTTTCACCTAAATCCTTCAGAGTACTATAGTCATCTCACTATAACCAGATTGTCTATGTTATGACCTTGGCACAGCACCTAGAAATTAAACTAATGCAAATATGAAACCAGTTTGAGGCAAAGATTTTTGATCTCTTGCCCATAAATAAAACCCAAGGGAGGGGCCAGAAATAAGTCCTGTATTTAGCCCAGAAACTCTCGCCACAGTATTACCCACATGCACAAGTGGAGCCATCTTCAGGTTCTCATACAAAACCCCCAAGTTTAAGTTGTTAAAAGATGCAACAGGTTGAAAACACAGGCGGGCACAGAGGTGTTTTCACACCCCATCTCCCAGCTGGCCCCTCTGCGGCTCCCCAGGACCCACCTGCGTGCCAGGTGCCTGCGGACATGGCACTGCAGGGTGAGGGTGGCTTGTCTCAGCCTCCTGTACTTGGCCCTCTGCAGCCAGCCCCGCACCGTCTTCTGGATCATGATGGTGGCAGCTCTGAACTTGTCTGCCCGCAGCTTCTCCAGATATGCCACCTGGCCTGCACGGAAAAAGATCTTGGTACGGCCAAACTGGAACTTGTCTGGATCCTTTTCAAAAGCATAAAGGAAACTACATTTAATTGAGGCAAACATCACTTTTTTTCTTTTTGTTTTCAGTCTAAGTTGATCAGTAGATACACAGTAAAAACGCCACTTGGAATCAAATTTATCAACTCACATCAGTTCTTAATTGGGTAATGAAGATTTTATTAGAGTCCATTATTAGACATATTAGATTATTAGACTTATTAGACATTATTAGATATCATTAGACTTATTAGACTTACTACACTTGAGCGTCTATACACCCATTAAGGAATGCAGCACTAGGACTCAGTCTTAAACCCCATATATTTACACAAATTTTTAAGGGGTTTTGGGTTGGGTTTTTTGTGTTTTGTGGGATTTTTTGCTTGGCTGGTTTGGGTTTTTTTTTGGTTTTGTTGTTAGGTTTTAGGTTTTGGTGCTGGGGTTTCTTTGTTTGGGGTTTTGTTTTGGGTTTTTTGCTTATTTTGGGGGGTTGGGGCTTTTTTTTGATTTGGGGTTTTGTTATTTGTTGTTTTTTATGTAAATAAAAAAATCACAGAATCACAAAATTGTTTAGGTTGGAAGAGACCTTAAAGCTCATGTATATCCAACCTCTCTGCCATGGGCAGGGGGATGCCCTCCACTAGAGCAGACTACAAATGCAACACCCAAGCACTTCAAGAAAAATATTTCTTTCTCAAAAAGATCAATATTTAGATCTACAAAGTCATACCAGTGCTGCAAAGGGCTCTGCAGCCAAGGGTAACACTGGTTGCAAAAACCAAAAAGAGGAACCCAATTGGGTAAATTCCTCAAAATCCCACAGGAAAACAAGAGATCAAACATAAAAACCTGTCTAAGGTACTGTGCACATTCTGAGCCACTCAACAGCAAGAAATCTTTGCATGCACATTTGCAATTTTAAAATAATGCATACAAGCAAGCAGTAATATTTTGGTAAGGAGAGATGGCAAAATCTTCTAATTAGTTTATGGTAAAAAAGTCCCAATCTGTGGGATGCCTTTTCCACACAGGGCCATTGAAAGTCGCCCACACATCAAGACAAGGAATTTACTACCCCTTTCCATTACTCATATGTGCAAAGAGGCATTTAATGATTGACTGAGGTTTATGATGTTGTCCCAGGCTGGACCTCTAAAATGTGCTCCAGCTGTGGCTAGACAAAACCAGAAGGAGGGGCTGAGGTAACACATTTTTTGAAAGTGGCCAATCATTCATGTCCAGCCAATGACAGCAAACTCTGGACTTCACCAGCACTGAAATGATTCGTTCCTCTTGACCAAGAAATCCCATGTCCCTCTTGATCCTGCCACCTCCTCACAAGACTTCCTCATTTTGGGAAAACCCCTAGGCTGCCTGGGATGGAGAAGCACCTGCATGAGCAGCAGGTGAAGCTGGAGCAATTTCAGACCACATCAAAGCCATGAGTTCCGTGCTTTTAAAATCACTGACAAAGATTTGGTCCCAGCTCACCTTAATGAGGTCTTGCAACAGGGTCTGGCAGATCTGCTTCTTGTCGTTCTTAGAGAGGTCTCTCTT
Organism: Phylloscopus collybita; assembly: GCA_027886175.1. Classification (NCBI taxonomy): domain Eukaryota; kingdom Metazoa; phylum Chordata; class Aves; order Passeriformes; family Phylloscopidae; genus Phylloscopus; species Phylloscopus collybita. The sequence goes on along the minus strand of JAJNNQ010000061.1, from coordinate 463,403 downwards.
GTTCATAAGCACACGGTACCTATTGAAAAAGTCCGGGTAGGACCACCTAAAAGCAAAGCACACACTGGGTTAGTCTGCATGCCGGGCACTGTGTCATTAAAATAAAGTGCTTGGAGTCATAGACAAGTCAAAGTGTGAAACATCTCAAGGGATTTCTCACCACCACCCTCAGTATGTACCAAAGCCACCCAAAAGGAGCTACTCATCCCCAGCCTGGCCTCAATTTCAGACACTGAATGACCATATCAGGGCCTTTCTAGCCTGGAACCAAAGACCACAGACCACCCTGTTTTCACTCCTGATGTGCTGCCCAATCTGCTGCTCTTTACCACTCAAATGCAACAACGCTGTTCCTGCCAGAAAGGAGAACCTAACTTTGGAGAAATCATGGATCTCTTGATTGCCCAAAAATAAAAACTAAACAACAATCTTGATAAAGTTACAGAGAACTAAACAAATAGATACTCTTTGTTTTTTGTGTTCCCAAACTCTGCTGAATACTAATTTGAATCAATTGACCCACTAATTGCTCCATCTTGAGGTCTGTGACTGACACCCTTCAAACAAACACAAAATCTTTTGGCTCTGGAAAGAAAAAGCCCCTTGGAAGAAGCCTCACTGTCTCCAGCAGCAAAGCCTCCTAACAGGCAACACTAATTGAGGGATTTAGAGCACTGTATCCTACTGCTAGGAAATACCATCTCCTGCTGCTGGTGATAGATGTAGAGCCTGCAGACTGTGATCCTGAAATTGCTTCAGCATCTGCCAAGTTTCAGCCTTCTCTAAATTAACACAGTGAGTTATAAACCCCTCAAAACCCTAGTTTTTAATTAACACTAGCCTTCTCCAGCAATGTCCAGAATGACAGTAGATATTTCAACAAAATACAGATAACAAACATCAAAGGGAGACTGGAGAGAATCGCAGCAAATTTGATTTCTGCCCTCACTCAACAGAACCACGTGTGAGCCTGATCCTCACCTGCAGGGATGCTCTAGCAACCAGGACAGGAACAAACTGTGAAGAACTGCCATACAGAAACATCCTCTTCACCCAGAAGTCCCATGCACACCTTAATTTTTGCATTACTGCGCCAAATTTTTCCTATTGTTACACTTCCAGGGCTTAAGAGTGTGGGAGGGAAAATAAACTGCAAAGGACCAGAGCAATGCTTGTGACAGGTCATGGCCAGTTTGCAGTGGTGAGGCTGAGCGAGACCACCCGAGCAGTTCACAGCTGCCAGCTTTACAAAATACTTGCTGAAACAGAATAGCTCAGTTGGAAAGGACCTGCACAATCATCTACTCCAGCTGCTGGTATCTCTCATGAAACACCTTGAAGGCTGAAAGCTGTGGTATTTGCTAAGACAGGCATATTGCTGATTTCAAAATACACAACCAACAGAGTTTTGTGTCACTTCAGAAAAGGCAACAGGGGAGGAAAGACAATATTTCTTTTTTTCATTAAAAACAATACTCCAATTAAAGACGTACAGCAGAAAGAAAAGTTTGCAAAGGCAATGAAGAGAGAAAATGGGGGGGAAAAAGTGGCCTGGTAAAGTCTGGGATGCTCCTACATGGACACACAGCACCCAGGACACAACTAGTAAAGAATGCAGGACTGGCAAAAACCAGAGTACCCTTAGGATTGCACCCAAAGCCAAAGGTGGATTGGGGAGCTCCTGGAGGCAGAACCATGAGGGAAACTGTAATGAAAGGATTTCCCATGCTCAGAATGCTCATATTGGTTCTGGAGCAGCCAGATTTAGTGCTGATTTAATCTCTGTCTCCAGGGTCTACTCCTGTGGCCAGGCAGCTAAGGCCACCCACCCTCAAATAACCAAAAGTACTTGATTACCACTAAAAAAAACCAGGATGTCAGCTATGGGGAGCTCCCTCTGGGGTGAAAACTAAACACAAAGATTATGCAAGACTACAAGCAGGTGTCCTGTAAGGTTTAACTTGCCTTCTCTTCGCTTTCCCGGTGCCTCTGTTTTGTAATTACATTTCCCACTTTGCGTTGTGCAAATAAAACCCGCTTTCATTTTAAGCACGCCGGGGTTTACACAGCTCCAAATCAAACCTGAGAGGAGAAGCAGAGCATGCAGTGCCCGAGGCACCCAGCCAAGCACACGAGGCTGGCTCGGGTATTGCTCGAGCCAGGGAAAGCTTGGGAGGAGGGAAGAGAGAAGGAGGAGTATTCCCATTAACCTGCCAGAGTCAGCTCAGGCACTGACATTATTAACTGCTGATATCTGGAGGAAAAAAAATCGCCCTGCAGGTGCCACCCAGGCTCTTCCAGCAAAGAGCAGATGGTGAAGAGGCAGAACGTGAAACTCAGGGCACAGGTCCAAGCTGGGCAGAAAGCAAAATCCATCATCTTCCAGCACCAAGGCAGAGATCCCACAGCTGCTCACAAACAGGAGTCAGACACCTGCAGGAATTCCTTAAAAATAGGTCATAAGTCACTACACAGTGGGTCTTTCTCCAGAGCCTGTCATTCTCATTTCCCAAGGTGGCAAAAAATTATTTTCTACGTCCACCCTTAATAAAAATGACTCACTTTTCGGGAGTAAGTCTCACATGAGACATTGGAAGAGTGAGGGAATATAACCCCTGGCTTCTGCTGAGGTGTTTATCAGGACTGGTGGCATCCACAGCCCTGTATCCATATCTCCCAGAGGTTCACAGCCCCACACTGCACCCCCAGGGCACAGGACTGCCTGACTCGTGCTCTCACCACTCTCTGATTTAGCAGGGGATGACAGCCCTGACACCACACTGCTCCTGTGTTACTGTCCATGGAGCATCAAGACAAAATCTGTGCCATGCCAGGGCTCAGCCAGCCCCTCAGGAGTTTCACTGGGATGTTTGTCATCCCAGTACACCAGAAACATAGAGCTGCAGGGGTTCATAGGTGCTGCTACAGAATCCTCCCTGGAGAAAGGAACAATTAAAGCACTCAGGTTTAATGTAACATGCCTCAATGAACCACTCAAGGCTCAAAGCTGTATAAAATTTCCTTACAACTATGTGCTTGGAGAGAAACAAACATGATCCCCTAGCTCTGCAAGGGAGATTTCTCCAGTGCAGAAATACTGAAGCTCAGTGCTTTGCTATACACACACTTTTTAAATTATTTTTCTGCATATACTTCTTTTTTTTTTCTAGGTACAATGTCTTCATTTTCAGAGGGGAAAAGAAAAAAAAAACCACAAACACGGAAACAAAACCAGAAAACTTATTTTGTACTTGCCAAACCAGCAGGAGACAAAGCATGTGCTACGTTACCAGTTCAGCAGGTCAGGAAAGACTAGGGGAAGGGTACACTCAATTCAACTTGTGGACAGGCATGAAATGAGAAATAGATTTCAGGTGCTTGACATGCTGCCACACAACACACAGCATGGGCAATCTCAGTACTGGGGGCTGGAAACCACCAAGAGACACTAAATAAATACAAGTCCACATTATTATCAAGTTTTAATATCAAGTTTTAAGATCCAGATAAGTGGTGCAGAGAAAAGAGATGGAACCAGGGGGATTTTTATACCTGCACAGGAAGAAGGAGGCACAGAGGACTGGGCAGATGCTACTCAAACTGAGATCAAGCCAGTCTCAAACAGCTGAATTTTGCTTTGATGTCAGCACAGGTCACTAAAGGGAAAAGGCAATAAAAGGAATGGAAGGATGCAGGAAAATAACTTATGCCTGTGGAAAAAAACCCTCCTTGGGCTCAAGCAGCAAGGAGGATGGTTGGCTGGGAGCCTGAGACTTGCTTGTCCCAGCAAAGTCTTTGTCATCTACAGGAAACAGAGAGAATAAGCTGTAGCACACACCACAGATAAGGTAATTTTTTTTCTGTAGTTTCAACCACCAGAGTTAGATGCTTTACACAAAAATGCAGCCAGGTGCAAGCAAAGGAGCTGCTCCTGCCCAAAATCGAGGGGTTATGAACCTGAGCAGAGCCAGCGGGGTTTATTACAACATCAAAGTAAAGAGAGAGCATGGATAGGAAACTGGGGGTGACATTCTAAGGAAGCCTCCAAAAAGCATCTTTCTAAGCAGTCAGCAACTGCCCAAAATATCTACAACTCATTGTTTCAGGGTTATTATAGCAATGTTACACCAGCTGCACTGAATGAACAGCTGAAAGGAGTGTAAGAGGTCAAGGAAGCTTCAGACTTTTAACCATAATATGGCTTCTTTTGTACCCTAAAATAACTGAAAGTGAAGTGTTTCCACTAGGGTAAACAAATTCACTGTCCCTATCACCCAACACCATCCCAGGTGCTGAGCAAACTCAGTTTTGTGTAAGAAATCCTGGCAGCTCCACATGGCACCCTCCCCTGAAGGGGTCAATATTTAAGCAGGAAGGAGTTGGACGATATTGATCTTTCTAGAGGATTCAAAACATGTCTGGAGGGGTGCAGGTTCAATCTCAGAGCCAAGATTTGACATGAAATTATTTTAGAAACTGCAGTTCAGGGAGAAAATTTCTCTTGCCTTGTTTACTGCAGCAGAACAGATTTGCCTTTCAATTAGCTCTAAAACATGCAGCCTGGCCTGGCTTGAAATTAGCTGGAATATATTCAAAGGGAAAAACGATGGGGGGGAAACCCCTTCATTTACATATTACACCTTTGTTGGGAGTGGGCAAAACAGAACTGCTGGTAGCCAAAGCAATTTATAGGTCTTGTTATCCTGAAATAACAGCCAGACAGCTAAAGGCACATTCTATAAAAAAAAATTACATATCCAAGGATGTCCATGATGGTTTTCAATTATAAGTGTTTAATGTTTATAGGGTTTAGCAGCTGGTATTTCACACTGAATTGATACAAAAATGCTGCATCTGACAGTGAGCTCCAGCAACCAGAGGAAGCAGCCAAATGCCAAGAATACTTAAACTATAAATATATAACTACAAAGAGAGTGTTTCACAGAGAACTGCAGCGATGAGATTATTCAGAGTGATGGCATGGTGGGAGACCACTGCTGCTGGATGGACCACTGATTGGAAACCACCATAACCAGCAGGGGAAAAAAAAAAGTACAGTTTTGATAGAATCAATTTAAAAACTTGTTTTAAAGAGTATTTTGCTATTCATGGAGATCTGCACCAATTAGTCCTCTATAGACTCATCTCTATGCAGCCAGTTTCTGTAAAGAAGATGAATGTTTTTACAGCACAGAGACATCTTCCACGCTTTACCCAGGGAAGCTGATGATAGATCTACGACCTACACACCTCAGACAGTCCATTCATCACAGTCGTTTATGCACATGCTAACAGATACAGACTTCTTAACTGCTGAGTAACATTTCAAAGCAAATGATACGTTTTCAATTTATTTCAGACACAGCCAGAGCGCAGCCTACTATGGAAATGGTAAAATAAACCAGGCACACCCTAAATGGGGAGCACAAGGCTTCAGATTTCTGCAGCTTACATGGCTTGAACAACCACAGCTTGGATCAAAAATTATTTCTTTTCATAGAGGTAAAAAAATTACTAAAGACTCAAAACACTGAACTCTTCAGCAGCAGGTGATTTTATCCAGAGATCTCTGACTCAAAGCCATATCACCGTCAGAAGTTACTCTCCTGACAATATGCTGGAATATATTCAGAGGTAAACATTACAGGATGAAAATAAGAGGTTTTCTACTGTTTCTGGATAAAACCTTGAGATAACCTTGAGATAAACAAATTTGGAAATCCCTTATTGCTTTATAGGTAAACTGCTTTACACCCAAGCGAAGCAGAAGTCACAAAGATCAAGTTTTCTGTTATTATTTTAAAGTATTCCAAATTTAGAGCCTTCACATGGGGTTTAAATTTAAAGCAATGACTCTCCTTTTTAATTTTATCCTTAATCAAGCAATATAAACTCGCCTCAAAATATAAGGAAATACAGAGGAATAATCAATGCTCACTGTGATGAAAACAGAGAGAAAGATCACATACAAAACTTCAGAAAGAAGTAAAAAGTGTGCTGCTTTTCCTACCAAACAAGATCCTGTGGAAGCATCTTTTCCCAAGATGATCTATAAAGTCAATTTAAATACACAGATTATTCACAAGCCTTCAACAACATCATCCAGCTCCTGGGTCTGGACTTTCAAGACTGGAATTTTGTGAGTAAGGAAGGTGAAGAGCTACCAGATCCCAAAGTGAGCACTCTATTTGGTGCAGAGCTGCTCCTACATACAATTATATCCTAGAAATACTAAAATACACAAAAATCTGTACTTCAAGCCTCACAAACTTTGGAGAAGGTCACTCTGAAAGGCTGAAACAGCTTTTTGCATCCCTTTTTTTTTGTCCCTGCAGGAAGAACACGAGCTGACAAGTTGCAGTGATGGAAGAGCTCTGTATTCTTAGCATCCTGGGAAAAGATCTCATAACCAAAAGCATGCAAGCAGAGCTGAGAGCATCACTTTTTGTTTTGTCAGGGCAGAGAGGTCCTTGCACTGGTCAATTCTCTGCTGTCAATAGATCCTGGCTTGTCTCCAGGTCCTGCAGTGCTATCTCCCCTCTGTTCTGCCTCCCCAGTTAGTAATTTTACATTGATTTTACTGCTGTAGGATCTAAACTGCAGTTAAGTGAGCAGAAATGGAAAAACGCTACAAATCTGTAGGAAAATTATGAATGGAGAGGAACAGGGTATCTATCCATGCAGCCATGGTAAGACCAGCAACAAACCTCACAAAACACACAACGCTCAGGGCAGAGCTCCCCAAAATCTCCCAGGACCCACCACAGCAGAGCCAGGGCCCAGACTGCACTGGGCAGTGTGACTGCTTGCTTGGAGAGCAAAGAACAGCATTTTTCCATGTGAAAAAACCTCACAGACTTTTATTGTTTCAGGGCTTTTACTACGAGAGGACTGATGGATTTGGTCTGGCAACAAAGATGGTAATAAAAGACAACCCATGGGCTGGAATTTTTGATTCCCTACCGTGGTTTAGTGATCATGTAATGTAAAGGCAGCTTATTACTGGCTACTTCCACAGAAGCCCTCAAGACTTCAGAGATGACAGCCAAAGGTGGGTCTTCTAACAGGGTGAGACTCCCACCATGAGGACCCAGATCTCCACACTGGCAGAGCACAGAGAGAAATTGCTTTCCATGAGACTTTTCTTCTTCTCCTTCTTCTGTTTTCCCTTCTTCCTCCTGAAGTAGCTGGGCTCAGCTGGCCAGGGAGAAGCCCACCAGCAGTTGTGGCCTGCCCATGGAGGTCACTGGCCAAGAGAGGTGAAGGGCAGCAGAGCCACCTCAACATGCAGCTGCTGTCCTTGGCTGCCAGAAACCCTCTGCAGCTTTTTAAGAGGTGAGAGGAGCACACTCCTCCCTAAAATCCGGCACATGGAGTTTCTTGTGGTGTTCCACATCACGCTTAGCCAACTCTTTACTGAGCATATTTATAACTTCTTTGTTCCATATAAAAAGGCTGATGGGTTTGCTGACACTAACACAAAGCTGCTTGGCAGTAAAATGCAATTGATGCATTTTTAGAATTATTTGCCCTTGTCATCTTTAGGACTTACGTACAGCCTATGTTCTCTGATTTATTGGGCCTTAAAAACCTCTTCTGAATTTTATATCTCAATCAGCAGGAGCCACACCACCTGTAATCCTCCTTTATATGATGCAAGAGTTTGAAGCCTAGGATGCTCTGGATGTGCAGTGTGAAAGTCCACAATAATAATTTACAACCCTTATTTTCTTTCTCTGCAAGTAGAATCAAAATTTTCTTTTGGCTGAAATGAGGATTGCAGCAGATGTCTGAAGCCAGAGGAAAAAAAAAACAGCCAAAAAAAAGCACCACACCACCACAAAGGAAAGCAAATAGAACAGTGGAAAGAGCTTCAGGCAAACAGGGAAGAAGTTCTTTAGGGCAATGCTTGCTTCCAGAGCTGTTCTTTTGTTACTTGATGTCCACAAAGGTACAGGATTAAAGCTGGATTCCTTTGTCTGCCAGGCCATCAGCTTTTTCAGAGGTTTCATGAGAGCAAGTCACCTTCTCTGGACCAAACTGAAAGCACCAGCTAGAACACTGGACACAGCACAACACAGCCTCTGTCACCCCCACTTTGCAGCTCTCTCCTTGACTATGAATCTCTCAGACTTGAGGAACCCAGGACACAATGGGAGTTTTGCAAAATGAAATATATATATATATATATATATATATATATATATATATATATAAAGTAGAAACTCTGTCCTGGGTATAAATCAACCTAAATAAACACTGTCTCGAGAATGCAAGTGTTTTACTCTCCCTCCCTCACCTCAGATAATAATCACAGAATGGTTTGGTCTGGAAGAGTCTTTAAAGCCCATCCAGTCCCATCCCTGCCATGAGCAGGGACACCTTCCACTGTCCCAGGGTGCTCCAAGCCCCATCCAACCTGGCCTTGGGTACAATGAACTTGCTCAGCAAATCACAGGAACAGCACAACCCCAGGGAATTCCCAGCCCAGAACCTGGATGGGAAGCCAGCTGCACTGATCCGGATGGTCTCCAGCACTCCACAGGCTCTCAGCTGCTGCACTGCTCTCTTCGGATCAAACCTGCAATTAGATTTAGGACAGACATAAATAGACAGAATAAATAAATAGATTTATTTACACACAGTGAAAGGGGACCCACTTCACCACCTGATAGTGACTCTTCCAGAGAAGAATTACCTTCTCCTCTCCAAGCCACTCCTCATGCACAAGATGTCACATGTTTTCTCTGCGTATCACAAAGGTGTTGTGATTTTCAAGTTGCTTGAAACCTTGTTACCACCCTGCTATCTAATGCCAGGTATATCCTTGGGATAGGATGACCACCTGCTGCAATTAATTAGTGCCTACAGCCAGAACCTACCTGGCTTTGTAAAGCAATACAACCACAATAAAGAAGGGAACAGGCTGCCCCACCACAATCTGCCTGGTGAAGCAGGCAGTATTACCCCTGAAGCGACCAGGGCAACAGCATATTTACAGAAATCAAATTCAACAGCAAAGTAAGTCTGATACACTCATACCAAAACCAGGTAATTAACAGATGCCACAAGTTCCCAGACCAAGTTTTCTAAGAACAGTGGTGTTCATGTTTCAGACTAACGACTTTGGTAGGCACCACGTGGAAACTCAAGGTGTTTCTGCCCTCCTCTTTAAAGCTTGCATCACACCCCTTACCACTGGCATCTCATTTCCATTAGCAATTTGTCCCAAGAAAACTCACGGCAACCTCCAGCTGAATACTTGGGCAGTGCTTCCTCTGGTTCCAGGCAAAAACTCAGTCCCACATCAGACTATCCTTGTACAGAGTGCAGGTATCAGCATGGCTGCTCCCTCATTCCACCTGACTCTGAATGCACAAGGATGTTCCAGCTCTCCAGCTCTGGAAGGCACTGGAAAAGGTCCTTGCATCAAGTTTTAACTCACATGATGCAGATGTCCATAGCTGTGTGAGGTTTCCAGAACAAACCTTCTCATATAATACTAGCTTTTCCCCTTCTGAAAGCCCAAAATATTTCCACCTGCAAGTCAAGATTGCATGAATAATTCTGTCTGCTCTCTGCTGTACAACGGCAGCATGAAAAATAGTCCCCTTCTTCTCTCTCTGCTTTTTTTTAATTCCCTGGACCTGTCAAGTCCACAAGCAAGTTATTCGCTGCAACACCACAAACACTGTTCAGGGTGAAAAATCAGTCTGGGCTGTCACTCACTTCAAGGAATAACCCACAAGGGTGCAATTTCCATAACAATAAATAATAAACAGGACTGGCAGATCGGGAGGTAAGCGTCAGTCCTGGAAGATCCCAGGGCAATCTCTGTTGTATCCAAGGGAAACTCTGCAAAGCAGCAAAGCCCTGATCAGTGGGGGTGAAATGCAGCCACCAGAGAGGCTGCAGCCATCTATCAGCAACAGCTCCAGCTATGGGCTAACACTGAAACTAAGACCTTAAAAGAAGGACAGTACACCTTACTACAAACTCCTTTTCCTTGCCATGGCAGGTAGAAGCACCTTGTCATGGCAGGTTGCTTTTGGCCTGGAAACCCAAGTCAAAGATCCCAGATTCCCTGCCTGAAACAGAATCTAAAAGGAAAATTGACAGAGGAACAACCTGAAGCCAGGCATTCCTCCTTTACATCTTTCTTTGGAAGTCCTCTCCACCAGGAATTAACCTCAGACACAGCTTGCAGTCAGATGCAGCAAATATTCCTGCTCAGTGTCCTCCAGGATGGCAGCCTGACACCCCTCAGCCCCACTACAGATTTTATCTTTTCAGCAAGTTGTGAAGTAGGAATGCAGGGTGCAAGAAACCTGAGGCAGTCTCCAGTCTAACCCTCTATGTTCAAAAGCTGTGGGGGCAGACCCATCTCTTAGGGGTTTATCCAGCCAAAACTGATAGAAACCTCCACAGATGGAGGCTGACCAACCTCTCTGGGCAGACTGCTCCATTGACAGACTGTCCTCAGGGAGAAAAAAACATGTTTACTCATCTCCAGTCTGAACCTCCTGTGTCAATTTGGGGCCATTGGCTCCTGTTCTCCCACCACACATCACTGTTTGAGAGCATGGTTTTCTCCTCATGGTAGCCCCTCTAAGTAATGAAGAGCTGCAATTACATCCTTTCTGTTCTCCAGGGTAAGCATCTCATTTTAGTAAAAATGTAATGCTCTTGTGAGCTGAAAAAATGTTATGTTTTAGAAGGAGAAAACTTGTTTTCTCACTGAACAACAAACATAACACCGAGTGTTCTGCCTGCTACAGACACCACTGTGGTGCTAACCCGGAGCAATGCTGATGATGTGTCACTTCACAAATGCTTCCCAGCACCGTGCATATTCCAGCATGTGTCTCTGGATCCCACTTTCACACATCAGCAAACAGGCTTTAGAGAGCAAGTCCTACAAGGAGGAGCTGAGGGAGCTGGGGAAGGGGCTGGACCCCAGGAGAGGCTGAGGGAGCTGGGGAAGGGGCTGGAGCCCCAGGAGAGGCTGAGGGAGCTGGGGAAGGGGCTCAGCCTGGAGAAAAGGAGGCTCAGGGGGCCCCTGTGGCTCTGCACAACTCCCTGCCAGGAGGGGACAGCCGGGGGGGTCGGGCTCTGCTCCCAGGGAACAGGGACAGGAGGGGAGGGAACGGCCTCAGGCTGGGCCAGGGGAGGGGCAGGGTGGGCAGCAGCAGGAATTTCCCCATGGAAAGGGTGCTCAAGAGCCAGAAGGGGCTGCCCAGGGAGGGTTGGAGTCCCCATCCCTGGAGGTGTCCAAGGAAGGCCTGGATGCAGCACTGAGTGCTCCAGGCTGGTGACAAGGTGGGGATCAGGCACAGGTTGAACTCCATGATCCTGGAGCTCTTTTCCAGCCTCAGTGCTCCTGGGATTGTGTGACTTCATTTGAGCCTGGCTAAGGATACAAATTCCTCAAGCTGGTGGCAGCAAGACCAACTTTGATCACGATCCTCAGGTCACAATGCCAATTAAGAAATCCATGAGGGCTGAGGGGGAGAGTCTCTTGCAGAACCACCCACAGGAGACACCTGAACCCCCTGTGGGTGAGGATGCAACCCCATCAGCACAACCTAAAGCAACCTCCTCCAGAACCATCCTCGTGTCTATTTTGGTCTGTCGTTTGTTCCCAAAATCCCGAGCTTGGACATTCACCAATAGTAGCATCACACTGGACAGAGCCATCACTTGGACTAGGAGCAGGCACTGGCAAAATTATCCTCCTGGTGCTTGCTACCCATAATATCTTAGGGAAGCAACTGAGTTGATTCAAGTACTGCCCCCTGAAAACCAGGAGCCTGCACATCCATGGAATTATATTACCTGTATCCTGAGATCACATGAAAAACTGAATTTGAAAGTTCAAAGGCAGAGAAGTGAAGAGGGATGAGCTGAAAGGAGAGCCAAGTAGGGACATGGAGTCTTGGAAACACTCCTAGGACAGATGAAGCCACTTCATCACCCAGAACATCTACTACACTCTCACTAGAGCAAGTAAGAGAATAATTTTGTGCTTCATCTAAAGAAAACAGTCAATCACACAGTATAATCCTGAATTTCATTTAAATGAACACCCCCTGCAAAAGGCAACAGTTGACCAAGGTCCTGAACATGTCCAGTACCTACAGGATGGTGTGTGAAACAGATCAGCAGAGCACAGGAACTGCCATCCCAGCACAGAGAGCCTTCTGCAGGGCTGCCACCTACTCATCTAAGGCATCAGGTAAATATAAACCAGTTTCTGAATGTCTTGTACTGATTAATGCCCCTCACTTTGCTGTTTGCAGGGGGAGGAGAGTCAAGCCAGGCAGCTTCCTGGGGGATACATCTCCCCCAGCACATCATGACTAAGGGTGAGCCTGTTCAGAGGAGCTTTGCCCTCCTTTCAGGACACTGTCAGAGCTGTCTCTGCACTCCAAAATGCACTGTGCTCACCGGGAGCACTCAGCCTGCACTGGATCAGCTGGAGGGAAACGTTCCCCTGCTGCTGGATTACATTTGCAACCCTCTTCCTTAAAGTTCACCACCTGCACTTCATGTCTTTTGAGGACATCACACCTGTAAGGTCCCTGCATACTAATGGCAAAGCTTTCCTGGAGTTACAGGGAAGAAAACTGGGCACAAATCCCTGACCAAGAGGTCAAACAGGGCTAACAACTACCTGCTCACAGAGTTTGCTGCCTGTGATATGTCTCTGAACTATGGTGGAAGATCGGGAGGGGCCTTTTGCTTCAGCTGCTCACTCACCTGCAAACCCGCCTGAAACTGACACAAGCCACATCTTTACTTTTTCTACGTTTATTTTGGAAGCACTGAGATATTGTTGTTCATTTTACAAGTCCACTCTTATCTCTGCTTTTTCATTTCTTTCTCTTTTCACTGTTTGTAACTATAATTATTTAAATCAAAGGAAGTGTAAGATGAAAACTGCACGAAGACCCTATTACAGCAAAGCAAGGATGCTCAGTATTAGCAGAGCATTATCTATGAATTATCAGAACCTTAATTTTCATTTCAAAGGCAGAACCCCCACATGCTGAAACCCAAAAGGGTGACTCCAGCAACCCACACAGACCTTCCAGTTACAGGAATAGCATTAAAAGGAGGGGACAAGCCCTTCAAGCAGAAGGAAGAGCCCAAAGCACGCTCTGCTGCTGATGTCGAGAGGTTTGGGTGTTCTCATTGAAGACTATAGAAGATGGGTATTTGCAAAAACGAAGTCCTTTACTGCATTGTTAAATCAGCGGCATAAAAGCAGGGTTGTTACAGTCCGAGCAAGAAAGCAGAGAGCCTTCTAACACAGAGTCCTTAAGTTCTAAGCAAAAGTAGCAACATCTTATCAGTAGTAGTGACAACAACAGCAACAACAGCGGCATTCCATCAGTGTTTCTTGTGAGCCTACTAGTATTCTCAAAGTAGTGCATTTTATTCTATTTTTGGCCAATTTGGTTAAAACACGAATTTTCTACACCCTTGCTAGACCTATCCCTAAGCTAAGATTGATGTGCGAAGCCAAATGTAAGTCCTTACATAAATTCTACTCATATAATTATATCTGTTCCATCTAAGAATGTTACATCGCTTTCATTATGTCTACAACTTAACCATCTTTGCAAAAGGCAGCGCTACTGAACCTTAACTAGATTCTATGTCCTTTTCTTACTAACTAATTCAGTCCCTTACTCACTAAAGCTCTTAAAAAATCCTCTACTTATTTAAAACCAAACTTAACTCTTCTACTTCGTGTCCGTGCGGATGTAGCCCAGGGAGATTCGTACCCCAACGTGCTGCTGTTAAGCTGAGCACATCTGCTTGTCTGCAGTGGCACTTACTTGAAGGGGAGCTTCTCGTCGTTGGGCTTGATGCAGCGCACGTAGTGCGGGGTGGTGGCGTTCAGGGTCTCCATCAGCAGGTGCAGGGAGTTGCGGAACTGAAAAGACAAAACCACTCGTCTGGAGGAGGGATGAAAGGTGCTGTAACCCTGCAGCCCCAGCCAGCAGGTGCCACAAGCCACCCGTGGGTGTGACACGGCGTGAACCTCCCCATGGACCTGGCACAGGCAGGGGGAATTCAGGGAAGGCACTGGGGGGCTTGGGGGCTTCCAGCTGAAAGAGATTCATGAGCAACAAAGCCCAGGACTCTGCCCAGGTGGGTCTCTGGAACATCTCCAAGGATGGAGACAGCACAACCTCTCTGTGCCCCTGTTGAACTTTTCGATTGCCCACGGTGGGGGGGAAATGCTCCTTTTTTGAAGTTGTTTGAATTTATGGGCCCCACAGTATATTGGGACACTGTACAGTGAATCCCACACTGGCCTCCTCCCTCCCCAGATCATGTCTCAGCTGCTTTCAGTCAAGACTACTCAAGCCTGCTGCTCCAGAGACACCTCTGGAAGTCATCCAAAAGGGAACAGCTGAACAGAGAGATCATGGGAATGTCTCCTTCCACACCCAACGACTTTTTATTTACCTCTGCTTCAAACTGAAGCAACAAGATCTTAACTGGATTGCTCTGTCGTTACTGACCCACTCAAATCTTACATTACCTGGTGTCCCACTGTTTTCCTGTGCTCCTTGTTGGCAGCCTTGAAGGCTGGCCTGGCAGAGCGCACGCTGATCCGGGGTGCTCCCTTTTGCATGGCACTGGCGGGCACAGCATCCTTCTCCTCCTGGAATAAGTCTGCTACCATCTGATACTAAAACAAAAGGCAACACTTGAGCACCTCTGCCCCAGCTCACTGGGAAATGAACCCACCCAACTCCCTTTGCCCAGGTAATTTCTCACCCATCCTAAACCTGGAAGGGAAAAAAGTGCAAGAAAGCGAAAGCAAGAAGAGTTGCCTTCCTAAACCACAGCAGCAGGACAGCTGACCATTCTGTGCTGCTGTTCACGAAACCTTGAAACAGGCACACTAAATCAAACTAGCCAAAAATAAATGCGTCTGGATTGCTGAAGTCTTGCCAAGGCACAAAACCTCCTAAACATGAGGTGACTCTTGCTCCCAAGGCTTTGTTTTGGGGTGTTTTTCCAGCCCTGCCCCAGCAAGGCTTCTGCCTGCACAGCACCTACCCCAGGAACAGGATCTCCTGTGAGGACAGGCAGCAGTCACCACGGCCCCAGAGGCACCCTTGCTTTCCAAAAAATTAAGGGGCACAAACATTTCCTCCCTAATTACTCACCTTTCAGGGCAGCACTGCCATCCCACAACCCTGCAAGCATCACCTCTGGCCCAACAGATCCCTAAGTCTGGGATTTCTGGCAAGCCAGCAGCAACATTTCCACTTTATAAACAACAGGAGAGCTGGCAAATGCAGTTAATGCCTTTTTATTATTATTATTATTATTTAGGGAGCAGGACATTCAGATTTACATTAGGCTGGGGACCTGAGCATTAAGAAAGCCACCATAAATCTGGTCTGGTTAGCAGGGCTGTTGAATTTTCACATCTTGAATCCATCTACACACCCACACTGTCTACTGCCACAGCTGCACTTACATTCAAAGGGGAAACCCTTGAATGTAAAAAAACCTGTCAGCAGGTGGGATGTCATGTCTCAGCAGCTGAGCTGGGCTCCAGCCTGGTGATACTGCCAATGCACCCACAATGCCTCCCAGCAGCACGGATGCCGGAGCACCTGAGGGAGAGGACCACATCTGTGGCACACCATGCCCAACACATCCACCTCAAAACCACTGGCACAAGGCAGGAGCAGTTGCACAACACTCTTACATCCACCTCAGGCTCCTCCAAAAGCCCAACCTGGTTGTACTTCCATTAAGACCCCAGGAAGAGTGCTGTGGTTAACCACTTCCTAGACATAAATGGACAGCTCTGTGCCGTGAAGGGCTGCCTGGCTCTCTGCCACATCCCTGGGCTGAGACAGGAACACTTCCAGCCCTGTCCTGTGGGCTGTTCTCAACACCACTGTGGGAAGGAAATTATTTGCATTACATGACCAATTTCTTGCAGGTTCCACGATCCAGCTAAGGACCTGCTTCATACTCTCAGCTTTCACTGCTATCTCTGCCACTCACTCAACTCCTACCAAAATGAAGGCTCTCTCCTTCTTCACCTGACCCTCTATCCCTAAAAAAGACATCCTGACAGTTGTTGTGGATGACACATCACCATCTGGGATGCTCTGACTCCTGCAAATACAGGATTATGGATTGCACATGTACTGATGAAGATATCCAACACAGGCTCTGCATTACTGCCTCACACCTGACAACGTGGTAAAACCTCTGGATGTAATTTTGTGTTTCGAAATAGCTTCTCAACACAGCTGGGAGTGCCACTGATCTCTCTATCCACTTTATATTAACAGCAGTGCTTGTTCCTGAATGAGTGCTGGAGAAAGATCTCAGAGCTGAGCTCTCAGCTTGCATGATGCAAACCTGGTGGAACTGGAATCATCTCTAGCAGGAACCATTCCACAGGTTCTGGGGCATATGCAAGAAGGACAGATCGCTCCTCCCCAGCTGGCAGAGTTAAAACCATTGGTGCATTATTTGTAATTACAGAGAACTGGAAAACAACACCTTTACAGCGTGCCCATGTGCTCTCCATCAGCATTCAAATCATTTCCCTTCATTCAAAGACCATTGGCTCTCAACTGTTTTAGCTGACCAGCGCTTACAGAACTAATTAAATGCTTTATAAAAAGCTCTTTCACCATCTTGTTGATGGTAGTAATTGCATTCTAATTAGCAGAAGGCAGTTCTGCCCTGGTGGGAGTGCTCTGTCAGCAACGGCTCGCTGACAGGGAGGTACCTGGGTCCTTGCTGTGTTAAATTCAGTGTTCCCCTCTGCCCTCTGTGCTGCTTTAGTGGGAGTGCAAAGAAGAGTGCAGGGAATGCTGTGTGCCAGCCTGATCCTGAGGACAGGACAAAGTCCTCCCAGCACGGCCCTCTGCAGCACAAATCTGAGCTTTAGTTAAATTTACACATTTGGGGAGCAGACTCAGCACTGCAACTGCTGCTTTTTCTGGTTCAGAGAAATCGGGTTGCCTTTTGCACCAAAACAAAATTGGTTTTAATTGTTTCTAGCCCTGGAGGGCCAATGGCAGATAAGGGTAACAATCTGCTGGCAAACAGGGCTTAGGGGCAGCAAGAGCAGATCATCATGTGTTGAAAGGATTTGCAAGAGGACTGTGCCAATGCTGCTGCTGCTCTTCTTCCCAGAACAGCACGGGATCAGCACAGGCTGATAAAAGCCACTGCTCCCATGTCACTAAAGGAATGGCTTAAAGGCAGAAGCTCATCAAGCTGTCTCCCAAAGGTTCTCAGACTCAAGTGTATTTCAGAGTGTTTTGGGTTGGGTCAGGGCAGCTGTGGCTGCCCCATCCTTGGAAGTATCCAAGGCCATATTGGACAGGGCTTAGGGCAACCTGGGATGGCACTGGATGGGATTTAAGGCCCCCTCCAACCCAGCTATTAAAAAAAAAGTCCAGCCTGTTCCAACATTATATTGTGGTCCCTATATACGACAAGAGAGCCTTTCTTTTATATCTCTGTCTTTAGGGAATGATCTCCAGGGTCTCCACCACTCTACACCACTGCTCCAGTGAGTTACAATCTCTCCTCTACACCAGCAGGAAGAAGTTAAACAGAAATCCTTATCAGACACTGCCAGTTCTGCAGCACTGACTCCAATGGCAAGTTCAGCACTGGCTAAATAATTAATCAGATAGCATCAATTATTCCTGGAGGTTACCTGGCATTTCTAATGAGCTCCAATCACGCCCATTTTTTTCCCTGGGAAGCTTCCTGAACATGCAGAGCTCTTGATTTGGGCATTATTAAAGCCCAGCTTCACAGTTATTAATTTCACAACTACTCCCATGGATGAGAAAATTGCTCATCTTGCCATCTTCACATGAATTCCTTGCTGTGAAACAGGCCAAACCACCGACAACACTTAAATTATTTCCCATTCTCATCTCTTCCAACTTTGACAGGAACAAACTCCTAAAAATAATGTTTCCTCCACCTCCCCTCATCCCACTCTTTATTCAGGGTGGCTTTTAGGAGGTCACAGCCAGCAGCAAGCCCAAGGGTGTTGAGTATGAATATGAGACACATTTCCTTGCAACATGGAGGGGGCCTTCAAAATCTTTAAAACAAAATAAATAAATAAAATAAAACCAATAAATAAACGAATAAATTTTATATATATTTTATATATATATATATATATATATATAAAAGACCAACTTAACATGCTAGCCTATGCTGTAGAAGGCTTCAAAACAGTTTGGAGGAAAGCAGATTAACTCCTTCCTCCTACCACACACCAGATTTGAAGGAACAATGGTGCCCCTGAGTCACACAGCCTGGATTTTGGCTGCTGGACAGTGAGCTGGACTTTGCAGGGCTGCATTTTCACACGCACTGCTTGATTAAAGTTGCCCCTGGGAGAGATGAGGTTGTCTAAACTTTCAGCTCATTAATTGAAATGAAAGACTCAAGGCTGCAGGGAAGAACTCTTGGTCTGGTTTTACAACAACAAGGATTTGAAATTCCTTAGCTGTCTGTGCTACTGACACTTTTAACCCAACCTACCCAAATGCTCATAGAGAGCAGGAGTATGGTACTGGAAGCCAGTAAAATCTGCTCAATTTATACAGAAAACTGTACAGTCTCCAACTTGGAGCCCAGTGTCAAATGCTCATTTACTGCAGGCATGACCCACTCCAAAGCTTTCAGAGCCACACAGCTCTCCTGCTTCCAACATCCCATCAAATCCACAGCCCACAGGGAATTCTAAATACCAACAGCCAAAAAACCCTTTACCAGGAGGCCTGGCATTCAAAGCCAGTCAATACATCCCTGCTGGCACTCGGTAAAATGAGATGTTGACAAGTTGTTTGTACACAGCACAAAACCTTGTAAGACACAAGTGACATCAAGAGTGATCATTAGTATCTGTTAATTTGTTGAAGTCACACAGTGGCAGTGGTGCAAAACAGCTCCACAGCAGCTGGAGTGTCTCAGAGCTCACGTTACATTTCCAGCATTCTGCATTAACCCTAGTTTTCACATAGTAATTACTGAAGTAATTAGAAGTCACAGGGACAAGTACCATGGATTACAGCTAAGAGGAACAGCTACTTTCACACAGAGGGGGAATAGCACCAGCAAGGCCATCCATCACATACAAACTATGCTGCTGACAGTGGCTTTTAACCCCAGATCCCCATGCTTTTGACCAGCCTGGACTAGTGGAAGGTGTCCTGCTGAAACCCCGGAAATTTAGATTTTGGGGCTTTAGGCTATAATAATGTATGTAGGGGAAGATGGAGGATTTGGGGCATTAGACATCTAAGACCTTCTTCTCCCCCTTCTTCTTCTTGGTTTTGGGTGTTTTTTTTCTAATTGGGTGAAAGGGGTCTGCATTGCAGACCTTGTGTGGTCAATCACTGGGTTAAAATATAAATAACACAGGTGTCATCTTGTTATTGGATAGTTTATGCTTAAATGACCTTGGAAAGAGTTAGAGACAGCTCCATTTTCTGCCTTGTTAGTCACTTAGACTTGTTAGTTTACCTTGTTAGAGCTCACAACTCGTGAGGCTGTGCTATAGATAAGAATTAATAAACACCAAGTCCCAACACGAAACTGCGACTCCCGTGCTTTAATCCCAGCCCTAACATGAAGAAAAGAAGATAAAAACCTCACTGTATCCCACGGCAGGGGGCTGGAATGAGATGATCCCTCAGTTCTCTTCCAACCCAAATCATCTTGTGATTCTACAGGTGATGGGCTCCACGCAAGAGTTAAGTGGGATTTACAGTGCCCAAAAACCACCTGTTCCTAATTTTGGCCCTTGGTGACCAAAAAAGAAGAGGATCAGCAGGTTTGAAACTTTGCAATTCATCTTGACAGGACACCAACACCAGGGTGAAGGACTGCAGACAACCACCCACATCCATGCACAGATGTGACTGTAACCCCCAGCACCCTCCTCTCCCCACTTTTTCTCTGCTCCACACCCCATTGATTTGGCTCCTTGGTTGCTGTCAGTGGCTTGAGGCAGCTGCATGCTCACACCCTCAGCCTGCTTGGCGTGGCACAGGGATGCACAGCTCAGCTCCAGCCTGGACAACTGCCCCAACTTTTACCTTGCTGGCTTTCAGGATGTTGATCTGCTCCTCATACACAGTGTCCCTGTTCTTCTCCAGGAACCCCTCGCTCTGGTACTCCACCTACCAGGACACAAAGGGAAGAAGCTCAGAGGGCCAAGTCCAAACACACAGCAACAGGGTGCTTGCACCACTCCCCCACCATCAGGAGCTCACCAGAAAAAACTGAGAGGGGAAAGGAACAGCTGGAATTCAAAGGTCACTTTTCATCAAAAGAAGTGAATCTGAGTGAAGGCAAAATCCTGACTACAAGCAAAGATTGTTTCCTAGTCACTGAATTGCTGTGTGTGGAAGACAGGGCTAAAAAATGCAAGGATCATCAGTAACTCCACACGCTTTTTTGTTCACTCCTCAACTCCTTCTAAGTTAATCAATAAACCTCAAAATATGCACTGCCTAAGTCTTTTGTAGGTCTCTAGGGCTTTGAAATTGCAGAGTTGGGATGTAAAGGAATTTTAAAAAAAATACTGAGATCACAAAAGAAAATTTCTCTTTTTTTCACATTAAAAAAAAGAAAAACATGCTAAGAATTATTGTTTATGAAGGATCCATATGTAAAACCAGCTGCCTAAGGAAAGATGAGTACCAACCTCTGCCATGGTGAGTGCCTCTGGCATCCAGGGCAAACCTGGTTAGGAGAAGCACCTGCATGGCATCACAATACCTGTGTGATGTGCTGTGCAGCTCCTCAGACACATCCCTGGGTTGATCATTTAAATTTTTTTCTAACAAATGTGTGTTTGGGGTAGCTTCAAGCTTTTGAGATTCCTGTTTGCTGTGAGTAACATGCGAAGCTGGAGCCCATGGACAAGACCCCTGAGCACCAGGCACTGGGATTTGGTTTAGTTTGGTTTGGAGCCACAGCTGGTACCTTCTCCCTCAAAAAGGTGGGATCTGCCTGGGATCACCTCTCACTTCCTCCCTGCACTGTGCCTTGCTGACACTCACAGCTCCTGTTCTTCAAACACAATTCCTTTTTCCAGTGTATTTTCTGCCAAGCTGCCCATACAGAAATCCATTTCACCGCAGCTTTGGGAAAGAGGATTTTTCTCTCCTGGGGAAGCCACAACAGCTGACAGCTCTGAGGAGAGGCTGAAGCCCTTGGGGCTGATCCAGATCGGAGCCCCTGAGCCACGATCACCACCCGCCAGGCACCACCTGGTCACCAAGGAGCAGCTCATGGGGGCTGTGGGGCTCTCTAGGCCATCCACAGATGACATTGCTCTCCCACACAAAGTGTGCAGCCTTTAGGCTGGTTCAGGGTATACTCATCCCCCCTCGGGAATTCTCCCTGGGAGACTTCTGTTAGCTCAGGGTAAACAAAGCGCATCAAATCCACCAGCCTTTGCAACACTATGTTAATTTCTTACTTCTTATTGGTTATTTCCCCAGCTCCTGGTTTTTTACCCCTGTTGACTGGTTCTTTTTGGATTGGTCCCTTTCCCAACTGTTTCCCTTATTGGCCAAGTTGTAAAACCCCACCTCCTGGCTACGCTATATAATCCCTCTGAGCTCCTCTGAGCTATTCGGTTCTTCCCCCTCGGACTTTTCTGAACAAAAAAGGCTCCTGAGGACTGAAGGACCTTGTCTCATGGTTCTTTCTCCTGGGTTGCCCAGAGTGGCAATTGTGCCCTGCTGCCAAGGCAGCAATCCCAGGAGACTGATCCCTCTGGGTCCCTCTGGGACACACTGAACAGGGTGTCCTTCTAAAGACATTTCTGGCGAGGAAGGTCTTGGCACCTTTCCGTCACCCCAGACCACGACAGGGAGCCCTCCACTGATTATTTTTCCTGTAGGAGGCTCTCCCTTCCCTGCTCCAGGTGCAGGTACCTTGTCAGCGAAGTGCAGGACGATGAAGGAGGTGTTGGACATGCGAGGCTTCTGGAAGTGCTGGCTGGCAGCGTGGCGGTCGTACAGCTTCTGCGCCCAGTTCTGGTCTGTGCCCTTGGGCACCTGCATGGGGACAAAGGGGACAGTGCCAGGGCCGGGTGGTGCTCTGTGCTCACCTTCTTTCCTGACAAACACACTGAAGCTGTGTTTCCAGCAGGGAACACCCTGAACCTTGGTTCTGCTCCGGAAGGGTTCTTGCAGGAGCAACGAACAAAAAAAGGCAAAACAAACCAACAAAATGAACCAAACAAACAAAATCACAAAAAAAAAAAAAAAAAAAAAAAAAAAAAAAAAAAAAAAAAAAAAAAAAAAAAAAAAAAACAAAACAAAACACAAACACCACCAAAAAACACTCAAAAAGAACACAAAACAAACAAAAGCAAAATCAAAACCAAACCAAAAGAAAAAAAAAATAAAAAAAAAAAAAAACAGGAACCCAAAAAATCCCCCACAAACCCCTGAAAACAGCCACCAAAACAAAACAAACAAAACCAAATCAAAAACAAAACCAAAATCTCTCCCCGTCTAAAAAAACCAACAAAGAGCCCCAAAAGAAACAAACCCAGAACCAAACAAAAAACACCAAAAGGAAACAAACCCCAAATACACACCCATATACACACACACACAACCCCTTAAACAACAACAAAAAATCCACTAATTAAAACAGTATTTTTACACTTAAAGAGACATTAACTACTCAGGCACCAACATTATTTTTTAATGCTGTTCTAGGTGAGTGAATAGTTTCCAGAAACTGCCACATGAGACCACATGCATGGGTTTATGGTTTATTTAACAGCAAAATTATTCCCCTTGAGGTTTGAGAGCCACCACTGATGGGGTTCATCCCATGGATCACTGCTGAGCACAGCAGTGGCTGCACACACACACATGCATTTTTTTAACAAAAAAAATGGATAATTGGACATCTAGGTTAGAAAAAGAAATGGTTCAGAAGAAAAGACTCAGTCAATATTTAAACTTAGATGGGACAAAGCCTAGAAACCACAGAAAACTGTGCAGCAACAGAGAGAGCTCTTGATGATTCATCAGGACTTTACATAGGCCTTCATATGAAAAATGACAGAGGAAATAGGGACAGAGAACAGGAAGAGGGGGAACATGAGACAGGTGAGGAATATTCCTTTATGCTGTTCTGAAACAGCTTTTGATTTCATGACAGCAAACCAAAACACACCAGAAGGGTTCTGGACACAAGGATAAGCATCCCCTGCCAATCCCTGTAATGAGGGTGAATTAAATGCAGCAGCCACTCACACAAGCTGTGCTCTCCCACATTTATTTATATTTTACAGTTTTTAAGTGTAGCCAATTAGCGATATACACAGAAATAACACAGACTATCTATAAATACTGAAAGGCACATAGCTATGCAATTATGTACATATTTTATTTATGCAAGGTAAGACTTGCATGTTTAAACCACTGGGTTATATTAAATGTAGATGTGTTTCTTTTCATGGGTTATATTTAATATTTGCAAGCAAAAACATCCTTCCTGGAGGTATCACTGGGTGCCTCCTGTGCAGGACTAAGCCACAGGTGAAGCGCAGGAGCACTGCAGCCACTCCAAGCCAGATTTATCCTCCACCAGCTCTCTTCCAGGGCATCCACTTTGCTGAAAAACCTGCTTTTCTCCGAGCTGAACTTCAAAGGCATCGCTCCTGCCTCCCAGAAAGAGGGTTTGCCATACCCTGCTCAACATCCTGCAGCCTGGGTATTTTTAGCTGTCTGGGAAGCACCTGATAGGGACCAAGTTCCAAAGATAAAAACTAACAAGGCCATTATCTGTACTATTATAACAGCTTTTGGTATTACCTTGGCAGTTTGAGGCCCCTTAGAGCAACTGAGAAAGTTATTTAGAGACTATCTCATCTTCTTTTTAGGAGATGGGGAAGAGGAAAAGCGACTGCCTTGCAAGTTTTGTATGGAATCTTTAAAGAGGATAAAGCTGACACCAGGAATTAGACAAGGTCACTGCCTGTACTCCTCTGTCACTGTCAAGGGCAGGGTCCCCTCCCCTCTGGATTCACCATCCCTGGTGCTGCCAGGAGCTCCTGCAACCACAACCACACCCACCCACTGTGGCCAGGGCCAGCCCCACAGGATCCATTCTGCATCCCAGCACCAAGAACCCACCAACCAGGTGAGGAGATGCTTGGGACCACCTGGACTAAAGACTGAGATTCCCTCCACCACTACCTCCAATAGAAGGACAACTAAATGGATAGAAGAAACTAAGGTCAATGACTTAAGGTGAAAGAGGGTAGATTTAGGTTTGATATTAGGAAAAAATTCCTCCCTGGGAGGGTCTGGCACAGCTTTCCCAGAGCAGCTGTGGCTGCCCCATCCCTGGAGGTATCCAAGGCCAGGTTGGACTGGGCTTGGAGCAACCTAGGACAGTAGAAGGTGTCCCTGCCCATGGCCATGGCTGGAACTGGATGAGCTTCAAGGTTCCTTCCCACCCAAACCATTCAAGGATTCTGTGATTCAAACCTAATAATCCAAAAATCAACCCTCTGAAAACACAGTAGGAACTATTCACATTTTATTTCTTTACTTCTTAGCACTCCAATATAAGTTAAAGTCTGACAAGAGCCTGGGCTGCCTCTGCACTCCAGAAACACGTTCCACTGCAAGTGATGTGCCTGACTTTGAAGTCATCAGAGCTGACAGTGTGACGTAGGGGAGGCTGCTCTGCCCACGGGTCGGGCGGCCTGCCCGAGAGGAAAGCCCAGGGGTCCAACCTCTGTGTCTCTGCTCATGGAGCAGAAATCCCCCCGGACAGGAAGGCCATGTGCTAACTTCTGATGTCCAAAAAACTAACGAGTCCAGACAAGGAAAACACATTTGCTCAGATCCCCAAGTTCGCAGGGATGCACGGAGGCAAGCGGGGTGGAAAAGCAGTCGGCCAGAAGCGGAGTGCAGCGTTCCTGGCACTTGACAGAAGGACACAGCAAAGGTTAAAGAGCATCTTCTGAACAGCGTTAGAAAATGCATTTGGCACATTAGCAGCATAACAAGGTGGCAACGTGCCATGGAACACAGAAGGGATCCACAGAAAAGCTCAAGAACATGAGGGAGTTTGTGGGTTTGGTGAGACACATCCCCCTTCAGCAGCCCCAGGGTCAGGCTGCTCCACAAGCAGAAGGATCCCTCACAAATCTTGGACAACAGTGACATGTGAACATTTCCAATCAGCGTGCTCGTGATTGAACCCTTTTGGTTGCTCTTTGGTTGGTTAATGAAAGTTTTTTCATTAATTTTTTCCTTCTCACTCCCATGCCAAGGCAAAAGCACAGAAACAGTGAGGTAGCAGGACACTTTATGGAGAAACACAGGCATCCACAGCAACCTCTGACTGTACTTCCAAACAGAACCACAAAATATCCTAAGCTGGAAGAGACCCACAAGGACTAACAATGTCCAACTCCTGGCCCTGCACAGGACAGTCCCAAAAATATCCTCCTGAGCCAGAGTGCACTGTCCAAAGAAATGCCTGGAAGACAGGCAGCACGCCCACATGGCACGTAGTTTCAGCCTGAAAAGCAGAACAGCTCACCCAGCTTTGATAGAGGCTCAACTGCATTTCTGAGGATTTTCTGTTTCCTGTAAGGGTAACATAAATCTCCTGAGAAACCAACAACCCCAACAGCCTGCTCCTCTTCAGAGACTGCAAGTCATTCCACATGTTTCCTCAGAATTCAACACACTCAAATTCTTCCAAAGAGTGCTGCCCCCTCCACCAAAGTAACTCCCTCCACAAGTGCAACCATACCCTAAATCTATTCCAGATATCCAAGCAATCTTCCCACAACCAGCTTTACAGAAGACAGCCTCCATCCTTCATTTCTTCTGACAGGCTCTACTCCTTTCCCAGATTATTTCCCCCTTGGCCCCACAGTGACTGCACCTACCTTTCATAGCCCACCAGAGGGGAGGTTCTGCTGGATGCCAGTCTGCCCTTTCCCACCTCTTTGGGTCATCAGTTTGTACTACAGCACATCAGTGTCCCACCACCATGGTGGCCTTGGCCAGAAGGGGTGGTCCCCTCTTCTGAACAGGGGATGTGAATTCTCACTGTTCCTCTGGCATCAGAGCAAAATCAAGAGGTTCTAAAAGCTACAGATGCAGACAGGTGAAACTCCAGTGCAGACAACAAGGAAAAAGCTCTTCAAGGACTCCAGGGTCCCTCAGCATGGTAGACAGGTCCCAGTCCAGAGAGATTAAAAGGGTTCCTGGGCACACCAAGGCTGTAACAGGAGGCAGGACCAAATGAGCTCCAGAAGCCACCTCCAACCTTAATAATTCTACAACAGCTTCCAAATCATAATATTTAAAAGCTGTTCAAAAAAACCCTCATCTCCCTCCTGGAGAGGGATTTTTCACAAAGAGATGGAGTGGCAGAACAAGGGGGAATGGCTTCCCAGGGCCAGAGGGCTGATGGGATCTTGGGCAGGAATTGCTGGCTGGGAGGGTGGGCAGGCCCTGGCACAGGGTGCCCAGAGCAGCTGTGGCTGCCCCTGGATCCCTGGCAGTGTCCAAGGCCAGGCTGGATGGGGCTGGGAGCAGCCTGGGACAGTGTAAGGGGTGGAGGAGGGGGTGAAGCAGGATGACCTTGAAGGTCCAGAACAAACCATTCTGTGATTCTGTGATTACAGGATTCTAAATCCTAAAGTCTGTTTCAAGAAGTAGTGCTTTTCTCATTAGCTTTCATGAGACAGGTTTAGTCCTTAACACTCCAATCCCAGTTCAAGAGCCCTCTCTTTCACTGCCAATTCTTACGTCAATTTTTCCCTAAACAGCAACAAGCCTCTCCTGTGACCTACACTGCTTCAGTACGTACCCAGCCACCTCCTCCCCAACCACACATTAAGGACTAAAAAAAAAAAAAACCCCATACTGTGAAGCAAGAACATTGGTGACAAACCCTCTGCATTTGCACTAATGCTTCATTATGTACCAAATATTCCCCTGACGCCGTTCCACGTCCCGGAGTGTTTTTATCCACTGCCGTAGGTTCTAACGAGGTGGCATGTAATTACCTTATTGTGGTCCCACCCCAGGAGGTGAAACACTGCTGTGGGGGTGAAGGTTTTCATCCATAAACTCCTGCTTTCAGTTGACAGGTTTTGCTGAAATTTTCATAGATCTGGAGAACACTTGCAGGTTGTTATAAAAGAGGCGATTACAGGGCCGGTAATAAGAGCCTGTGACTAATGACAGCATCCCCCACTGACAGGTAAACACCCAGATAATTGGCATTTGATGAGAAAGGGGAGGGAATAGATCTTGTGGGTTTGCGGGTTTGGGGTGGTTTCTTCTGGGTTTTTTGGTTTTTTGTCAGTTTGGGTTTCTTTGTCAAAAAATAAGTATGGATGAAAAAAGTTAGCACCATGTAGATCTACTGCTGGCACATGGGAGCTGCAATGTCACCACAGCAGTGCCACCAACAACAGCCAGTGCCAGGTGCTCCAGAGAGGAGGCAAGGGTGTTACTCCCAACACCAGGGAAACTTCCCTGATGGTCCTCACAGCATCCAGGAGACAATTTGAGCCTGAAAAATTTAACTGGCTTAATCACACAGAGACCAGATGAAATGGTGCTGAGCATCGAGCAAATAATCTGACCTCCTTCCGAAGCAGCACTGGCAGAGATACTATTTTTAAGGACATCAAATTAGGTCTGATTTGTTCTCATTTCCTGAGAGCAGACTTGAACAGGGCAAAGCCCCAACTCCAGCTCACCCCAAAGATGTAGCCAGAGCATCTGTAGCCCAGACCAGGGCTGAGCTGGTGGGAGGTGCAGGATGGGACAGCCCTATCATTCCTAGGAAGGCAGCCCTGGTACCTGGAGGACAGCAAACACTTCACAGGTCACCCCCCTTCCAGACAAACACAGGTGCTATGTCCTTGTCCAGGGAAGCTAGTCTAAAAAATGGATCCTTACCCTTTCCCTCTGATACAACACTTGTGTTCTTGAGCCACCAGATCTGTCCTGTGCTCATGGATCCAACAGACACAACAATTCCTCGGGTCCTTCTTATCACCTTGGCTATGCTGGTGGAGGCCCCTTACCTATTTCAGCTCTCCCAACACTTTGTCTCGCTCTTCCTTGCCTTTGTTCAAAGCCACTCAGAGCCCTCCCAGAATTAGAAAGACATTTCCTGGCACAGAATCCACCCAAGTCTCAATGGAAACCCTTCCTGATGACAGCGTGGGCCATGCCACAGCAACACCAGGCTGAGGCTCCTCAAGGCAGCCACACTCAGCAAGAAAGCAGCCCCCATCCCCTTCCAACAGGACATCTCCAGCACCAAAGAGCTGCAAAACGCCAACTCCCCAAGGAAACCTGCCCTCTGACATTCCTTGTTCCTATGTATATTTGATTATTCATGACTGAACAACGTGTGAACAAGGAGTCCAACCTTTCTCTTGGATTCTCATCAAGGTTTGTCAATCTGGCTTTTCTTCTCAAATTTCAAACAAGATTTCACTTTGGCCATATGACAGAGAGAAGGCAAAAGAGAGCAAACTGCTCTCCAGCATTACAGCTCTGAAGCCTACACACTAAATGCAATGAGCTTTACCTTAAAGGGCTGTTGCAAGAGGACTCAGGTTTCCCCTGAGACAAAATAAGGCTTGAGAGGAGCTCCAGCTCCTGGGCAATGCCAAAGACATCAGGTCTCAAGCAGCTGGTATTCCTCAGTACAGCCAGGCCAGACACACGAGCACTGGCTGCACATGGTGGGTGCAGGGTTTGGAGCAAACAGCTGCCCAGGAGGCTCTGAAGTGTTCCAAACCAAAGCAAACACCAGCTCAAGCCTACCCTTGCCACGAGCACAGCAGTAACACATGTAAAAGGAGATGTGTACCCACTTGTAAGACACCAGAGATTAAAACCCATTATTTGATCTTTTACAGAAACAAGGACACCAGTGAGAAGGTGGGAGCTCCTCTCTACCTTGCACTCTTCATCCAGCAGGTCCAGGATCCCAAGCTTGGCCTCTATCAGGTCTATGCAGGGCTGGTTGTCGTAGAAGTCTATGAGGGTCCAAGGGATTCCCTCCCTCATGTACTCTTCTTGTTCCAGCTTGAACACGTGCTGGGAGTGGGAGAAAGCAGAGTCACCGAGCGTGGCCCCAGCCAGCAGAGCACAGCCCCTTCCCCTTGTCCCTGCTGGAGTTCAGCATTCCATGAGCACACCCAGAAGCCACAGAGGCTCTAGGTGCCCTCATGTACAGCCTGCACGGGCTCTGCCATTCACACAGCCCAGCTCCTGGCAGGGAAAATAAAACCATTACACGGGGAAACCACGGCGCAGGGAAAAACAAGGCTTGAAATTACTTTCGCTACAAAATGACTGAAGCTGTCACTGCGCCGAGGTGGAAGCCATACACTGATGTGGCAATGACACATATATCTCCTGGCTTGACAAAAAACCCTCCTCTGCTTTATTGCTCTGCTGATTAAAGCAGTGACCTGAAGCAGGTTCACAAGCTGGGAGCCCAGCCAGGGCTGGGAGTCCGTGTTCCTCATCTGTGAGCAGGGCCTCACAAAGAGCACCCATCATCGCAGAAGGGATATCAGCAGCAGCATCTGACTGACTCAGGGACACTTCAATTGAAAATTCTCATTTTAAAAAAAGTGTAATAAAAAAAAAAGAAATCTTTGCATGGCTTACGTATCTCAGACCTCTGCCCAAGCAGATAAATTGTCTCTGGCTATTTCTGAGATACTCTAAAGCATATTAAAAAATGATTTTTCAAATGCACTTTTTTTTTTCTCCTTCAAAGACAGCTTTTTAAAATCTCTTCAAACATGTCATCTTGGAGTTTGAATTTATAAGCTTCAGAAGTGATAGTCAGACATACCAAGTAAGATATGAATAGTGCAAATACAATCCATAATTTACTTTTCATTTTTAGCAGCAGTGATCTATCTGATGCATTAGATAGACTGCAAATGTTCATGTCCACGCATATGATATGGTTTCAAAGGGCCAAACTAATCTGCAGTGCTTAAATGCTCAAATTTAACAAGTTTTCCCCTGTATCCTGAAATTAATAGTCATTTTTTCCCTCCCTACAACCAAAGAAGAAGACAACTCCTTACTGGTTCCTTTTCCAGTGAAGGTAAATTATGGTTTCTAATAAAATAGGAAAATTTCTGGGTTTTGTGAGGCATGTCCAAGTGAAAAGTAGGGAGTGTTTCCAATCCTGTTATTTAATACAAAGTTTTCATCTCATAGGTTTAAACCATGCTTAATGGGAAGGTTTCCACACCCATAACTTAAATTAATTCACACCGAAAATCAGCATGAGACCATCCAGGTTTTGTTTTAGGATTGAAACAGTACCAAGAAAAAAGCAAATTACACACTTATTCAGAGCAACATGTATTACACACTTATTCAGAGCAACATGTGAGCCTTTGCACATGCAAATCCATTTCCAGGATCAAGTTTATACATCAACTAAGCAACATATTCCAAGCTGATAGGGAGTATCTAGAACCACTGCAGTGAAATGTCTGGGAGAGAGGCATCCCAAGGATGCACATGATCTGTCCAGGCTGCAGGTAAATGCTGTTAAGCAGAAGCCAGACACACAGCAATCCTGCCTTGTTACACTTTCTGCTCAGTTTTATGGAACGTTTCCAAGCTGACCTTACCGAGTTGAACTGCTGCTGGAGCTTTTCGTTGGCATAGTTGATACAGAACTGTTCAAAGCTATTCACTTCAAAAGTTTCAAACCTGCAAAGCAATGAATAAATCAGCATTAGAGACGCTGCTTTGTCTCAGAGTCTTTTTTTTCAATCAATTTTTTTTATTTTTATTTTTATTTTTCCTGCAATGGTGTCATCGGTGTGACAGGGAACACCAGTTACTCAACGGTCCCTTCCCTTCCTCCTACCCCAGATCTACACTTTTTTTCCCCAAAAACATCTGTCTTTGCTTGGCACAACTCGAGGGATTCAGGAGGTCCCTCCTGCTACACACGAATGAGACATTTGGCACGACTGCAGCTTCCTGCCCATCAGCTCTGTCTGAGACAAGAAATCCAACAGCCTCTCCCGGGGAAAAATATTATGAAATATTAAGTCCAAGTACATTCACCGCAAAGGTGATGAAGAAACAGGAGCTGCTGTCTTAAAAGACCCAGCATGCTATTTTTAATGGAATTTAATAGAGCAGAAAAAGAAGGTATTAAATTTGTAATTATAGCTTCTGTACTGCATCCCTGTTAGCACAAAAATTAGGCACACGTGAGTAAGCAACTTCTGGAAGGGAGAAGGGGGAAAAAAATGGTGATTTCAGCTCCAACCCCACTTTCCTTAGAGGAACCTTAGAGGGGCCTTGGTGCTGGACTCAGCGATCCACCTGTTCACCAGGACTTCCACAGCTCCCCACACCAAAACATTATCCTACCCTGCCACAGATCAGCTCCAAAAGAGGCCCCAAAACCAGCTTCTTAATCACAATTAGAAAGGAAAAAATATGCAGTTTTAGTAAGACAAATCACAGGTAAGGAGCAGGGAGCCAGCAGAGCCCCCGAGGCTGAAGCACACAACATCCAGGGACACGCACAAGGAGCCAGGCTTGCTCTTAAAACCCAAAGAGGGTATTTTGAGCTACCACTGGGAATTATGTTTTGTATTTCTATTTTTAAGGCACAGTTGGAAGGGGGAAGGGGAAAAAAAAGTCTTTGACACATGACTGTAAGGATTAAACCAAGGGGAGAAGTGGGAAGGCTTCCTGTGTTCAATGAGTAAGCTGCTGTAATGATAAATACGTGACTAAATAATTGTTAGGGTAACAGGCACTGTAGGAGCTGGCAGAACAGTCTTTAAACACTGAATAAATGAAGCCCTTTCTTTCCAACCTCTCTTCCTCAAAATAATCAGTACTTCTGCCACTTCCTGAGGACCACCCTGCTGTTACCCAGGGGATGCAGTTTTACCCCGGGTACTTCCAGGTGACAATGCCATCACCACACAAAATGCCAGTGTCCCTGGGGAAAAGCAATGCCAAATGGCAAATAAAAAGGGGAATGGGAGAAATGTGCTGGTTCTGTGTTTTTATTACCCCCACAGTCCTTGAGGAAAGCTGGGACTGCTTTCCCTCTGCCTGCCTGGCACTGGCCCTGCAGCTGGTGCCACCCTTGCCAAGCAGAGGATGCTTAATCCATTCCCTCCCCAGAAACTGGGCTTTACAGTCATCAATTTAACAGAATCTGGTGCCTGGGACAACAAATGTTTACATTAAACACGTGGCCTGGCCCTCAGAGATGAATGTGTCCTTGGAGAGCTCCCAGTGTGCTCAGTGCTGGTTGTGTGGCTGAGCCAATCGGTGCCTCTAGCTCTTGGAACTCAAGGAATGTGACATCCCAGAACTCTGAAAACACCAGCTTCTGCAGGCTCACAGTCACAGCAACACGGCAAGGAAAGTTAAACATAAAAATTAAAACATAGATGGAGAGGCACAGTGAGCTAGGTGGAAGGCCATGAGGGCAGGAGTACACGAGGAAAAGAAATCCGAGTAGAAACTTCTCCCCTTCTGACAAACCAGATGTGATTTATCAACCCTCCCAGCGAGTGCCAGCCAGGGGCAGAGCTGCTGCACAACTCCAGCTCCAAGGGAGATCTCACAAAGTCGCTAATTAAGGGACTCTACTAGCACAATTTGCTAATTGACAAAGCAGATTAGTCGCCAGCCCTACGTGTGTGCTCACCAGGAGGCCCAACCTGCTCAGAGTGACTGCAACTGAGGCAACATCCTGATGGGGAAAGCAAAACAGTGCCTGTTTGGTCTCTATTCATTTTAGTGCACTGTTATTTGGTGGAAAAAATAAGCATATTCACCACTCCAGCCCATCACTGTGGCTCCCTGGAAGGCACATCCAGCCTGGGGACAGCTCTCGTAAGTAGATTTTTCAAGGGGAAAATGCTGTATTTTGGTTTTTCTGCTGCTCTGCATTCTGCTGTGTGGCTGGTCTCTCCTAAGTCCTCTGCAGCACCAAGTTTGCATTAAAATATTTAAACTTCATGAATAAGTCCAGCACACAGCTGGTCGCCTGGGTGTTCACACTTCACATGGCAAACAAAAGGGGGAACAAGCTGTCCCCACCAAGTCCAGGAGTGCCACGTGAATCCACTCTCCTGGCTGACTTCAGTATTAGTGCCACAGCAAATAACACCATTTCAATAAATAGAGAAAGGCTTTCAATGCTGCACCCTCTCACCTCAGTACTGACAGAGAATTAGGGATGCAAAGTCAAGCATTAGAAAGCTGGAAGAAAAACCCTACAGCTTCTGCTTCCTCTGTTTGGATCCCATCCCTAGAAATCCCACCCACAGGGACAGTCCTCCCCCAGAAGCACTGGGACAGAGAAGCTCTGAGGATGTCAAGAAGTGCTGTGAAGCTGGCTGCAGGCTCCCTGCCTTTCCAGCTCAATCCCTCTCCCAAAGGAAAGGAAAAAACAACACCCATTGGGGGAAAAAATCTGATAGAAAAATGCATTAAAAACTCAAAAAGCACATGAGTTAGGAGAATTAAACCACTATAAAGCTCAACAGAGTCAGGCTATCACCACCCATATTCCCTGCACTGTTAATTACTCAGCATTTATACAGCAATACCCATTTAAGAAAGGGATTTATGGTCATCTTAGGACACCAGACTCCCACAAGCACTTCAGCCAAGAACATGGACACCTTCCTCTGCAAATCTGCCTCTTCAGTAGGACCTGCAGGTCCATGTGGAAAAACCCTGCTGGTGTCACCAGGGCTGTGGAAGCATCTGCTGGCCTATGCACTGGACATGACACATGGGACCAGTGGCTGAAGGAGGTTTTTCCTCCACACCAACAGATTTTCAAGCCCAGCTTAATCTTTCATGAGCCTTATCCTCAACCCTCCTTTCATTCAGATTTCTGGAAGTCTGATCCTCTAACTCAGGCATCCAGTTTTCTGTATGGACCCACCATCACCCACAGGGCTCCATCCCAAATCTTTATTAATGGTACTCCAGCCTGCTGAAATCTCCAGTTGTAGGGACAGAGATGGAAAACAGCTTCTCTGTCTCATACAGTCCTTGAACCAGACTGTGCCATATTTAAGATCTTCCCAAGAGGACCCAGAAATTTGCAAACCAGAGACAGCAACCTCATCACCTCAAGCTATCCCACTGAAATCCCAAACCAAACAGAATTGTATTGCTGCCATCCTTGAGAGCGGTGTTCTTGTAAACCTTGCCATATGACAGCAGCCATTGGGGCTGCACTGGTCCTCCAGCATTTTCTGAGATCCTTTCTGCTGCTGTGGTTGTCCAGATGTCAAAATCAACATCCCAAACACCAATAGCTGTAGAAACCTCGTGGGAGGGTTTATACAAAAGACCCAGTTCCAGCAATTGAGTAGGTGTTATAGCCCTAAAGTCATGCTGCTTTTTTGTTCTGATCCAGAACTGCTTTGGCAGAATTTCATTCTGAACTTGAGGTTCTCCTAGAGCTGACAGACCTTGAGAGGACACAGGATTTGGGACCAAGCAAGCACAGCCACTGCCCTGGGTTAAGGACTGGTTCCTGGAGCAGCTGCAATTTGTGCATTCCACCTTGCCCTCTGAAACAGGAGCAGGTCAGCATCTTAACGTGTTAAGGGAGAGCAGGAGGCCACTGCTGTCCCACTGAGACCACAGAATCCCAGAATGGTTCTGGGTTGCAAGTGACCTTTTAAGGTCATCTAGTCCCCACATGCAGGGACAGCTTCCAGTGTCCCAGATGCCATCCAATCTGGCCTTGCATGAACCTTCTGCATGGACTTGTCCAGGCCACCTGGGCCTTCCCTCTTGCCCTTGCTGCCCAGAGACACACAACAACAAAAAAAAAAAGGCGTTGAAAAAACGGAGGGTAAAACCCAAACCCACGAGACCACTTTTCTTTTCCACTCCACAACCGACAGAAACCTTTTCCTTCTCTTCCATCTTCTGCTTCTTTGCAACTCTTCAGCTCAAATGAACTCAGACAACTCTCACATCCCTCTTCTACCACCACTCAAGTGCCAGGATGCCAAATCAGGCAGTAAGGGGTACCCAGAACAATTTCTAAGTGGCTCATTGTCCCTGAGGGTGCAGGCTGCAAGCCTTGCAAGAGCTTTTTGCACCTTACATCCCCACCACAGCTTCCCAAGCTCCTCTGAAAGCTCTCACTGCACCAGGATCCTGCAGCAGCGGCTTCACAGATGAAGCAAAGCAGTGTCCTCAAACCCCACAGCAAGACGAGGCAGTTTTTGCTCTCCACAGCAGCACCTTACCCCAGCTCATCTTCAAGGCTGTTTTAAACAGCACAGGAGACAGAAACCCCAGATGGGAAGGGCGTGGGAGGTAAATCCCAGAACCCAGGGCTCACACAGACCCGAGTACACTGTTCTGTGCTGAAGGCTGCACACTCTGAAGGAGGATCAAAACTGCAAACAACACGGTACTTTTTTTGTGTTCCTTTCTATCATTCCCATCACCTGCCGCCAGCCAAAGCAGTGTGTGCTCTGCAAGAAGGGGAAGACAAACCATCAATGCCTCACTGAGCAGCCTGGACAGCTGCAGAGGTGCCTACCCATAGATGTCGAGCACACCGATGAAGGAGTGCTGCTTCACCGTGGTGTGCAGGGCCTTGTTGATGTGCTGCACGATCCAGTTGAAGAGCTGGGCATAGATGTGCTTGGCCAGGGCGTTCCTGGCGTTCACCACCTGGTGCAGGGACATGCTCTTCACGTAGGTCTCGGCCGTGGTGACCAGCTTGCGGTGACAGAGCCAGTGCTGCATCTGGCTGTGCTCCACGCCCAGCAGGCTGCAGAAGTTGCTCAGGTGCTCGTCCTCGCTCTGGGAGGGGGGACCAGAAGCAAAGTCAGCGTCTTGGGTTGCAATGCAATATACAGTCAAAAGCATGTATTCTATTCCCCATCTGCTGTGAATAAATGTTTTTTCTTTATCTCATAACTCTGGGGGGGAAGGGGGCAGGTGCCTTCCCCCTCAGAGTTATGAGATAAAGAAAAAACTTTTCTTTTTTCTGTTACTGGCTCAGCTGTTCAAACCAGGTGGGGCAATGTTCTTATCTCTTCCAGGACCCATCCTCCCTCCAGGGGGTATCTGCTCTTAATGGGCCATCGAGGTTCACTGTGTGGCTGATAAAATTCATCATCCCATTGGGAGATGCTCCACCCAGTGGGAGGAGCACAGTATTCCCACCTGGATAAAAGCTGAGACTCAGACCAGCAGTGCAGCCTGGTTTTCCCACTGGATTTCCCAGAGGAAGACTGGACCCATCTTGCCACCACTGCACCCTTCTACAGGATCATCTCTGCTCCAACAGAACCACATCTGTCACTCTAGGAGGATTTATTTGGACTGCTTCCAACACCCTGACCAACAAGGTGTCAGGTTATATTCTGGCTCTGACAGGGTTTCTAGGATGGTTGTTTGTTTGTTTGCTTGTTTGCTTGTTTTTTTGTACTACTACATTTGTATTTTTAATATTCTTAGTAAAGAACTGTTATTCCTATTCCCATATCTTTGCCTGAAAGCCCTTAATTGCAAAATTATAGTTATTTGGAGGGAGGGGGTTTACATTCTTCCATTCCAAGGGAAGCTCTGTCTGGCAGACACCTGTCTTTCCAAACCAAGACAGTCAGCAGGTTGGTGACACCCCAAACTGGCACTTGAACACCCAAGTTCACAGACCTGCACAAGGAATGGCAGCTTTTGCAACTATCTAGGGAGAGCTGTGTCCCTGTGTGAGGGCCAGGAAAGCAGTGACACCCATCCTGCTGTGGGACAGCCCACACAGAGCTCTGGATGGTGGCACCAAGCTTGGCCTTGCTCTGGCTCCTGATCCTTGAAAGCTTTCAGCTTTCACAAGGAGCAGATTTCCACAGGAAAAAGAACTCTCCACCTCACTCCTCCTTGAGCTGCAACTACACTCTCCCCCAGGGCAACCCTGGTTATGCGTCAGACTAAGGTATGCCACGACACCATGCCTTTTACAAAATAACTACACCCTGAATAACAAAATTATAAATCATGCATTACCAGAAGGGCTTAGGCTTTGCACAATTAATAAAATTAGATGTGAACTTCATTTCCTCTAGTGCAATGTACTTCCCCCACTCTGAAATTAAGACAAAGCAGTTCTGAGTCTCTATCATGGTCAGATAGCAGGCACTGCCTTTTGGAAAATGAGAAAACAATTTCCCCTTCCTCTGTGTAATAATACATATCTGTTGGAAGTAAGTTGTTTCCAGTCAGGTAAGTGTACTTAGAAATGCTGGATAGGGTTTGGGATGCAAAAGAGAAGTGCATTTTACAAGAATTCTAGGATGTTTTACTGCTACGATACCTTTTTGACCACAAGTCAGGGTTGTACCAGAATTGATTTAATACCTTGCAATTACATTTCAAGGTAATTAAACAACATGAACTTCACTAACAGAACTCAACATTGTTGAGGCAGGCGGCTTTCACATATCCACGTTGCCAAATATCAAGTAAATTACCCCCAGCACCTCACTCATTGAACACCACATTATCTCAGGGGTAACACTAAAGTGTGTGCAGAACCCTTTTAATACTCTAATTAGGAACGAACAACCCAGCCTGGGATGCAATGATAATTTACAGGACAGTATTTTCCATATAACTGCTGTACTCTTCCACACCTCTGAACAAATACAGAAACAGAAAAAAGGCCTCTAAGGCATCTTTAGTGTTACTTATTTTTACTAATTAACAATGCAGTGTTCTGTGGCTTTGCCTGGAGGAAAGTGGTTGTAAAGCATCACACCTTGTGCTGGTGTCACCATCAGTATCACAACTCCCCAAGAACCTGCACTGGGCATTCTGAGGAAGCAGGAAGAGTAAAGGTGCGTTGGGATGTAAGGGATGTAAGCGGTTTTTTGAACAATCCTGGCTGGCTAGGGAGGTGGAATAATGAATTACTTCCCAGGACAAACAAAGCAACTAGGAACTTCTGACGTTTTTACAAAAAAGGCCACTAAAACCAGGAGGAAAAGGGCTTTCTACCAAAGGACCCTGCTGTGAAGCTCAGCACATGAACGTGGGCTGTCCCCTGAGCACACCAAGCTCCCGCACGTGCCCCTCCTGAGGGTGACCTACCGACACGCTGCAGGTTTCCCCGTCTCGTTCCCCTTGGATTTCCAAGTTCCCCAGGTGCAGAATGGCAGCAATTATCCTAAAAATGGTCATCTGATGAGACTCCTTCACTCCTGCGGGAACAATTGATAGCTGATTGCCACAACGGAAAATGAAACGCAATTTTAAGTTTATTTGAATGTGCTTGCAGGGTTTGATTCCCTTCCGAGGCAACTGGTTTTCAGAATCATGAGGCTTCTTCCAATAAATACACCCATAAACTCTCAATCTCAACACGGATGGGTTTAATACACACAAACCCAAGGATGCTGCCCCGCAGTGATCCAACAGGATCAGAGTTACAGGGTCTCTGCAGCTTCCACAGAACAAGGAGGTGCTTGTCTGTCATCACAGTCTGCTGACACCCCAAGCACAGAAATTACAACTTATTGCCAACATCCCATAAAAAGAAGGGAAAATTAAAGCCCTGCACGACGCCTCCACACTGGTGGCACAGCTGGGTGCAGCAAGTCACCAAGGAGGTGATGGGGAGCTCTGTCTTACCAGTGTCTCCACAAGAGCTACGTGTTGTGGGTCTTCACTGGGGTGTAAGATGTTATTGCTTAACGTATTTTATTTATATATTGCTTTATCTAGTTTTCTTTACAGGCATTCCCAGGATTTACAGGCATTCCCAGCAGGAGCTTTGCTCAGCAGCAGCCTGCACATGGCCTTCTTGCTGTATCTTGCATTTCTTTAACATCCCAGCTGGGTTTCTGTGTCCCTTTTGTGCTCAGGGCTTGTGTCCTAATTACCCACCCAAGGTCTGAGACATCACCTGCTGGTTTCTGAATTACCCAGAGCTTCCCCTTCCATCTCTTGGGACTTTTCTGTTATCAGCACAGTGAGAAATGTTTCAAGGTTACTAAAACGAGCAATGCTCTGCTCTTACTTGGAACTCTTTATTGGAGTTAAGCCAGGCTGGGATTGGGGATTTACAGACAAATTTGACTTATTGTTACACACAAAAAGGCAGGACTGGAAACTGTAGTAGCAATTTCACCAGGCCCTGAACAGAAGCAGAGGTAGGAAAGGAAGGGAAATGAAGGAAAACAAAGAAAAGCAGTGACAGAGGAGCACGTGCAGAAAATCCTCATCAGACTGGCCCCAGAGGAAGATGCTCTCACAGGGCTTCCCAGGGACCAGCAAGGAGACAGAGGAGCTGCCTGGGGAGCCAGAGAAGGGGACCAAAGAGAGACTACACAGGCCAAGGGGATGGGGAGAGAGTTCTCTGGGGATTACAGTCCTGTGGGCAAGTTTGGAGCAACCAGGAATCATATTCTTTGAGTAGTTAACAGAAGTCACACAAGCTGAATAAGAGGAGGGTAAAGACAAGACCCCAGGCCCATCTAAAACACACAGAGGACAAATTTTGGGGAAACAATTGCAGTTCTACAGCTTGCAGTGAGTCCCCACACTCAGAGCTGGCCAGGGGATTTCACAGGCAACTGTGAACATCGTGAGCTCCTCTCTCTAACTTTGAAATGCAACCAAGAGGCACTGAGACTGACCAGGATTTATAAACTTGGGTTTCAGATAAATACAAATAAACTGGGCAAGTTTTCCCTTCCAAGTTATTTTTTCCTTTAGAAGAGCCCTGCTGCAGGCAGGGTACAGCTCTGCTGCCAGCACAGGGGCTGTACACAGCACAGCTTCTGCAGCTGCCATGTAGATGTGGACTCTTCACAGGAGGGATGCACTCAGCTCATTATTTCCAGGAATCAGCTACTCGGTGCAACGCTGTGATCCAAGAAGTGACATCACCCTCAACCACAACACAGACTGAACTGCAGAGTAATAGCTCTTTCCCTGCTTGTAAACAGGGTAAAAAATAGCAAGTCAATACTGCAGCCCTGCCTTGACTTCAGCATGGTTTAAGTTTCTCTTAAATTCTGCGTCCCTCTCCATTTCACTGCTGCTTCACAGACAGCTGCTAGAAACACTTTCTGTAGCTCCTACTAAGGCACAGAGTAAAGCCAAGTAGGTCAACAGGAACGTTGTAACTCAGGCAAAAAAAACTGAAAACAATTGCAAGAGACTTCTGCTGCGCAGGCTTCAAGCAGAGCAACCCCTTACCAAGCAGGGTGAAGGCATGCCTGGTTTTCTCAAAGTCATCAGCATCATCCACGCCATCGATGGACGTGTCACCTCCCTGAGAAGTGTAGAAAAAGTCTTCGGCACATGCTAGGAGAGGAGAAAGAGGAGAAACACATCAGCAAGCAGTACCCCCCGGAACTTGCACTGGGATGTTCCCTGTCCCCCACCCCTGAAGGACACCTGTGTCCTTTGAACCACAGTTTGCTCAGGTATGGATGGAGCAGAACCTTGGGAAGGGGCTGTAGCTGCTTCCTGCAGTGAGGAAACCTCTTTTCCACGCACAGCAAGTTCAGCCAGGGCAGCTCTGTGGTGTATTTGGGATTCTAGTAACAGTTCCATCACGTGGGGGAGGACCATTTCAAATACTGAGGTGACTGCTTTCAGCAATTCCTCATCCTGTTTCACACACCCATGACCAATTCAGGTATTTTAACACCTTTTCTACACAAATCCTTGGGAGCAAAGGGAACAGAGAATGGCTCAGGGTGCCTGCATTACACCACCTGAACATCTGTGCTTTAGCAAAGTGACTGCGGGATGACACCCAGAGTAAATCCTGTGGAGGCTGAGAGGCACTTCCAATGCAAATGCACCAAGAAGAGAGAGCAGGATTTGTGTCCACTTAAGAAAGCTGTGCATGTAATCCCCCTCCTTAAAACAAGGCCCCACATGAGGCCCAGAGCAGCACGATGTGTGCCCAGGGCTGCTGGCTGAGCCCTGGCAGAGCCAGAACTTGTCCCCTGCCGGGGCTGGGGGAGCCCAGCCCTAGGACAGCCTCCTCACCCCACCCAGAATCAGTTCTCAGCAACAGCCTCAGCCTGTTTTGAACTGAGTAGGAGCCATTTGCCAAAACCCACTCATTAACACACACAAACATATTTCCCAAGCATCATGAATATAGAGGGAAAAGCCTACTGTGTTCCAGGCCAGCCTAGTGGTAACCTTTAAAATCACTGCAATCTGCACATTTCCTGACTCAAATTGTCCCCATCCCTTCCCAGACCTCCCACAGGCTTCTGCATTAGCTGTACTTTCAGGCTGTAAAGAAAAACATTTAATTATTTTTGGCATACAAAGTCCTGTGACCCAGAGATTTAGGTAATTGCTGGAGCACCAGGAACAAGTGGCAGAAAATGCTGGTTGGGGTCAGGCAGACAATGTCCCCTCCTGGTCCCCCAGCACAACAGGAGCTCACCCAGCCCATGGTGGAGCACATCACACTCACAGCCTCATGCAGCTGCACATCACCCTGTGAGATGCAGCCAGGACTGGTGGTGGCTGCTGGGACCAGGACATCAGCTTTGAGTTCTAAACATTCCCACTAGGATCTGTCATCCCTGGTACAACTGACACCAATCTGTACATTTCAAGATCTCTGTAACTATTTTAACAGCCACGCAAACCCTTTGATTCATTGCAAATAAATAAAACACATTACTGTCTTGCACCACTGCCCAGGCATCATTAAGCTAGACACCACACTTCAAAAGGCACTTGCACTGCACATCACCGTTTAAAGTCAAATATTTACTTTCTAGTTTAAAATTAAGCCTTCAGGATCACTCTGACTGAAACTAACACTGGTTTGCTCTGCTGGGCTCACGTATGCTTAGAGAAGCTTTTTGTTTTCCAGCATCTTGCAACATAAAAGGAAGTAATAACAATTCTCTGTATGTGTAAGACCCAAAGGAGAAGCAATAGCTCCTGGTTTTTAGATGGAAAAATAGACATCCTCCTCCATGAGTAATGAAAAGTGGATTTTCACATCAAGACACCTCTTGTTTTGTATAAGCCTTGGGAAGACAAGATTGACAGGCAAGTACAGCTCACAGGGGGAAATAAATCTGAGTTCTGACTAGTCATCTTCAAGCAAGCCAGTAAATCCAAGGCAAAGCTGGAAATGAAAAACATCACTCAAAAGAAAGAAAAGTAAGTGAATTGTGCACCTCTGCACCCACAGACCACTACCCAGCACCAACAACCCCACATGCCAAGGCAGAGCCTGTGTCACACTGACAGGAGCAGCTCAAGAATCCACATCCCTGTGCCCACCCAGCCCATGAGCAGCCTCACATCTGACAGCCACCAAAACACCTTGGGGAGGCATTTCTCAGCTGCTGCAAGGTGGCAGGGCAGCAAACACCAAGGATACACACCTCCACCTTGGGAAAGAACTGCTTCTTTCCCAACACCCGACAGACACCTGTCCATGCTGTGACACAGTGAACACAAAGTGCCACGGAGAGCAGCTGGAGACTGACAGGCACTGGCACCAAATTTTGATTAGAAATGACTCAAGAAGGCTTCCTTGCAAGCTTAGTGGCCCTGGCACCCATTCCTCCTGCACCACCAGCTGTTGCCATTACACATTCATCCCTGAGATGCTGAAGTTGAGAGCCACAGTCACAACAGCACAAACATGTCCTGGGTGATGCACCAGCACAGCAAAAGCCTCTCAGCCTCCACTCCTACCAGTCACCACAAACACAGATGATGCTTTTAGGGAGCTGTAATGAGTAAGACTGGTATTTCCCTTGATCCACATGTTCCCAAGAAGAGAGCAGTGCTTTCACAGCTGGAGCACTCACACGTCAACTCATCTCCCAGATGGAGCTGAAATAATTTGTGTCTGAATTTTAAGGTGCCAGCAGACATCATTGTTACACAGGGTATGTTTCTAAAAACGAAGCACGTAACTATGGAAGAAACTCTTGAAAGTGGTTGAAGTGATGTGCTCTGTGTGGGCAATGTGCCTACAGTGACCCAAAAGGTCATTAAGACAAGCTCAGAATTACCTAGAAACTGAATGCCCCTCTCCTCTGCCATTCCACTGTAGTGTGGATGGCAACTTCTGCAAGACCCTATGGTAAGACCAGAACCCGTCTTGCTCACTATTCAAAATAAGTTAAAAGCCTGGTTTAAACCTGGCTTTTCTCTCTAAACAACAGCAAATATGCAAGATAAAAGAATAATTAAAAGTCATCCCTGCACCACCTGCTCTAAGTGCAAACCCTCTGAATCAGGTATTCTTCAGAGGTTTTGCTGCAAATCCTGGGGAAAAAACCCAACCCATTCCAGGAGATAGCCATTAAAAAAAATCAT
Organism: Phylloscopus collybita; assembly: GCA_027886175.1. Lineage (NCBI taxonomy): Eukaryota > Metazoa > Chordata > Aves > Passeriformes > Phylloscopidae > Phylloscopus > Phylloscopus collybita. Next base: position 419,934 of record JAJNNQ010000061.1, on the reverse strand, counting down.
AACAAATTCGAAGGACACAACCACTCCTGCCAAGACACTGGCCAGATTAGCCCACACTCATATTTGATTTAAAATACATACCTCATGCAAGGTTGGTACAATATTAACACACGATCTCTCTGCATCAGCTGGCATACACCAGAGCAATGTAGCTTCACTGCAGCTCTGCTGCCCAATTTTGCAAAATCACAGAGTCACAAAATGGTTTGGGTTGGAAGGGACCTTAAAGGGACACCTTCCACTGTCCCAGGTTGCTCCAAGCCCCATCCAAGCCATCCCCAGACACTGCCAGGGGTCCAGGGACAGCCACAGCCTCCTTGGGCACCCTGTGCCAGGACCTCCCCACCCTCACCTGAGCTGCCACATCCCTGGTGATGGGGTGGGCACAGTTGTGCTCCACCCAGCAGCAGAAGCCCTCCAATCTCCTCTCCCTGCCCTGCTCCCACTGCCCAGGCACACAGGGCCTCACCACTGACCTGCACTTCTGACCCCACCTCGTTCCCTTGCTGCCCTCAGAGCCAGGCAGCAGTGCACAGAGATGTGCCAGCACTTACTGAGTCCAAGGTCTTTGAATTCTGGGAGGCTTGAGGAGGCACAGAGCTGATAGAAGATGTGGTAGTTGCGCTCGTCCTCTGCCTGCGGGGAAACGCTGAGTTAGCAGAGGCACAGAGAGGTCACAGCAGTGTCCCCACCCTCACATCAGTGTCCCCTGAGCCCAGGGCCACCCATCCCCTGCTTCCCACCACCGAGACCCTGTCAGTGACACCAACACAAGGACGTTTTCCCTGCCACCTGGGAGAAAAGAGGTGCCCAGCCTGATCAACACACGTTGCCCATCTGGCAAAGGAAGTAAATAATTCTGTATTTCTTTCCACATCTTATCCCTCTCTGGAATAGCCAGGCTAAATGAAGCAGCATGCACTGAGTTGCAAACCCAAGGTAATATAAAAGAAGGTGGTTTACTCTTCATGGCTTCTCATAGTTGTCAGTCTTTTTAAGGTTTTTGTAGTTGGGGCACTCTTTTCTTGTGTAAGGACAAAATTTTTGCAGCAGCTTCTGATATACATCCCAAGCAGAAACCAAAAAAAACTCCCCTAAGCCTGCACAGAAATCCAAGGGATGTGCTGTGGCAGAGACATCAGCCTTCTCAGCCCCTCTCCTGCCCCTTCTTCGTCTTCAAAACTGGACACTGCTGCCTGCAATCTGCTCTCCCTGGCTCTTCATCTAACAAGTCTCCCAGGCACACCTTAGCTCAGGACAAGGGTCATAAGGCTGGAACCATAAAAAACTCCAAGACTGAGTCCAAAAGACACATTTGGAAGCTGTGTCCACCAAGAAAGTGACAGGACAAGAGGAAACAGCCTCAAGATGTCCCTGGGGAGGTTTATGTTGGATACTAGGAATTTCTTAATGGAAAGGATAGTCCAGCCCTGGCCCAGCTGCCCAGGACAGTGCTGGAGTTCCCACCCCTGGTGGGGTTTAAAAGCCATGTGGAGGTGGCACTTGGGGATATGATCACAAGGAAGATGGAGTGAGACCTTTGTCCAAGTGCATAAAGGGACAGAACAAGGAGCAATGGCTTCCCATTGGCAGAGAACAGGTTTAGATCTTGGGCAGGAATTGCTGGCTGGGAGGGTGGGCAGGCTCTGGCACAGGGTGCCCAGAGCAGCTGTTGGCTGCCCCTGGATCCCTGGCAGTGTCCCAGGCTAGGCTGGACAGGGTTTGGAGCAGTCTGGGATGGTGGAAGGTGTCCCTGCCCATGGCAAGAGGTGGAATGAGGTGATCTTTAAGATCCCTTCCAACCCAAACCACTCCATGGTGATGATTCTGTGATGGGTATGGCAGTGCTGGGAGGACGACAGTTGGACCCAATGGTCTTAAAGGTCACTTCCAACCTAAATGATTCTGTGGCTATACTTGTAAAGAGATTTTTTTTTATTTTGTTTTATCCATAGAAAAGACCCAGACTATTAATTCCTGGAATACAGCACCCAAAAGAAAAAAAAAAAAAAGAAAAGGAAAAAAAGCCCCACAGCTTCTCACCTGAAACACAACCCGAGATTTTTCCAGCAGATATGTCCTCATGTTGGCACCAATGATGTGGTATCTTTTATCAAAGCCAATCTGAATGTATTTTCCAAAGCGGCTGCTGTTGTCATTCCTTGTTGTTTTAGCATTTCCAATGGCCTGCACAAACCAAACAAAATTAAACATTAAATTTTAATTGCATTTTTTTAGTTTTTTTTAAACACTTGGATTTGCAACCAGTGTTATGTAAACAGTCTCAGGAGCATTTGAGGAAAACCCCTTGACAGATGCAGAAGGGAGAGGAACAATGTGAGAGAGGACCCTTCACTGAAAATGTGGTTCTCCAGGGTTTTTATGGAAGAAAAACACATACAAAGAGCAACTAGTATTTGTACAGTAATTGAATCATCTACATCCCAAAAGCCTCAAAATTCATGTTCCACCCTATAGGATGCCCTCACCTTTGTTCAGAGTCAACACCAGCAGCTTCCCTGGATGGGTCTCCTTCCCCCACAAGCCCATTTAACTCAGCGTTTTTCTGCAAACCAGGCAGTTTTCTTTTATGTTTTTTTCTGCATAGGCTATGTTCTCATCAATTTCCAATAAAGACAGGCAGGTTGCCTGGCCTCAGCACTTAGAAATTACAGCCAGAACTGAACACAGGCAGGAAAATTAGAGCAATAAAATTCTGGGGTCATACAGAAGAATAGTGTGCACTATCAATTTTTTTCTTGGAAGGTTCTAAGTGCCCCCTGGTATTGCAGCTACATTTCACAGAGGCAGGGGAGATGGGTGAGGAAAGGGGTAAACTAGCAGGTTTACCAGGAGCAAACCTACAGCAAACCAGCCAGTTTCCCCCATCAGCCACACACCTGCTGGCTTTTCTTTCTGCTCACCTGCATCACCACTGGTCTGGGCACTAAAGCTCACCCCCACTGGGCAGCAGGGTATCAGACCACACGTGCTGCCTGTCAGGCTGAGTCTCACCCTGGATCAGCCACCACCTCTCTGTCTATCAGACAATTTGGCACAGGGCACCGTGATGGGAAGCCTCCCTAAAGGCTGAGCCAAGCCTAAGGTTAAGCACAGGACAACACCACACTCCACTAAAGCAGCACTGCTGGCTCCTGCCTTGAAAAGGAAGTCACACAAGTCTGAAGCACTTCATGGACTTTGGAAAAGCCCAAATCACCTTCAAGGCATTTCACGACTCCAAAAACTGTTTGGAAAATGGGATTTAGGCACTCAGACTTTTATTTTCAGCATCTGGCTTCAGTGAAAGGAAACAAAGCTGCTTTTTCCCTTTCTTTTGTATTTCTAAGATTTTTTTTTTCCTTCAGAGCAGGGATTTCCCTACAATGAGACTCATTATCCCCCTGTCACAGACCAATCAGTTTGGACAAGCTGTCCCAGACCATCTAGTCCAAGCTGTCACCCTATGCCCACTGTGTCACCAGCCCAGAGCACTCAGTGCCACATCCAGGCCTTCCTTGGACACCTCCAAGGATGGGGACTCCAACACCTCCCTGGACACCCCCTTCCAATGCCTGACCACCCTTTCCATGACGAAATTCCTTCCAATGTCCAGCCTAAACCTCCCCTGGCACAGCTTGAGACTGTGTCCTTTTGTCCTGTTGCTATTGCCTAGGGGAAGAGGTTGATATGAGATTGACAGCAACAGAAAACTAATAAAAATGAATTTAAGTATCTCAAATAAATAAATCTCTTTCCTTTCTATTCCGTGTTTGCACAACAAAAGAAGGAAATTAGGGGGCACCATGCAGTGACAAAGGAGGAAGAAGATGATAAAACACTAACAGTGCCAGCCAGCTGCACTGCTTGGACTCTCCACTCTGGAGCCCCACTAAAGCCCAGCTCCTGGAGGTGTGCTGGGGATACTGAGGTTCAGCTTTAAGACCAGCAAATGCAGGTGCAATTGGGGTGGTCTAAATGGAGGCTGTCAGTGCATCCCTGTATTTCAGCCCAGCTCCAGGACACTGTTATGCTGTAAATCAGACCTGTCTCACAGGTCGCCGGGGGTTCTCACTGTACTTGTGACTTAGGGAGAGACAGAGAGATCAGTGCAAGCAGGACAAAGGGAAGGGAGCAGGTTTTACCTCCATGATGGGGCTGGAGGCCAGGACTTTGGCTTCGATGTTGGTCTCGCTGGCGGAGCCCCCGACGGTGGCGAAGAAGCGCATGGCGTATTTGGCAGAGACCGTCTTGCCCGCCCCTGACTCCCCACTCACGATGATGGACTGGTTCTTCTCATCCCTGGGGAGCCAGAGCAGCAAAGTTAATAAAAGCTAAAATTCTCTAAGCTCGTCCATCTTCTTGGCTGCTGTTCACACCCTCTTCCCGTCGCTGGTCTCTCGCCCCGTTGCCACCTACGTTACAGACCCTGGATTTCTTCTACGAAAGCGACAGTGAGTAACACACAGCTGTGGCACTTCCCAGAGAAAACATAAAGGACATTGAACATCTCCAGAACATCTCCAGAGGCCTGCAGAGACAGCAGGAACAGAGCCCTTGCATGAAGCACTGCTGCCTCCTTCATCCTGAGACTCTGGGAAGCCCACACCACAACACCCAACCTCTGCTGCTGGACATTTGTCTGGAGACCTATTAACAGGCATTGGCTGAGTGTCAGCTCCTAATGCTGGATATTTAATTTTCCCCGCCAGCTCCTTCACTAAGCATTTGAGATTTTGCTCATTAAAACACAGTCAACCTGTGAAACTTGCTTTTAAAACACAGTTACCCACAAAGATCCCTCTACACTCAAAACATGTTAAAAATACTGAAGTTGTAAAATCAAGCATCCTAAAATTGGGATACAGAAGAAATCACTTGATTCTCTATGCAATTATATGACATCAGTATTTTCACACAACTCCCAACATCTGGTTAAAACATGGACAATACAAAGGATGTCTGACACCAGACTCACACCAGTGACTCATCCCTAAATCCTGTGACATTGTGAAGTCACTGACATGAAGTGCAGAGGTACTTCACCAGATATGTCCAGGGCACAGGACTTTGCATGGAGAAGCTGAGGGTACACCACCTCATGCAGCTCTTGAGCCTTGCACAGAGCACAAGCTCCTCCAAATGCCTTTTTCCACTTGCAAAATTAATCATTCACACAAAACCCATTGCACAAGTCACCATGAAATAGCCAGTCCTTCTCAGCATGGTCCCCTCCAGACACATCCCAATAATTAATCTGTTTAGCATGCTTGTGCTGCAAGGCAAAGAAAGGGCCAAGGCAGTAAGAGGAGCTCATTTTCAGAACTACATCCCTCCAGGAAAAGATTTGCTGGCCCCAAGGCCAAGTGCCTCTGCCGCAGTGGGATCGCTCCCCGGGGCATCATCAGCACACAGCAAACCCAGCACCTCTGCAATTTGGCTGTAGACTTTGGGAAGGGCAGAATTTTCACTGCAGGATTTGCTATAAGCTGCCAAAATACCCAAGCTCTTGGGTAAGCTGTAAGGATGTAATTGAGTGTGTTTTTAAGTAAGATCAACTTAAGCTTCCCCAGACTCTGCCCTGGCTTTCATGAATCACAGCTGAAAGCAGGGACAGAAAATCCCATACATAAGTACAACAATAAATTTATACCTTGCAGTTCCCTTGACATCAGGAAACACCATCAAAACACATTTCAATTTAAAATACTCAGTTCAAGTTTATACCAGATGAGGACAGAGGCCACATGATTGCCATACACCACCTTTTGCACTTCCAACAAAGACACACCATACCATTACTTCCCTCCACTGTCAGGCACAAAGATCTTAATTCCTTCTAGGCTCAAGGTAATTGGTTTGAGAAAAAGACCCCAGCCAAGTCATGTGTAACATTCTGGTGTAAACCATGACTTTGAGACACTTTCAGCAGCAGAGGACTGACAAGATAATTTCCAGCTCTATTTTTCAGACACCAATTCACAAAGTGTACCTTAATCCCCTAGCCAGCTAGTTCTCCTGGGTATCAACCAAGAGGAAGGCAAGAGGAGCCTCCAGCCAGCCCAGCAATCAGGCAGCATGGCAGAAACAAGGGCTGTGAGTGCAGCATGCCCTCAGCCAGGCAGCCAACATCCCAGAGCCCGTGTTCCTGGTGACTCATCTTGGGTGGGGACAGCCTGCTATTGCTAAGTCACAGCGCCGTGCCCTCAGCAGGCCTTGGCAAAGCCACCGAGGCTCTGCCACAGCCAGCTGGCAGGATCCAGGCACAGGGCTGCCAACGTGCCAGTCTCACACCTTTGGACCTCCACAGGTGTGCAACAAACCTCTCCTGGCAGCACGAGCCACCAGGCACAGGCAGCCAGCAGAGGAAAAACAGTGCCAGCTCCACAGAGGGGAAGGGAAACTCAGCACCAGCCCCAGAAGGGGGCTGAATGAACCCACAGCAGCAGTTCCTGGGACAGGTGATGGCTGTCATGGTTTAACTCGGACTGAACTCTGATTGAAGCTTCCCCCACGCTTTGATCATCTTCAGTCATGTAGGCTATCAGTCTCTCCTTCTGGAGAACAAGTGAAAGGAGGAGAAGAAGTGGCCTCAAGCTGAGTCAGGGAAGGCTTAGATTAGGTATCTGGAAAAATTTTTACATGGAAGGGGCTGTCAAGCCCCAGCACAGGCTGCTGGGAAGTGATGGAGTCCCCATGGCTGGAAGTGTTCAAACAAAGTGTGGATGTGGCACTTGAGGACATGGGTATGCTGAACATGCTGGTGGTGCTGGACTTGATCTTAGAGGCCTTTTCCAGCCTTAATGGACCCAAGGTTCAGTGACTTGTGGACAACGTCCTGCTGAGCTTCACTGGTGAAATCCCACACTGGCCATCAGCAGGATCCAACAGACAGAATTCCTGTCAGCTGCCAAGAAAGGAGCAGACAGAGGCTTTGGCATGGGCTGCAAGCATGGATGAACAGCTGTCCTTGGTCAGAGGTGAGGGAGAAGCAGAAGGGAGAGGTGACAACCAAAATCCCTGCAAAAGGAGCTCTGCAAATGAAAAGCTGGCAGGGCTTAGAGCTACACTTGCCTAGGAGTTACTTCAGAATTATTGTTTCCCACCCTGCTCTGCATGACAGGTATGGCCAAGTGGCACACTTCACACAACATTTCCCTGCCACTTATCTCTTAAAACCATAAGATAAAAGCTCCACCAGACTTGGAGTGAGTCTTCGGCTAAATGAGGCCAAAATCTAAAAAAAAGGATTAGTTGGCATCCACATAGCACTGCTGCAAGGTAGTATTTGGTAACCCATTTTTTTCTGTTTAAGATTCACAATTGTGAGTTCTTGTTGCCAATTTTGACCTCTTTCATAACTTCTATTACCAGCTATTGGGGTGGGCCAGGCTGGGGAAGGCAGAGACCAACCCACCTAAGAGCCTAGCCAAGGATCAACACAGAGCCACAGAGTTCCTGAGCTTCAGATCCCATCACAAAAATGCCTGTAAGTGGCATTCCAAGTGCTTTATGTCTCCCCCTGGCTTGTCTCTTTTCAAACAGACATTTGCCAAAAGACACTGAACCTAGTGACAAAAGCATGGCCAACACAATTTACTGCTACTGCAGCCACTTTGCCAGGTCCTATCTTTCTCGAGTTTCTCAAGAATTTGCCCTGATGGCTGATGTGCTGCAATATGAAATGGGCCAGGTGAGCTCTCCGTGGCACAAAAAAACGTATGGATTATATCAGTAGCATAAAATGAAAAGAAAGCTGCTCTTTGCAGGTCACTGCATTTGCAGTAATGTTTCTCTTCTGGGTTGTTTTTTTTTTTTTTTTTTGGGTGGATAAAGCATGTTCAGACATTTATTTTCCAACTTCGGGAATAAAAGCCTTTAGGAACAAAGGCTGCAGAGTCCTTCTCTTCTTCAGTTCAACCAACTGCTGGATGCCAGCAGGGGAAGATCGACAAACCCCACGGAGCAGCTGGCAGCAAACAATGCTCAGGCAGCAGAAATGGTTAAAGCCAGGCAGGAGGTGTTTGTGTTCAGTGTGGAATAAAAGATACTGAAATGTTTGGCCACCATGCAGGCACAGTGTGCAACACGGATGCTTAAAATACATTCAATTTTGCCAGTGCCAGCACAGGAGAAAATTATTTTTAAAAAGAATCTGGATAAAATGAAGTGTTTATGGGCGAATACTGACTCCACTGCAGCATGGCAATGCTGCCCCAGCTCCTCCTGGGGCTGGGGGCATTCCTGTGCACCTCAGGTCTGCCACCACATCTTTTTATGCTGCCACAAAGTGCATCAGGGCTCCTCTCCCCGTGGCACCAGCCTACATGATGCTCAGGCTGGAAAACCAACACCATGATCTGGGCTATAGTCACCACCCATCAGAGGCAAAAAAAAACCCACCAAGGAGCAGAAGTTCAACCTGAACAAAATCCAGAACGGTTTCTTCAATCCAAGAGGCAAGAGCAGCTCCAGAAGTGCTTTGGAGGTGGGTAACACACCTTTCTGCAGGTATTTGCCATGTTAAGAGCAATGCCCCTCAAGACCACACGCAGTAAAAGATGGGTGAAGTCTCCGGCCCAGTAAAACTAAGAGGGGAGTCACTGGTGCTTTTACAACACATAAAAAATATCACAGAATCATAGAAATGCCAGGGTTGGGAAGGACCTTTAAAGGCCATCTAGTAAAGGCCATAAGCAGAGACACCTTCCACTACCCCAGGTTGCTCCAAGCCCCATCCAACTCAGCCTTGGCCATTACCAAGGATGAGGCAGCCACAGGGACTCTGGGCCACCTGTAAAAATTCCTTCTTTATTTAACTTTAAAAGTTTAATAGATACCATTTTTTAAAGGCAACATCTAAAGGTGCTGCTCAAGGCAAACAAATTCAGTTGGCTGTGAAGAGAAAGGGCACTTCAGATTCCTTTGCTGATTAGCACTGGCTGCTAATTACCAGCCTTTTACATCAAGGGAACATATTTCCCTGCCTGTTTAAGCAGTCAGTCCTGCACCTCCAGCATGGCAGAGAACACTGCTGCCCTCAGAGGAGCTTCCAAACAGCCTGGGAAATGTGTGGAGAAGCTTCCATACCCCAAGCTGCCCAGGTGGACACAGCTCTCCACTGCATCAGGGTAATCAGAGCTGTGGCACTGCTCAGTATTCCATATGCAGCTCCCACCACTTTATCTAATTAAGACAGGGCAGAACATCCCTGGAAAATCCTCACTTCAGAAAAGGGGATGGTCGAGCCACTGCAATAAAAAAGGGTTTTGAATCCAGGGATGGTTCTCACCACCTCCCTGCCTGAGCCAGAAGAGACAGGGGACACCTCCACGCAGATAATTACACCCTCAGCCTTCAGCAGCACTGCTCAAAAACAACATTTGAAGACAAATATACCCCAGATGTTCTCCAGACATATATCACCAGTCAGAATTTTTCCAAAGTCAGCTTTCTCTACAGCAATAATCCAAACCCATGGGAAGGGACCTGGAATATCTAGGATTTGTTTTCATAGTCATCCCTCCAGAAAATCACCACTGGCACAAGCAGCTTAACCTCACAACTTCATCCCAGTCTCTGCAGTAGGAGCAAAACCAGTTGCACTAAAAACACAGCTTCTACGAGAGGGAAAAGGATGTGGAATAAATGAAGGCAGGGCCAGACCCTGTGAATAATTGTCAGGGGTCACTCCAGCTTTAATCCCAGATCTGACACTAATTCTCTGTGTTGTGGAACAAGTCAGTAAGTCTCTCCACCATGGAAATCATATTTAACCTACTTCTTTCAGGTTGCTTGAGGATTAGTGTTCATAAAGCAATCTGAAGATTAAAAATCCTTTAAGTACTGCAGCTTGAATTGAGCCTGGCCACAATGAGAACACCCACAAAAGCCCCAATGCATTTCTCCATTGACAGTGCTGTAAAGGCTAAGAATGAGCATTGCTACTGCACTGTGTTGTTAGATAATATAAAATATGCAATAATTTAATTACCACTAGATTGTATCCCTCAAGTGTGCTAGTGATGAAAAATTGAGACAGTACAACTCTACTTTCAAATGAACAAACAGAAGTTGCACTCTGGAGGTGAAAATCAGAGTGTTGTAGTGCTGTAACACAGAAAAAAGCCATCTCTGAAATGGTCTCTGAAGCCAGGAGTTGTTCCCATTTCTGTGGGATAACTGGAATTTAGAGCAGCATCACTGCTGAGAGTGGCAGCAGCTTCTTTTATTTGTTGGCTCTAATTTGGGCTTTTAGAATTCCTGGCATTGTCACTCAAGGCAAACAGAAAACCACAACTTAGGGCCAGTTACACTTTTCCCTCAGAGAAACCCAAAAAGGTATTTTTCATCCAGTCAAACAAGCATGTTTAAGGATTTGTTTTCTGTTCACATTTTCAAACATCAGCTGCAAATGCACATTTTATGCTGCAGCTGCTTGAAACCAGCAGCACAACAAGGACAGATTTTCACAAGCTACACATTCATTTGGGTCATTTTTACACTGCATCTTTCATAAATGGTATGGATTACCTTATACAACCTTTTCTTGGTCTTTCTTTTTCTTACACTGAAACTATACTTAACATAGGTAATTTCTCTTTTATAGGGATAACTCTTGATACAGTGGCACATACTAGTGAATGAAAATAATTCTGTTTTCACCAACAATCTACACCCACATCAGAGCTTCAAAATACATTCTGGTCACAAAGGAAGAGTTGGATTCTGAAGAGGGGGATTTGAGCTGAACTTTTTTATCCTGATGAGTCCCTTCTAGTTCAGCATACTCTATGACTCTGGGATGCCCTGGGCAGGGATGTTTTCCCCAGGAAACACCCTGCACAGCTCTGGAGCCCGTTTGCTCACACACCCCTGGGTCTCATCAAGGAGCCAGAGACACAATGTGGCCTTTAATGTCTCACTTGCTGGGGAAAAAGCCTAAAAGCAGCAGTTTGGCCCGCAATGAGCAAGCATGAGTGTAGCAGTGTGATTTTAGATGGTGGAGTGTAGCCCTGGCTCGTGCCCGTGATGTTTTGGTTTTCTGAAACTCTCTCCCAGAGAGTTTTCTGTCAACAAGAGACATGTGTTCCTAACTGTAACCTATGTTTACATTCCTTTCCCTAGGGAAGGACTTCTTCTTGAAATCCCTCTGAATTGACCAATGTGATTGAAGAAGTCTGTCTTTCTTTCACCCATTGAGTTGTTCTCTGTAGAATAGTATAAGAAGAAAAAAAATAACTGGAAATAAACAGAGTCATTGTCAGCCTTCTGAGTCAGAGTCTGTGTGGTTGTGATCTTTACCAGTGTCAGTGGAGCTGCTACCTATTTCCCAACAAGCATCTCCTCTGGAAAAGCCACTTGGGGAGGCTTCAGACAAAGCAGCCAGGTGCACACACTGTACACACCACTGCTAGCTCAGCAAGGAGAGGCATGAAGGGCCTTTGTATGAAACTTCCAGCAAGGGTTTATTACAGCAGGCCAAAGGGATCAGGGACAACAGACCTGGCCATGTGCTGTGCACAGGCCTCAACAGGGGTCAGGGAGCAATGGTCTGAGGGCACATGGAGGTACAGAGGGCAGAACAAAGGGCAGTGCCCCGTAGGGTACACAGGACAGGCCACCAGGGATACTACCACCAGTGGGGCAGCAGGGAAAGGAGAAACCACAAGAACCAGGGGCATGGGGAGAGAACGAGAGCAGGGCAGAGCACACAGTGTTGCAAGGCACCACAGGGGAAGTCTTCTCCTCCAGCCTGGGTGGAAAACTCCATGGTAGATCTTTCCAGGGCAGGACCCTGGGCATTTCCCTGAGCGGTCTGGGGGATTCCATGGATGAGCAGGCAGCATGATGCCTGGAGACCAGGTGAGGCGCAGCGTTAACCTTCTCCTGCACAGAGGCCTGCTCCCCCTGTCCCACACCGTTTAACACTCATCCATCCAGCGTTCCTAACGCTGAGACCAAACCCCATGGAGCAGATGGGAGCCTCTCTGCAGAGATCAGAGTGCTTCCACGAGGTGCTCCAGCACTCCAGGCCTCCCCCTGTGGGAGCGCTGCGACTCCCACAGGCCCCGACCCATTAATGCCCTTTCTCCCCAAAAGGCTTTACATGGCCGGCTGAAAATGCCCCTCCAACAGCACAGAAAACCCTCAGAGCTCCACATTTCTGCTGGGCTGTCTCCAGTCTGGATGACCTTCTCGCAGGACTGATGCTTTGCACACCCCGTCGGGGAGGAACACAAGCTCCTCGGCCTCATGGAAACGAGGTCAGCAATTCTTTTGTGTGTTGTTCCCAACGAGAGCAAAACACGCACCCGGCTAGTTTCCTTAGCTCTCTGGCACCCTGATGTTCTTTTCTGTGCTGGGATCACACCACAGAGCATCCCTGGCTCCAGCCCAGGCCACCTGCAAGCTGCTGGAGCACTGCAGGGGGAGGAGGCTTGGGACTGCACCAAAAAGCACCACATACAGGAAGGAACCCAGTGGGATGCTGTGCCAACAGATCAGCTTTGGAGCACCAGGAGGACAAGTCAGTTGTTCTTCCACCCCATGCCAGCCCCAGGAAGAAGGTCCTCCTGACTGACCACCATCCTGCTGCTTGGAAAACTCCCACTAGTCCACTACCATCTGACTAACTACAGTTGATGAACATTAGGAAAACCCCAGAAAGGGATTTTCAGAAACCATGCTCTGAGTCCTCCATCCCCAGAAGTTCAACGAGGATGTGAGGTGGCAACCAGTGACTGGGAGGTGAGCAAGGTCAATCACAAGTCTTTGGGGTCTGATGCAATTATGTTGCTTATAAAAGCGGTTTTGAATGCTTAATGATTCTTGGTGTTACAGCTGTCTCCCCTCAGAGCCCCCAACAGTTCTCCTGCATCACAGCAGTAGTTACATGTTCGATGTAGGCTATTATCCCTCCCTCCTGGTCAGTGATATTTCACACACATTAGTCTCAATAAGGCACTGGCCTTTCTCTACCTTAAGCTTTCCCATGCCAGTTCTGTCCCATTTATGAGTATTTATGATTTTTCTATAGGGTATGCCTCATTTATTATTAAATCTGCTCGCAAATAGCACAGTCCTTATTCTAAATTTTTTTCTGCCGAAAAAGAAAAAAAATTAACATTTAAAAGAAGTTTATTAGTTGGCCACTTATTCTCAGAGTATCTCTGTCCCCTCCCACAGCAAGTAAGACCAGAGGGCCTCTCCTACAGTTCTTGGGAAACACTTCCTGAAGTGTCTCCTAATTTATTTTTTTTTAATATATATCACCTTGGGATAAAGCAATCCCTGATGTCTTATGCCAGCACCAGCATGTTCATGGGATAGCTCTTGCAAAACCTCCTCCCCTCATCCCTATCCCACTTTTAACTCCAAGCAGAAGAGAAACCCCTCAGTTTTGCAACTTCCTAAATTCAAGGCTCTTGAGTTGTTTTTCTTCTGGCCTCTTTTTTAGACCAGAGCTTTATTTTTGGGATGATCCCTGCTGCACAGCCCTGGTGAGCTGCAGCACAGCTCAGCCCCACAGCTCCTTGCAAGCCCCCACCCAGCCTCACTCCCTCAGAGACTAAACCCTTCCCTGTCTTTAATATAACACAGGATTCAGCCTCATTTACTGTGCCAGTCTGATTCCCCTTGCATCTCTGTCGGGGGTTAATCTCTCTTTTAACTCCTATCCACTCTCTCTTTGTACAGCTTTAAATCCTCCTGTAAAAGCCTGAAATCTGAAGTGCTGTGAAAGGACATCCCCCACCGTGCCCATAGCCCTCCCTGAGTCTATTTGCTTGTGTGCAGGGTTGTTGCTGCAATTTCTGCTCTTTTCCAGCTCCAGCATTGCCCCCCACAGCAGAAAAGAGCGCACCTCAGGCAGCCCCAGTGGCACCTGCCTCTCTGCAGGACACAGACATTTTCCCCTGTGGCTGCAGGGAGCAGTGATTTTGACAGCACAGTGCAAAGCCTGGGTGCACTAACTTCCAGTAAAAATGGAAGGCCACTGCTAAATAGAGTCACCTGTCTGCAGCCCAAGTGTTTGAGCACTGGGTGACAGAGGCAGTGTGTGGGCAGTGGGGCTGAAGGGAGGAAACACCCTATTTCCATACAACTTACAATTCAGGAGTTACACAACAGCTGCTGAGCCTGGTTGGAACTGCAGACACTGGGGGTTATCTGGGACCCACCAAGCTGCAGTTCAGACAAGAAGTTGAGTTCATCCATCAAATCACTCCTATATTTCTTATTTTATTTCTTCTGCAAGAACTACCAACAACACTGTGAGCAGATCCTCATGGTGGGAAGGAGGAACCTCCAGTCTAACCAACAGGTCACCAGGATAATTGCCTTCCCACTGACATTGCAAGGGTCAGTTAAGGTCTGCAGAGCCCTTCACACTTTCCTGGCAGAACACCACAATGTTCTGTGATTCGGATTCAGCAGCTTCATGTGAAACAGACCCTGGATATTTTTGCCAGGCCACATGGAACAGCTTTGCAGGGATGCATCTGTGAAAGCACCAGCCAGATGGATGCACCAGGGAATAAAGCCCACGGCACTTGACCCAGTCCATGCACTTCTCAGGAGGCTCTCACAAGCCTTTATTACCATGGTAAGAGCTGAACACTGGACCTCCTTTGTGTTCATTACCTGAGGTGGGCTGCTGCCATGGCACACCAGTTCAGAGGCCCACACAAGGAGATAAAATTCCTATATTCCTACCACATACTCCTCTGCTCCTACCACAGCAAGACCCAGAGGTGCTACCAGGAAAACACACAGAAGGGGTTGACAATACCCTCAGTATCTGATTTACGACTTGAGCAAAGATCACCTCTGCTACCTGCTCCCTGATTTGGCACAAGCCTATCTCACCTAGTGATGTCCAATTCTGTATGTTAGTAAGTATAATGCATGGGGGTTATTTAAATAAATACATATATAAACACATAAACAAATAAATAAACAAACAAATACATACATACATATATATATAAAAACCCACCAAAAAACCACCACAAAAACAACAGCAAGAAAACCAAAATCTCACCAAACCCAAAAGCAGTAAGAAACCTTACCTAGACTAGCAACACCTGGCTTGTGTCCAGAAAAAACCCAGCTAGTACAAAAGGAAGAGACAAGGGCCAAAGACAGAAAAGACACACAAATACATCCACTGTAGTGGATATTTCCTAATAGACTCAGCCCAGCATCACTTCAAAACACGGTGACCACACTGACAAGTAGAGCTGGGATGAATTAAAATGGATCTGCAGACAAGATGGGGAATACCTAACAAAAAATACACCTAAAGCTCCCAAAGGCTGGGAGGAAGAGCTGGAGTTGCACTGTTACCATCCAAACTTCCTCTGTGGAGCTGGCAACAACAAGTGGGTCACACTCATAGAGAGGAACAGGGGTCAGAGCATGCATCGTGGACTCCCTAAGGTTGAAAAAGCCCTCCCAAGACCATCAAGTCCAAGCTGTGCCTAATTCCCACCTTGTCCCCAGCCCAGAGCACTCAGTGCCACATCCAGGCCTTCCTTGGACACCTCCAGGGATGGGCACTCCAACACCTCCCTGGGCAGCCCCTGCCAGTTCCTGAGCACCCTTTCCATGGGGAAATTCCTGCTGCTGCCCACCCTGAGGCCGTTCCCTCCCCTCCTGTCCCTGTTCCCTGGGAGCAGAGCCCGACCCCCCCGGCTGTCCCCTCCTGGCAGGGAGTTGTGCAGAGCCACAAGGGCCCCCTGAGCCTCCTTTGCTCCAGGCTGAACCCCTTCCCCAGCTCTGTTCCTTGCCCTGGTGTCCTGGTTTAGGGCAAATTTAGGAAGAAACTTCCAAAGGGGGTTCCTCTGGAAAGCAAACGCAAACGGCCCCTCCCCCCAGCCAGTCCAGGAAGAAAAGAACTTCCTCAGAGAAAAGTGGAAAAAACTATTTATTCAACAAACAAGATGCCCACAAGCGCAAAGAATGGATAATATGAAACAATAAAACCTCTCACCGCTCCGAAGAGAGATGGTAAACTGAGGAAGTCCTTGCCATAGCTCAGCTCACTCAGACTCTCACCAGCCCCACTCCCTCCGGAGGTCCAGGCCCTGGCGGGCCACAGGTGCCAGCCCTTGCTGCTCCTCTGGCTTTGTCAGTCCAGAGCAAATTTAAACAGTCCCAAGAAAAAAAGGAAAAACCAGTCCAGGCAACTTTTATGCCTCAACTAGCTAAAACTAACTCAGAGCACAGGAGATCTCTGTCCCAGCGCTGTCCTTGCCTCAGACCAACGCTGCAGCAAGGCCGTGTGGGAGTCAGGCAGTTTTCTCAAAACAAACTGCATGCTGTTTCTTTCTCCCCCTTCGCTCCCAGAACCAGTTTTAAAGGTACAGAACTTAATGCAGAACAGACAATTGGGGGTACAAGCATCATACAGTCTCCCTAGGACACCTGGACACACCCAGCCCCTCGGTGTCCTCATTGTCCTGAGGGGCCCAGAGCTGCCCCCAGCACTGGACGTGTGGCCTCAGCAGTGCCAGCCACATGTGCTGCTCAGGTCAGGCTGACTGCAGCAGAAATGCAGGTTTTTCAGGAGGGAATTTTTGCCAGACTCCAGGCTCCTGCCCAGAGCGATGACACACACGGAAATCAGAGCCAGGATGTGGGCACACAAGGGATCTTTTGTTCCTCTGCGAGAAAAGCAAGAATCAGCCAGGGCATCAGTGGCTGGGCTGGCTCACCACGTCACCATGGCACAGCTTTCAGACTGCTCCCAGGAGGGCAAACACCTTCTGTAACCCTCCAACTCCACTGCACCTCTCCAGGACAGGACACTGACCAGAGAAGGTGCCTGCACTGCCCTGCAGGCAATCCATGTCCCAAGGCACCCACTGCTTCCAACCCACAGCCACTAACAATGCCTAAATGATCCATCCTTCCACCATCCCAACACTTGACTCCACCACCTCGAACAGCAGCACTTGGAGCAAATCAACTCCATGCTGCTCATTTTGTTTAAAACAAGACTGTTTCAGTGAACGAAGTGTGTTTAGTGCCACACTGGGTATCTGCAGAGTTTCTAAAGAGCTGGTCACTGTAAAAATTAGAGGATGTCACATATGAATTTCAATCACTTGCCTTTTTTGTTTGGTTTTTTTGGTTTGGTTTTTTTTTTAAGCTGTTTCACATGCCAGTGCTGCAAAACCATCCTCTTTGTGAAAAGCTCATACTAAAAAGGGAGATTTAACGCACACTGAATCCACTGTAGGTGTCAAGGTGCTTTATGAACAATTTTGACTCAAAAAAGGCATCAGGTGTTGTTATACACCCTCTGCAGCCCCCTTGTACAGCCTACTCACAACTTTTTTTTTTTTTTTTTAATTGGCATTTTCTGATGACAGGACAAAAGCAAACACAGGATGCCACACAGTCACCTGTGAAGGTGCCTCCAGTCCCATCTCTTGGGCACTGAGCTTGAGGCAGTGAGAAAGTACAGGAGCAAGTCACTAACACTTGCACACACTTACTGCCTTACACTCCGCCCTGGCATCCTGTCTCTGCATGGCCATGGCACACTGGAAGCCCAGAGAAGCACAAATCTACCTCCGGTTTTTCTCATTTAACAGAGAGTCTTAAGTTTTGTGCTATTTTCCCTTGCCATCCACTCAATCCCATTCAATCCTCCCCACTGTGCTTTCCCTGTGTGCTCTGGGCCACTAATGGAGATAAAATATTCAAAAACCCAGAAGACTGGCTGGACTGTTTTCCTGCTCTCAAACACCTTGCAAGATCGACCTTCTGAGACAGCAGGCTTGAGTTTTATTCCTGATCTATAAGGATGCACCAGACATAATCCAATTGTATAAAAGCTGAACCACAAAAGAAGCGATATTTTTGCACCAGTTCAGGTTTAACAAGCCATATCCCACCTCACCCCAAAGGACCAAAGCTGAGCTGCAGACACAAGGCATCCCACAGAGTCAGCATTTCAGCTGAAAAAAGGGCAAAAAGAAGTCCTTTCCAATGCCCTTTTTCCATCACCCAGGAGCTATGCCATCCACACATCCTGCTCCAGCAGCTCTGTAGCCATGGTTCGTGCCTGCAATGTTTTGATTTCTCTAAAACTTTTCCCAGGCACAATTCTGTAAACAAGGGATGTGTTATTGTACACTATCCTGTTTCTCTGCATTCTTTCCCAAAGGAGGGACTTTACTTGATGTCCCTCTGACTCGACCAATGTGGTCCAAGGAGTGTGTCTTTCTTCCACCCCTTGGGTGGGTTCTTTGTAAAATAGTATAAAGGGAAGTGTCTTGAGAATAAACACAGATTTGGAGTCAATCTTCAGCCTTCTGAAATCACGAGTTTGTGTCTTTATTTCGAGTCCTATTGTGACACAGCTCTACCTTGGAGCACCGTGGAGGGAAAAGCTTGGATCAAACTGCAGAGAACACAACACCCAGCCAGGAGCATTCAGACTTAAGACTTGGTGTGCTGCATTTTAAGGCACATTTCAAATAACCAGGTAGATTCCTATAATCCATGTCCCAATCTCCACTCAGCCCTGTCTGAAACCCTCTTTTGTACCCAAACCTGCAATTACCATAATGACAGCCCAAAACAGAGAGCACCAGAGGAGAATTGAGCAGTGAGCACCTTGCTTAAGAGCTCTGAAGGTGGTTATTTTCCTGTCCCCTTGAGTTCAGAGCAGCCTGAACCACCCAGAGACAGCAGTTACCCATTACGAGCTGCTGTCAAAAGTAGCTTTATTCTGATGAGGAGGAAAGCAGAGACAAGCATTGTTGGCTAGGGCTGTTAGCCCACTGCCTGCAAAATTACTCAGGGATGTGGGAGAACAGTGCGTCTCCCCTAGCACAAACTTCAGCAGAAAAGCGAGTTGCTGCCTTATATTTTAGACACTTTCCCTGGAAAATCCACAGGTCCTGTCCATGCTGGTCAGCAAAACCCTGGTATCTTCTAAAAAGAACCATGCAGCTTGCTGCTCAGTCTGGAATCACATAAGGAAAGCCTTCCTCTTTTCTGCAGGCAGCTCCTCAAATTCCTGAACTCTTCTCAAAGCAGTTTTGCCCAAAGCACAAGCACTTGCAGGAGAGAACTGCAGGCTGGGCTCAGTTTGGGTACAATCCATCTGATCTCTGGCCATGGCAGTGCTCCTCCAGATGCATTTCTGGATGGAACTCTGGCTCATTTTTATCAGAAATGTATCCTAACTGACCACTAAAACACAGACACAGCAGAAAGAAGGTTGTAACCCTTGGAAGATGGTTCACTGCTTACTCTTGCTATTAAAAGCCAGGGCTGTACAAAAATCTCAGCTAATCCACAAGCAAACATAAACACACCATGTGAGTCCTGACAACTATAATAAAATAAACTAAAAACCTGGTACAAGGATTTTCAGTTTCCTCTCCATTTCTCTTTTGGATCATGACTTACTCGTTAAGAACAAAATCTTATATTTGTCCCCAGCAACACAACAAGCACAGAAATAAATGAAGTAAAACTCTCACCATATCCATCTGGTGAAGACATTGCTTTGAGGGATCCATAAATATCTCCAAGTATCTGCCAGTCACCACCCAACCCAAAATCACAATGTCTCCATAAAACAACAACTAACATTAGCTTCTGGATTTTGTTTGATTATCTCACCAAATTATCTGAAATGTGGTTTCCTCTAAGCTGTTAAACATGACATTGGCAGAGTGGTTTGAATTTCTTCCAGAAGACTCATCCAAGAAGCAAGAAGACAGGGATCCCCCGCCAAACCTCTGAGTCCCTGAGGACCACAGGGATCCCCATCAGCCCAGCAATCTGGGTGGAATAACGGGCTGAAGCCTGAAGGCAGAATTAATTAGAAACACCTGACCTCCAGCACGCTCTCTTTCACTACTTTGCTTTCATTGCATATCTGGGGCATTTAATGGCATCTTGGCCCACTTTGGACCCGACCCCCGTGGCTGGGCCCCCACTGACCTGGCCATCTGCTTGTAGGCTTCCTCGGCCACGGCAAAGATGTGGGGGTCCATGTCCCCCATGTTCTGGCCGCTGTAGGCGTAGATGACATCCTGCTCGTAGATTGGCAGCTGCTCGTAGGGGTTGATGGCCACCAGCACGATACCTGAGGGCAGACAAACAGGCAGGTACCTCACAAACCAAGCAGGGAGCTGATGTTTCAGGGTTTTAGGGCTTGTGTTAGCTGCCTCAGTAAGGTTTTTTAAATACAATGATTGAGAGTTAGCAAAGAAAGGTGAGCAGTGAATGGGGAAGGGCTCAGAATTCTTATCTCAGCACCTCCTTCAATAGCAAGGCAGTAATCCCTTGTACAGCTACAGAGGAGATGCACAAAACTGGCGAGAAGAGCAAAAAAATACAATAATCTCCATTGTGTGAAGACAGACTTTGCAGGAGGGCTGAAGAGAGATCAACACAGCCTGAGCCGGCCCTATAGAAAAGCTCTGCTAGACCCAAACAAACATCCCAGGTTTTCCCCTGGCTTGAGTTACAAATAAAAACACCTAACAAAGAATGTACCCAAATCAAACTGAAATACATAAATCACAGGAAAGGAATGCCAGAGCCTACTCTTAGGCTTTAATGTCTGCCTCCTCTCCAGCTTTGGGCACGCCAGAGGAGGCAGTGAGCTGGGAGCTAATGAGAGGCCAAGCCACATGTGATGCTCCCTGTGGGCTCCAGGGAGCTGCTCTGCACCCAGGTGCTGACAAAGCTCCACCTCTGAGGAGTTTCAGGTCAGACAGGTCTCAGCTGTCCCTGCAAGGAGCTGCAGGAGCACCTGGCTGTGGAGCCAGCGCTGTGCTCCCAGCCCAGCCCGTTCAGGGCTCGGGCACACTCCAATTACAGGAACACAGGAACACTCAGCTTCCAGCACACACCGGGAGTGTGAGTTAGCCTGCCATGAAAGGAAAAGGTCAGTGACTGTCACATCACCTGCCCCTGCAGGACATTGACCCAGCTGCTCCACCTCCCCAAGCCTGCTCCTGCCTGTTTGCTTCCCGGTTCTGCTCAGGTCGCCCGCCAGTTTTCCTTACTCACCAAAACCACGATGCAAACCACACTGAAGGGCTCTCCTCCCTTCAGACAAGCACCTTCCTGCCCTTCACAGCCACTTTAAGAACCAAAGCAGGAGGTACGCTGCAGCCAGGCAGAGCTTTGCAACTAAACCTACACAGCCCAAACACCTGTATCTCCATTAATGCTGCACTCGAGATGGTCATGAACCCTCAAGAGAAGCTGCCCTCACAAAACCT
Source organism: Phylloscopus collybita (assembly GCA_027886175.1). Classification (NCBI taxonomy): domain Eukaryota; kingdom Metazoa; phylum Chordata; class Aves; order Passeriformes; family Phylloscopidae; genus Phylloscopus; species Phylloscopus collybita. Next base: position 398,671 of record JAJNNQ010000061.1, on the reverse strand, counting down.
CAGTGGTTTGGGGTGAGAGCAAGTGACTGAAGGCACACGTGCAGCTGCAAAAAGCTGCAAGCTATGCCAGTAATCCAACAGTGCACATCATTAAATACGGAAAGTTAACATCACTAAGAGCCATACTTCCAGGGCATTGTTTTAAAAAGTCATCTTCTCCTGCCAAGCATTTCCTTCACAACCCCAAACTGCAACACAGTCACACCTGTACACACCAGCTTTAACAGGACAAGGGGGAATGGCTTCCCAGTGCCAGAGGGCAGGGACAGATGGGATCTTGGGAAGGAATTGCTGGCTGGGAGGGTGGGGAGGTCCTGGCACAGGGTGCCCAGAGCAGCTGTGGCTGCCCCTGGATCCCTGGCAGTGTCCAAGGCCAGGCTGGACAGGGCTTGGAGCAGCCCGGGATGGTGGAAGATGTCCCTGCCTATGGCAGGGCTAGGAACAATATGATCCTTAAAACCCCTTCCAACCCAAACATTGGGTTGCCTTCTTTCCCTCCTTCTTAATTTTTCAAGTTGCAGCTTGTTGTTTTTCATCCACAGGTAACTGCTGTCCTGAATAGCTTTGGCAAGGCACCCTCCCCAAAAATCACAGACCCAAGTTCACACCCGCCCTCCTCCTGCTTTGAATTTGGGAGTTAGATGATTCCCAAAGCCATGAAGAAAAGGAAACAGCAGCACTGGAAGGTGGTTTTTTTTCATTTTTTTCTAGAGGAAAACCTGCTGTGGACATTCCTACGTAGGATCATTGTGTCTGGCATGCTGCTGTTTGCTGTTTTTTTAAGTCCTACTTTTTCCCTGTGGGGGCTGCCAGGCACATGCAAGGCTGGCCTCAAACTCATCTGACAAGATGTTCCCACAAGAGCAGGTGGACCATGAGCTCAGCAAGTTCACAGTGCACCAGTCCTCAAAAACCACTCCTGGATCTACATCCTGTTGACACACAGTCACGCCTCCCACCCACCCTAAACCCCAGACTTTCCCTCAGGCTGCAGCCTCTGGTTTATGGTCTCAAGGGGTTTCTCTGTGGCCCCACAACCTTTCAGGAGCTGAACGTGTGGTCTGGACACTCACCACAGTAGGTGTAGATGTGGTTGGACTCGAGGAACCTGACTTTGAGGTTGTGCAGGACGGCGGGCTCGTGCAGGTAGCTCAGGGCTGTCAGGTCATTCTGCCCCACCAGGATGTCTGGATTGCGCAGGAAGGGCAGCTCATTCCCTTGGAGGTCGACGGGATACTCGTAGAGCTGAAGAGGCACATGAGGAACGCAGCAACACAGAACAAAAAAAAAAAAAAAAAAAAAAAAAAAAAAAAAAAAAAAAAAAAAAAAAATTCTCCTTTAATGGCTTGTCACTTTCACAGGCGTAACTCCTGTTACTGTAGAAATACTTACACACCCTGCTCTACATTAAATTAAAAGCTCCTTGATGATAAATGCTATAGGGATTTGGATGACAGACTGCCAGGTCACCCATCTGGTAATGGCTTTGAGCTCTCCAACACATGGTCCTGGTGGACACTGATGGTCCACAAGCACCAACCTGGCCATACCTGAGTCATCTTCAGGCCAGCCTTTGGACAAATAGCCCCTAGACCCCTCTGAGCAGTGACAGGCACCGTACAGAAACCCACAGCTTCATCTGATCTAAGTATCTTCCTGCTCTAGGAAAAGCAGCCTCATTCCAAACTAGACCATGTTCTTACCATCAGAGCAATTTCTCAACTCATTTTTAATTCAAGTTACTTTTCTACCTGAAACCTGACACCCCTTGAGGCAGAGAGGACTTGGAGAAGCACAGAGTCCCTGCTGCTAAGGTGTCTGAGGAGCCAGGTTACACTGCTGAAGCTGGCACATGGGCAGCCTTATGCTATTTTTGACTTGTCCCCAAATGACCAAAAGAGCCATTAACTAAACTGTATTTTCTTTCTTTACAGAGGAGGGGAAAAAATTGCCAATGATGCTGCTTCCCACAGGGTGCCTCAGAAGTTAGGCCTGATGCTCAGCTCCCATCAGAAGGGAGGAATCCCAGTTTCCAAGCAAAACCACTGTCACTGCCCATGCAAGCAACACAAGGAAAGCTGACCCAAGTGCACGAGGACAGGCTCCCTCAGCATGTCTGACAACCTCAGGCTGGTTTTATCCTCCAATTCCACGTTGTCAATGCCAATTTTCAAGAGTTTGTACTCAGCCTCACATCTTAATGGCAAACACACCAGGGATGCCTTGTGATATTTAAAAGTCAGCTCTTCATTCAGAGGGAGTACTCCTGCATACAGAGCAGAGCGAAAAACCACAAAACCCACGAAGATTCACTTAAAGCACAAGGACAAAAGGAAGCATTGAACAACTGGGTAATGCATGTTGGCTGTCAAGAACAAAAGGCTTTCTGCAGCTTTGAATCCCCTGAAGATATGTGTGCTGGGTATCTCCAACCTGATGCATACAAGTGCTGTTCCCCTTTGCTAGAGCCTTCCAACATGACATGGATCAAGGCAGGACTTAATACAGGAAAGCATCAAACAGGGCACTCCCAGAGACCTTGGGTCTCTTGCACAACCCCAAAATGAGATGTTCCATGTTTCACCATGACTATGACATGCTCATTAAGCTACTACCTACAACACCTGCTAATCCTTTCATCTCCTCTTACTTTAATGTTGCTGATCCTGAACTCAGCTGCACAAAAAGATTAGACCTTGCAGGAGTCCTCAGCCCCTTTAGTTTGCAAGGAAACATCCAGATTAAAGGGGAAAAAAATGATTCCTGCCTAAGTACTAAAACTGCAGGAGATCTCGGCCAGGAAGGGAGGATGGGGGTTGTAGATCTCAGCAAGAGGAGCAGGTGTACTTTGGCAGCCTGAGCACAAGTGGAAGAAAGGAACCACCAGCCCTGGCTCCAACAGCACAAGGACCTGGAGCTGCTGCAGCCAGGCCAGAGGAGGCCACGGAGATGCTGCCAGGGCTGGAGCCCCTCTGCTCTGGAGCCAGCCTGGGACACCTGGGGCTGTTCAGCTGCACCACAGAAGGCTCCAGGGAGAGCTCAGAGCCCCTGCCAGGGCCTCCAGGAGCTCCAAGAGAGCTGCAGAGGCACTGGGGACAAGGCCTGCAGAGACAGGACAAGGGGGAATTACCTTAAGCTGAAGGACAGTAGGCTTAGGTAAGATACTAGGACTAAATTCTTTGCTGTAATGGGAGTGAGGCCTTGGCACAGGGTGCCCAGAGCAGCTGTGGCTGCCCCTGGATCCCTGGCAGTGTCCAAGGCTGGGCTGGACAGGGCTTGGAGCAGCCTGGGACAATGGAAGGTGTCCCTACCCATGGCAGGGGGTGGAATGAGATGATCTTTGAGATCCCTTCCAACCCAAACCATTCCATGATAAATAATGATTTATGCCTGGTGCTTCCAAGGGATTGCAGGGTGGCATCTGTGCATCTCCTCATCACGATTTATCACTGTGGAAGGTAAAGAGGCATCAAGCATCCTTCATCCTTCATCCTCCCCAGAAAGCTGCCCCATGCTGGAAGAGCACACTGGGCAAGACAACAGAAGCAGCTGAGGCCAAGCCAGGAAGAAGCATCAGCACCAAGCACTGGGTGCAGATCCCAAAATCAACAATGCTCTCTACAAACCTGGCACATCCACACACTACCAACAGCCCGTGCCTGAGCTGCTCTGAAAGAAAAGCTGCTTTGATGAACTGCCTAATCAACCACAGTTCATTCCTGTGCTCCATCTTCCCATTAGGCAATATGGTGAAAATGCTCCCCACAGTGTGGGAATGTCTGGCTCAGAGGGGATGGGAATTACTCGCCCTGCTCAGAACATGGGGATTTGTAGCAGGTGATCTCTACTAACTCTTCCAGGCAATGGAGCAGCTAACACTCCAGACAGCTCAGGAAACCCCACCTGCCCAATGAAGATGGTTTAGGTGAAATTCTTCATGACAATATATTTATTCCTCCTGCTACACCAGGCAGCTCATGGTGGGTACAGAGCACGGCTGCTCCCTTCCCATAAACTGAATTTGCAGCTGATGCAAATGCCGTGGTTAACTTCATCTGCAACCCCCTGCTGTCACCCAACGTCCCACTCCACGAGGTTTTTGTGTGGAACAGAGAGCAGCTGCTCCTCCCCAGCCTCTGTCCTCCTCTGGGGATGATTAATTGCTGGCTGTACACACGCTACAGCCCAGGCTGTTTGTGCATTTGGAACCAGAGCTTGCTAGAAAACATCTACATTTAAATGAGTTTTGTGCTTTCCTCTTTTAAAAGCTTCTCTTATTTAAAAATAAAGCAGAGGAAAAAGGGGTTTACGTAAGATTATGCTCAGAGAGAAAAATTTAGGCGTGGAGAAAGGTGTTGCACAGCAGTCACCTCTGAGCCGTGTGTGGGTTTTCCATCAATACCCGAGGTTGAGTAGATGCCACCAGCTGTGCCCTCCACAATTTGTTCGGCAGCAAAAAGCACAAACTGGCACTTCTGACATGCTGCTGTTATTAAAAAAAAATACATCCTGATATCAACAGACTATTACAAGTTTGCCAGGAGATGAAAAGAGATGATGGAGGTCAAGGGCTTTTCTCACAACCTACTGTAAAGCAAGTGTCTAGGGAGGGAGCAGGCAGGGAAAAGCTGGAAGTGCTAAGGCAATAAAACACATTTTAAACCACTTCACAGAAACTATGAGATGGCTCAGGCTTCTTCACACATTAATTCGAAGCTTTAAATTACTGAAAAGAATAACGACCCAAAAGCTTACAGTTTCATCTTCAAGTTTCAGCTGCAGGCTTTTATCTCCCTCTTTGTAATCCTTGATAATTTCTGCCGATCTCCAAACTTCATCAGGGTCAGGAATCCAAACCCTAGTGTGCTGGAGAGGTGAAAAAGAAAAGAAAGAAAAAGTTTCAACATTATGAAACCTCAGGAAATTAAATGAGAAATAAATTAATTCTCCATTAATACAGTTTGACACTCATTGCAAATTCAATGCAGCTAAACCATTTATTTTAGCAAAAGGAAAAATAAACCCGGGTTTAGTTCTTGGGGTAAATTACAGACCAGAAGTCTAATTTTTCTGTCTAATCTTCTCCTGGACAAGGTGTACACTGGCTTGTTACCAGTCTAACAAAGCAGGGTAAAGTCTCAAGGTGAACGTGGAATTTAATTTCCGTGGGAAAAAAACCGGCCTTCCAGAAGGCTTTTATGAAATAATACAATTCACCCCCAGCAGACCCTACACCAAAGCGTGTATATTTTGCTCAAAACAAGGCAGTTTGGTCCCCACAGAGCAAGCCCTGACCCAACCCCACAGCCAGGACAGAGGCAGGCAAACGACAACACCAAAGCCCAACTCCTTCAGCTGGAGGTGAACACACAAACAAGCTCCAGGAATACACTTAGATTTAAATGAATTAATGAATTAGGGTAAATTTAACCTTTTTTTTGCATCTACAAAGTTAGGGCCACCAAGGGAGAGCCCCAAGGCAGACCTGTGCAGCCCAGCACAAGTGTCCATGAGGGATTTTGGCTGCTGGGCTCAGGGAGCCAGGGTGGTGCCGGACTCATCCAGCCTACACAGCCAACAGGAACCCTCCAATAACCACTAATTTACTGGCCTTTTGGGGGCATCTCGACCCTCTATTCTCCCTGTTGATTGAAATGAGAGCTACATAATCTCACTCCTACTCAAAACACCAGGGGCTGGGGGAAATCCCAGCAAATCCAAGTGACAGCAGGACCAGAGCCACAAAGGTGGGTTTGGCCTTCATTCGAAACCAAACTCCAGCACTCCAAGTCCAAGTAACATGTTGTAGCAAACAACGAGTTAACACAGCAGCAGCCACCACCTGACAAGGCCACTTTGCAGCTGAAAAGCAATAGATTTTTATACGTTATTGCACATAATTATTTTTAGAGCTGCTCAATAGCTACAGCAGCAGGAACCTTTAGATGTTAATGGAGCCACACAGTCATATTCCCAGAACAACAGTTTTACCAGGGAGTAGAGGAAAAGATGTGAAAACTTGAATTTTCTCAGCAAGGCAGCTCCATTACCTCACAAGCCTTTAGTGGTCCCCCTGCCACGAAAAAGGGAGGCTGCACAGGGGAAGGGGCTGGTTGGGACCCCCACCAGCCCCACCACGGTGGATTCATTCAGTGCCAGCACTCTGCTGGCAGAAAGTGGTATTCAGACACACTCTGGAAGTGCCCAAAATAGCCAAGGATCAGGATGTACCCAGCTAGAAAAGCTTCAAACACAAGGTGTTGCTGGTCTTGGCAACCTTGCAAATTTTCCACCTGGGCATGGGGCTGGGCTGAGCCCTGGGCCTGCCTGGACAGGCAGGGACACACTGACCCCAGAGCCACCTGAAATGGGGTGCCTGCAGTTTCAGCTTTGTAGCTGAAATCTGGGTACAGCTCCAGCAGCAGCCAGAGGTCCATGGGCCACCCTGAGCAATTCCTCACCAGCCAGGGCGAGGAGCCACCCAGGTGTGACAGGAGGCCCTGAGGGTGACAGCTGCCAGTACCCGCAGCTCCACATCCCACCAGCCAGCCTGACCACAACACTACAGAGTTTTAATAATAATAAGAGAACTGATTTTGTGCACACACATGTGCAAAAGGGGCCACACAGGACAGACTGCACCAAGCAGGACAGATGTGTTTGCAAGGCCCCAGGAGGGGGTGACAGCTGCCAGCACCCGCTGCCCACAGCCCAGCAGTGGGAGGCTCCACATCCCACCAGCCAGCCTGACCACAACACTACAGAGTTTTAATAATAATAATAGAACTGATTTTGTGCACACACACACATGTGCAAGGAGCCACACAGGACAGACCAAGCAGGACAGACACATTTGCAAGACCCCAGGAGGGGGTGACAGCTGCCAGCACCCACTGCCCACAGCCTGGTGGTGAGAGGCTCCATATCACACCAGCAGCCCTGAACATGACACTACAGAGTTTTAATAATAATATAATAGAACTGATTTTGTGCACACACACGTGCAAGGGGCCACGCAGGACAGACTGCACCAAGAAGAACAGACATATTTGGAAGGCCCCAGGAGGAGGTGACAGCTGCCAGCACCCGCTGCCCACAGCCTGGTGGTGAGAGGCTCCATATCCCACCAGCAGCCCTGAACATGACACTACAGAGTTTTAATAATAATATAATAGAACTGATTTTGTGCACACACACACACGTGCAAGGGGCCACGCAGGACAGACCAAGCAGGACAGACACATTTGCAAGGCCCCAGGAGGAGGTGACAGCTGCCAGCACCCACTGCCCACAGCCTGGTGGTGACAGGCTCCCTATCTCACCAGCCAGCCTGACCACAACACTACAGAGTTTTAATAATAATAATAATAATAATAATAATAATAATAATAATAATAATAGAACTGATTTTGTGCACACACACACATGTGCAAGGAGCCACACAGGACAGACCAAGCAGGACAGACACATTTGCAAGCCTGGTGGTGAGAGGCTCCATATCCCACCAGCAGCCCTGAACATGACACTACAGAGTTTTAATAATAATATAATAGAACTGATTTTGTGCACACACACACAAGTGCAAGGGGCCATGTAGGACAGACTCCACCAAGCAGGACAGACATGTTTGCAAGGCCCCAGGAGCCCTGGGGACACCCCTGGCTGGCAGATCCCAGGGCAATCCAGCACTCCCCACACAAAGTGCCCCCCATCCTGCTGCAGAGCCCGGGGCTGCGAGCACGGGCTGCTGTGAATGCACCTCCCCAAGCATCTCTAATGCTGTCCTCTCGTGCCTGCACACGCACACATCCAAGGAGGGGGAGCACCATTCATCATGCTGTGCTTCTCCACCGCCCTCGCCTCCCTGCTGTGCTAGGCCCTCCCGGCAGGGCAGGCTGCTACACAAACCCCCATCCAAGCCCTCCCTCTCACCCATAAATCCCAGATATGCCAACCACACGGCGCTGGAATAGAAGCACTTTGTCACTGGTACGTTTTTACAAGGCCAGCTTTAATCAGAACCTGAGGAGGCCTGGGGGCAGCCCTCGGTGGGGTCACGCTGGGCTCACCACCCTCACCTCCCCTGCATTCCCCTCTCCGACCTCTGCAACCTCCCCTCTGCAACCTGCTCCCCCCAAAGCAGCCTCACACCCCCTCTTTTTGACAAAGGAACCCCCACGGGTGAGAGTCACTGTGCCCCCAAAACCAGGGTGCTGGCAGCTGCCCACCCAGGCCTGGGGAGAGCATCCCTGAGAGCTGCTGCTTCCATACCCACACTTCCAGCATCACTTTACCACTCCACGAGCCTGGTCCAGGCTTCCTGACAGCTTTAACAGCCTCTCCATCTTTTGGAGGAGCTTGTTATGAGGGAGAGGGCACACGGGCTCCTCTCAAAGCACTGGGAATTAAGGATTAACTTGACTTTGGGCTCAGGAGACACAACCCTAGGCAAACCACTCAACCTCCAGACACTCTAGGGTTTCCATACATTTTCTCCTTTTTTTTTTTTTTTCAAGAAAAAGATTCTTTCAGTCCTCGAGGATGCCTTTAAACAATATGCTAAACTTAACTAGAAATAGCTCCACATGCTCTGCCTCTAAAAAAAAAATTTAAAAAAAATACGATTTACTTTGTGATTTTTTTTAACAAGATCCCAAATAAAACTAAAGCCATTCAGTGCTCTCACAGCCTCTTGCATTATTCCACCCAGCTTAAGCAGAAGCTTAATAAATTCAATCCCCACCTCCTGATTTGATTTAGATTTTAGCAGGCTGCCACTGCGGATGCAGATTAAAACCAATATTAAATTAGAAGAGGCAGGTCTTGTTTCACTGTTTCAAAGCCCTCAGTGCTGGCCAAAGGCACTCCCAGCAAGCTCTGGGCAATGTGCTCCATCTCAGTGAGAAAAGACGCAGGTCTGCAGGCAAGGACTTACAACTCTGTGGACAGAGCATCATTTTCATTACATTAAGAAGATTGTATAATCTTCCATTAAGTAAAAAATATTAAAAAACTAGCGATCTCAGCTTCATCTGGGCCGTTTGGAGGTTGCAAGTCTTGATGGCAAGCTGGACATCAGCAAATCCATCTTTATTAGTACTGGGTTTTAATCCCCTGAGTTATTTCAGGAATGTCAATACTCACAGCTGACCCCGGGAAGTTTTCATTGCTCCTAGGTCAAGGGCATTTTTCCAGGGGCATCCTTCCAACAAACTGCAGATGGAGGGAGGGCACAGCAGAAAACCCACAACACTGGCAATAAAATAGCAACAACCACCTCACCATTAGGAATTCAGTAACGGAGGTCAAGACATAGTATGTCATGACAAAGGTTCTTCCACACAGGTGAAGAAAATCTAATGAAAGATTTACTTGAAAACAGAAACGGTGATTTTTTTTAAAAAAAATCGAAGGTTAATGCACAAATGTTAACTAGAACAAGGTGGAAATTGGGACAAATCTCTGTATATTTTTCCTCTGCAAAGCAAGCACACTTCTACTTTTCTCCTTTTGCAGTGGGCTTATTGCTAATCTCATTGTATATTGTTCAGTGTCCAGCATTGATGGATGCTTTTGAAGAGGACAAAAAATACAAACAAAAGAAAAAACAGAAGAAATGTCAGCCCTGGCTTCCTGAGAATATTTTTATTTACACACACAGCATGTGAATGGTTAAGCAGCCTACACTCAGACCAATAACTACCTTCCAGCTCTCACTCACAAGCTATCTATTACTAAAACTGAAGTTTTCCCAAACTGTGCTCTTCTCAAGTAAGAGGAAAGTACAAGCTGTACTTGGAATTATAAGTGCCTGTATCACACACTCTGGGTATCGTTTTTCTGTTCCTGATTTTCCTTTTTAGACTAGTACCAAAGATCACTCCCCAGAGATAATTTAAAGAGGCTCTTGCAGAAATAAGTAATATATAAAAATAATAAAAAATAATTAAAAAACCAATAAAAAATAAAATAAAATTAAAATAAAATAAATTAAAATAAAATTAAAATAAAATAAATTAAAATAAAATTAAAATAAAATAAATTAAAATAAAATTAAAATAAAACAAATTAAAATAAAATAAAAAATAAAATAAAATAAAATAAAATAAAATAAAATAAAATAAAATAAAATAAAATAAAATAAAATAAAATAAAATAACCACCACCACAAAAAAAACCCAGAGTACTTTACTTGCACCCCCTGTCTGGACATCCATAGCTTCTCTCTCAGCCACTAAATCAAAATCTAATCAAAATCAAAAGCTAAATCAAACAAACTTCTCTTCATTAACTTCCATTAATACAGAGCTGGGCTGAGCTGGGGTCACCAGCAGAGGTGGTTTGGCCCATGCACTGCCACTGTGCCCAAAGCAGCAGGGTCCCACGTTTCCCAGGAGTTACAGGTGGTTGTGGAAGGAGTCACTCTGCTGCGGTGAATGTGTTTGTGTTGGCAAACCAGCTGCACCTGTGGGCACTGCTGGGAAGAGCCACTGGATGCGTGCTGGCAGGAGGGGGGACACGGAAAGGGACCGGCTCCATGGCTCTCCTGGAGCCTTAAAGTTCCTTTCTGCTCCACTTGGCAGTGACTCAGGAGAAAAATCTGTTTCGCCCGTGACACAGCAAGGCACCGGCGAGGTGCTCTGGCAGCCGGGCAAAGTATCTCCATTAAGGGACTTGTGGATCATTACCTTTTTTATTATTTACAATACTCAACATCAAGGCAGATGGCAAACCATAATCCTCCCTTTCCCATCCTCTGAATGAGATTTCCATCCCAGGAGCAATTCCTCCCCTGCCCCACAGACAAGCAAAGCTGATATTTAGGTCAGGGCTCCCCGAGCTGTGCCGTGACTCCAGGACCTGCTGACCCTTGTGTCTCACCCTGGTCTGGCTTCTCTGCCTGCTGCTGGGTACCACCAGCTGGCAAACCCTCTGAGGCGACAGGAGGGGGTGGCAGAGAATGTCCCTGCTTGCTACAGGGTGGGCAGGATGTCCCAGAGTTGCACATCTCTCCCCTGCCCAGTGCTGGAAAACACAAATCCAACACATCCAGCACGAGCCCAGAGGGTATCCTCTCAAAACGGGGACCTCTAGCAGCAAAAAATCAACTTCTTCCTCACCCTAAATCCCCACAAACACTGAAAGGACTGGCAAATCATCATTTCAGCTCTGAGTGGGGAACACACACTACGACAGCATCATGCACTAGGGATAGGGGGAAAAGAACAGTGTTTTACTTCTTAAAAAGCACAAAAAACATCATTTTGAGCTAGAGAATGCAAGTGCCAACCTGCTGAGGGTGTTAAATGTAAATGGAAAGACAGTGGCACTCTGCAGGAGCATCTCTAATTCCTCAACATGAGGATGAGCAAATTGAGTGTTTCCCAGGGCTGATAAAAACTTACAATACCAAACAGCAGAGTGAAGGAAGATGGGCATTATCTACACCATCTTTCATGTTTCCTATCATCCTCATGCTAGTGGAGATGGACCCTGGACAAACACACAAATGCACACCCAGACAATGTCCCCCTTAAGGCAGGGCTCCTAAATTTTGGGGAGCACCTCTCCATCCCCAAACACTGCAGGGGCCCCTGAATTTGACCAAACGTTGTGCTTCACTGATGCCTTCAAGGCACAGGGATATTCTCCTCTCTCCCTGAAGAGCTGTCCACACTGATGGATGGCCCCAAGTCTCCCACCAGCACTAAATCTGCTCTATTTCTCCTTGTGGAATTTTATTCCCCAGCCCAAATTAACTCCCACGATGATTTGCATAGAGTGTCAAAGCAGCTGAGCAGTGCTTGGACAAGCAACATCTGCAGCATTTATCCACTGGCTCATTAGAAGCATTTCTAATGAAGGGGCATTTAAAAGGCTTCAGGTCATCATTGCACCAGCCTCGTGTCACCAAAGGCAGATGGAAAACTGACACCGAGCACACGGGGGCTGCAGGCGAGCCCTGACACCAGGACAGAAACACTGGGGGTACCCTTGAAGGGTTTACTTTAATTAACTCTGATTTTCAGGACGATTTCCAAGACTAATCAATAGCCTTACATGTAACTAACAGCCACCTCGTGTATTCCCAACATCTCCCCCGCCACTTCTGCTGTGGCATCTCAGCGTCGCTCGTTACTGCATGTTTAATTAAGAGTGACAAGTTCAGCGTCAAGGTCTTGAGTGCACACACAGCCCTGCTCTCACTGCAAAATTCCTCTTCCAGTAAGTCATCCAGATGCTGGAAAAGTAGGTAAAGCCCCAGGTGCTTTGGGACAGTGCAAATAAACAATCTGGTCTTAATCTGGGGCAAAAAAGGCAGTCCCTCCTGGGCTGGGGAGTGATTGCCTCGTGGGCTGTGACACCATGATTTCCTCTGGGCAGGGCAGCAACTTCTATTTTCACTTTGCTCCTCTACCCTTTAAAAAGCTACGAAACCAAAAGCAGGGTCAGCAAACCTCCACCCCCCCAGGGGATGTGCACTGCCACCTGCACCAGCCTGACAAACACCTCAGAGCAGCCTGAGACGTTCCAGGGGAGAGCTGGGCCAGGTGAACTGGAGCTGGCAGCACTCGGGGTCTCTCTGCAGCCCTCTCCAGCCCAGGCTGAGCACAGGAGCCCTTCGCCCTGCGAGGTCCTGAAGCAGCTCTGCCAAGGCCAGGAGCTGGGTGCAGCCAGATGAAACACAGCGTGCAAGGCAGGGCTCATCCCTCTGCAGGGCTAAGCCTGAAGTTAAGGCATGTGCTCCACAGCAGAATTAACCAAACCCTACAAAGCCATTCAAAACGTAGTGCTCACCAGGACCAGAGCAGCACCAAGAGATGCCAGCACCCAGTGTGCTGCTGGGGGTCCCCTCCCCAGCTCCTCACTGAGCAGGGGATCACTGCCCCACAGAAAGCACCGAGTTTCTCTCCTGTCAGGCCTGGCTCAGCCCCACATATGGTCCCCATTTGCTCTGCAGGATGCTCACCACCACTGCCCATCCCCTGCCAGAAAGAGGGATGCCCTGAAAGCCCCCAAAATCTCTGCAGAGTCCCTGGAAGTATAAAAATCTGGTGACAAAGCCAATACAGGTAATTGTATTGGCTTCACTTGCAGATCTCCCTGCAAGAGCTGTAGGCATCAGCACCTCGGAGCAGGGAGCTCAGCACCCTTCCCCAAGCACCTCGCCTGGCTCCAGCACCACCCCAGCACCACCCAGCCAAATCAGCTCCTCTGGGACTCCTCACCTCTTCCTTGCAAGTGATTGATCTAAAAATTCCCACATTGCACAGGATCACGAAAAAATCCTTGACCCAGGATGAGCCTTTCACACACAGCTCAGGCATGCAGACAATTTTTTTTTTTTTTTTAATTAAAGTCGGGGTTATTGAGGTTTTACAGACTCGGGTTTTTTTAAATAAAAACTCCATGCAGGGCCCAAGTGTGCCTGTGGCACGACTTTCACCAAACAGCCTGTCATACTGCAAAAGTGAAATCCTTCCAGGCTACTTTCTGCAAATCCCTCTTGATTGGCATTAATTACCCTTCTCTCCTGTAATTCTCAATTAATCAAAACCTTTAGCAGTGCTGTGATGTAACCTTGCCTTCATTGTCCTCTTTTCCACCGGAAATCCATGCGAGTTCACCACTCCTTGGTGAGCATAAGCTGGATCCAAAACATGTTCAATATACACCATTTAAGCTGATTGGTAATGCAATAGCTAAAAAACAGCCTTTGGGTTTAATTAAATAGTCAAAAATAGCCTTTCACCCTGGCTTTTCAGAGTCCTCTATCTATAACACAGATGCTTTAGGGAAATTCACAAGCACGTTCACTTCCCAGGGCACTGACCACCCCATCTTACATGATTTTAGATGAGAATGGTCCTGGGAGGAGCCTGGCTCTGTGGTACAGCCAGGGGACAGCAGGGCTTTCAACTGGAAATGTTTAAAGCAGTGGCTGCTTCTTGGCTGTAACTGCAGTGACACACAGGTGGCATTCAGGATGTCACCAGCATCTCCCAAAATCCAGGCTACCACAGCATGCCCCCCACCACTGCAGAGCTCAGCCATCCTCCCCACTGGGCACCACTGTACCCAAACAGCACCAAAATCCACCTTTAATTGCAGGGCAACCCTTCCACCAGACTGGACTGTTAACTTTATTCAGGAGAGGTAATTGGATTAATCAACCTGCACAGTAACCTCTCACATCTCCAGAACTCATGCACTGAAACCCTACTTGGAACATCACTCAGGCATAGTTAATTCAAAGGGGTTTGACTTAAAGTTACAGGACATTTTTCAGCGTTTTCCAGTGAGAGGGTTATGCTGGAAAGACCCCCAGGGCCACCTCTGCATCCTTTTCACTGTCGAGCCACTGAAGGAAAACAAATTGATCACCAGGGATTTAAATGAGCAATGCTTTTACCAGAGGTTAATTTAAAAATTCCAGCAATAAGGTCTGCTAGCAAGGAGACATTAGACACCTGGAGAACGGCACCAGTGATCAAGACACAAAGCTGGAATAAACATGTTCAATTAAAGTAATTGAAGCAGTGAACACACACTCAAGACACTCCCAACTGCTGAGGAATGGGAGGGCAGAGAAAAGCTCCCCTGGAGGGAACCACTGCTCCTGCATTTTCATACAATGACAGAATGGTTTGGGTGGGAGGGGACCCAGTGCCACCCCCTGCCATGGGACACCTCCCACTGTCCCAGGCTGCTCCAAGCCCTGTCCAGCCTGGCCTGGGACACTGCCAGGGATCCAGGGGCAGCCACAGCTGCTCTGGGCACCCTGGGCCAGGGCCTGCCCACCCTCCCAGGGAAGAACTTCTTCCTGAATTTCTTTCATCTCCTCGATGAAAGATTCAATTTCCAGGTATTTGGGAATGTGATTTGTCCTGGCTCTGCTGCTCCCAAGATGTCTTTACACCAGATCTTGGATGAGCACTTGTATCCTGAGTTACTCCACGTTAATGTACAGACTCTGTCTCTTCTCTACAGTGAAGTAAATCAGCAGGATTTTGCAATTGCTGGGCTAACACTGGTCCAAAATACCTGTCTGAGGAAACTCAAACAGAAGGAGGCTTTTTTTATAACATACAAAATGCAAGGTACAACATGGCCCAACAGTCAGCTATGTTTTCCTTCTCATTCCCTCAGAGTTTTAGCTGTCCAGCTGAAATACTGAGATTTTGACTCTCCAGATCTTCCCACACTAATATCCTGCAGCCTCCTCTTTACACCACACAGCAACTCCATTGAAAAGCATCCTCTAAATCCCATATCCAATCTCCTCCACAAAGGTAGGGGAGACAGGGAGCTTAAACAAGGAAGGATGCAGGAAAGAACATCTCCATCATCCCCTGAATTTTGAATCTCAGAAGGTGATTTGGGAGGTGGTGCTTTTAGCAAGGCAGTATTTGTGTAGTGCTGGAAGGGCTCAGGGAAGGGGAGCAACATGCAGAAGACTACCCAAATGGGAAAATGGTTGCAAGAAGGGCACCTGAACCCACTTTAAAAAACCTAAAACAAAACAACAAAATACTGACAACAACAACCAAAACCAAAAGAGAAAAAAAAAAAAAAAAAAAAAAAAAACACCACCAAACAAACCAAAACACAAAACAAAAATCACCACCATGAAATGCATCTTTTCTAACCTTCACTTCTGGTTCGAATTTTGATTTTTTCCCCCTGATCTGGCAATGTTCCCAGAAGAGTTAGGCAAATCCAAGGTTGTCTCTTCCCTTTGGAAGGGTGGCTGCCTCACCTGCCACAAACACAAACTTCCAGGAAGATCAAACACAGCTCTCATGAAACACTGAAGTGTCCACAGAACAAAGTACCCAAACAGAAGGAGAAAATAAAACTACATTAAAAAAAAAAAAAAAGTTTATCTCAGACATGGGATGCTGCTCCTGCCCTCCCCATTCCCACAACACAACGAAGCCACTCTTGGGTGGGCACACAGGACACCCCTACCCCAACAGGAGATGTGAACACCCCTCCCTGTGCTACAGGAGCATTTCTTTATGCCCCCTACAGCCACAGGCTCCCTCTGGGCACAGGCAGGGCTGCAGAGCTGCACCAAGGAAGTCTCAGCTCTGGCTCTTCCCCCATCACAGGGACACCCCAGCTGTAAGATTTCAGGCCCAAGGAGCTTTGCCCCAACACCAGGGAACGCATTTCCCACCCAAGAGATGCCTGTCCCTTGGGAAAGGACATGGAGTTACGGTCACACAACAGCTGATGCCACTTGCCTTGAAGCCATTGGGTTCCATCAGCTCAGCTTAAGGACTTAACCCATTTCAAGACTCAGTTACACCTACTCTTACCACCCAAGGTGGGGAAAACAAGTGTTATATTAACTAGAAATGCAGCAAAACTAATAAAAATACAGCTTGAAGTCATAACAGTTACAGAGTGCATGAAGACAACTTATGAGCTCACTCAACTTATGGCCAAAGAGTAACTCAAATCTACCTCTACCAAACACTGCTCTGGCACTTGCCCCTCTCCTCTAAGGGAGGACCTCATGCTTTGCTAGGTAGATGAATAAAATGAAGAAGAAAAAAAACCTAAATTGAATAAACATTACATTATTCAAGTTTATTTCACTGTAAAAGCTAAGCAGATTTTGCCAATCACACTGAGAGTTCCCAGTTCAGAATGTAAAAGACCAAAGGTTTCTGCCCTTTCTGACAAAAACACTCAGTCCCAATAGCTGAGTTCCTTCGGACTGCAAGGGTCAGTGGTTGGACAGGGACAGCTGAACTCACATGGCTTCAGTCACTGCCAGGGGCCAATGTGCACTCCTGGTAACCCACACCACGACCCACAGCATCACCCACATCTGGGCCTGTCCCATAGGACCCCCAAACCACAGAACCCCAGAACCACCTGGGTTGGAAAAGCCCCCAGACCATCGAGTCCAACCATTCCCCAGCCCCGCCCAGGCCACCACTGACCCCTGTCCCCAAGTGCCACATCCACAGATTTGTTAAATCCCTGCAGGGATGGGGATTCCACCACTGCCCTGGGCAGCTCTGCCAGGGCTGGACAACCCCTTCCACAAAGGAATTTTCCCAATATCCAAATGCATCAGAAAAGGCGTTAGTGGCCATGCACACTCATGGATGCACCAGGGATTTAGGACCCTGTCCAAAGGGGATGTGATCTACAAAAAACAGAGCGAATGTGAAGCAACTCATGTCCCCTCATAGCTGCTCTGCCTTCCATCCCGCACTGGGGTGAAACTGGAAGCTGCTGCACACTTTCCAACAAGTGTACCTAGGTGCTTTATTAAAAAGAAAAAAAAAAAAAAAAAAAGAAAAAAAAAATCCCTGTTTGGATCATGGCGTGGTGCCATCATCATGCAGAGAGAGGTGCCATCCAAACTGAATATCACCCTCTTCACCCAAGATACCAAACCAGCCTTTGCCTTTGCCAGTGTTTCAGTTTCCCTCCTCCCTGTGGCACCTCTCACCTTGCTGCTCCCTGATAAGGCAGCAAGGGTGGCTTTCCTTCTCCCTGCCAGGAGCAGCAAGCCCTTATCAGGGCATTACTAAAGGCAGTGCCAGAGCACAGCCTCCCAATTCCCACCTATGGTGGAGATAAGAACCACTTTGTATAAACAAAAATACTCTGGTAAGAGCAGAGACTCGAACGTGAGAGGAGCGGGATCTATCAGAGCATCAGCGAGATGGATACAGCTGCAGAAAGGCAAATATTTGCTTTCCCCTCCTCTCCCCATCCTCCCTGTGTTGTATTTGCAAATCGGGGTCACTTCCAACCACAAGATGTCCCCTGCATCAGGCTGGAAAGCCACATGCCAAGCAACCCTGCAGAGCTCCAGCTCAGCCCAGAGCTCACCTCCCACACAATTTTCCTTGATGCTTTCAGTCATTGATTTCAATCGCTGCAGAGGGACTGGGGACAAGGCACGGAGGGACAGGACACAGGAACACACTGCCAGAGGGCAGGGATGGATGGGATATTGGGAAGGAATTGCTCCCTGGGAGGGTGGGCAGGCCCTGGCACAGGGTCCCCGGAGCAGCTGTGGCTGCCCCTGGATCCCTGGCAGTGTCCAAGGCCAGGCTGGATGGGGCTTGGAGCAGCCTGGGACAGTGGAACCTATCCCTGCCCATGGCAGGGGGTGGGTGTGGATGAATTTTAAGGTCATTCCCACCCAAACCCTTCAGTGATTCTGGGATTTCCCCACAGAGGGGAAATCCTCAGCGCAGAAGCCCACAGAAGTATTTCCGTGCTCCTTCAGTTGCTGGCATTTCCAGCTGTAGGACGGGGGATCTGAGCTCCAGACTGATGTCTTTCAGAGGAGCCACCTCGTCCAGGACACGACACATCCCAGGTTTTTTCTGGCTCTGCAAAGGCAGCGCTGAGGCCACAGCAGAGCAGGATCTGGGGACAGCCTGGCTGCCACCCATGAGCACAGCACATCCACAAAGCCAGCTCCTGACTGCCAGCCCTGATGTCCCAGGGAGGAATCCCAAGGGACTGGTTTTCACAAAAGCTCTTTTCACAGGAAAGCAGTTTAACCTGCTCAAAAGGCATCTTAGCCTGTTCAGAGAGGAGGCTTCCCCTCTGTCCACCTACCAGCAAAGCACTGACAAAGGCCTGGGCTTTGTTTCAAAGGAGGCCAGCAAACCTCAGCATCCCCACAGCCTGTTTCCAGCCAGGAACGCTGTCTGGGAAAGTTCATCAGCTGGGATTTCCCCTCTCCTCCAACACTTCAGAACTCCTTTCAGGGTTTGCCTGTGCAGGAGAAAGCCCACATCTCATTTTGCACTGACACGGGGAAAAATAAGCCACAAATCTCCCCTCATTGTAAGATAGAAAAGGATAGAGGCTGTCCCAGCAGAGAGACAGACTGCCACAGTTAATATCATTATCACTCCTAACCTGTGTTTTACTGCTGCCGTAAATTTATCCCCAGTGTCTTACATTCAGTCTGCAGGAATAAAATGCAAGAGGCATCCCCAGAAACTGCTTAAATCCCCCGGAGATGGGGGGTTTTGTGAGCACGTGGAAGGGGTGTTTAACACAAGCAGAGAGTTCAGCAGCTGCCAACCCCACCCAGGGCAGCTTGGGGGGCTCACAGCATCCTCACAGACCTGAAGACCTGGTGCCTGGTGGGAGGGACAGCCAGGGACACAGCTGCAGGACATCCCCCCAGCACCAGCAGTGTCTGGTTGTTGAAAGGACACATCACCCCTGCAGAGAGCCAAAAGGAGCTCGGGTGTCCCTCCAACCCCACACATGCTCACGGCTGGTTTGGCGGCCAGAGGCCGCTGCTGTATTTTCACACCCACACTCGGTGCAGCCCGGGGTTTGTGGCATGAAGGGCACACCACCCACCCCCTCCCTGCTGGTTTGTGGCCAGAGCACAGAACCCACGCAGGCTGCGCTGCTGGCTTCAGCTCTGCCTGCAAATAAAGGGTGGGAAAAGCCGTGTCTCCATTTTTAACTGGCCTGCTTCCATCCAACAACTTAAACATCCTTAATGCATCTCAGCCATCGAACACAAGCCCTGTGCATGGGCACTGCAATGCCCACGAGACTCCTCCAAGCATCAGTCATGGACAAGTGTGTTAACAGAGCAGCCAACTTTCAAATCAGACATCAATTATGTACAAAGCCAGAGAGACAAGGGTCAGTGCTGTTTATGAGGTTAAAGCAGGTAAGGCAGATGCAGCCAGGGCCTCTTCCATCTGTTGGGGTGTTTTCAAAAGCTCTTCAGCTTTCAAAATACGAGCCCTGGTTCAGATCTGCACTCATTTGATGTGCTCTGCCCTGACTTGAAAAATTACATTTGTTTTGTGTGAGCAGGAGGAGTGAAGCCAAGCCCTTCCAAATCGGCCTTTTCCCTTTCCAGACAAATTAACTGTACTGAAGTTTAGCCTCACGCCAGGACAGGTTTGTCCAGATCCCAGGTACACTTTAGCTGTTCCCAGCTTTCCAGCTGCTTCCCAGGCAGGTGAGGGTGAGCAGGGAGGCACCAGGGAGGCAACCCTCCTGCCCAGCCCGAGCCTGCCCATCACTCCAGAGCCACCTGCACATCACACGAGCTCTGGGCATCCAACACCCACTGCTAATGCTGCAGAAATTCCTCTTGAGTCACCCATGGGACACCTCGGAGCTCAGAGCCACCAGTGACCAACTCAGACACCCAGAGGTGTGTGCAAAAGAAATTAATTTATCTAGACAAGCGTCAGGGCTACGTCTCTTCCAGCGATCTCTGTAACTGCACATAAAAGCAGCATTTATCAACAGGGACGCATCCAAAAAATGTCAGTCCACTGGCTCTGAAGCTCGAAGGCAGAAGAAACAAGATTTTAACCCAAGGAAGGTGCTAACTTCCTCGGTAAAGATACTTATTTCTAAGCTTCAAGTTATATTATAACGTGGCTCTTCAAAGAGGAGCATTAGGGGAACAGCTCAGAAAACAAGAGTGGGTTTTGTACTGCAGAAGGAGAGCAGTGGAATCCTGGCTTCAGGCAAAAGCAGAGCATTAAAAAACACCTACACCTGAACGATCACACAAAAGCCCGTTTGCGAAAATAACCACAAAGGTTGAAGACTTGAACTCCCTTCCAAAAACCAGCAGCAGCTCCAGCACACCCCCAGGGTGGAGTTTTGCCCCAAAACGCTGCCCGTGCAGCACAGCTCATCTCCCCTTTTTCAGCTGGGCTCTGGCATGGCTCCATCACCAGGATCTTCCAACATCGGGTGTCTGCATCTCAGCAGCACCTTGCAAATTCCTACAACGTGAGTTCAGCTGCAATATGAAATTGAGACAGAAGCGCTGTTGCCATACTCCAGAAGGATTACAGAACTATTTTTAATAAGGGGTTTAATAAGCTTTAAGCAGAGTAAGTTGCTTTTGCTCAGCTCACATGGCTGCAAAGATAAAACCTTGCACAAAGCAACAGCCACAAGCTGCTTGACAGAACTTGCAGCGCTAAAAATTACGGAGTTACCTCTTCAAAGAATGTTCTCTTTTGTTGCCTTTGAAGAAAAAGTTTATATACTACAAACTGAGGTTTGGCTATCTTGCAGTTTTACATCACAGAGCTGCACCTCTGCAGTTTCTGTTTGGTTTTGGCCAGGCACTGGTAGGATCAGGAAGGAGCAATACTGAAGGTTTGGAGCGTGAGAAAAAACACTTAAATCTGGCTTTGTGGACTAATATCCTTTATGTACCTAAGAAGCATATCATTAGGGCCCACTCCTGAGCTGGGACAGTCAAAATCAATTCCCACACCGTATTCTACATACCCACTGGTCACCCACAGCTGGACCAGAGCCACACCACGCTGGACCACAGCTCCCAACACCCTCAGCCACACCTCAACATCTATCAGCCACATCCCAAGGTGACAGGGATGGTCATCTGCAGATAGCACACATCTGCTGAAAACCAGTTAGTATCGGTATTATCTTCTTCTCAGGAAAAAAAAGGAAACAGAAAAATAAAGCAAGCCCATCATGAACCTCGGAAAGGGTCAGCACAATACAATTTAAAATTATAAATAACTATTAATTTTTTCTACTCTGTGAGTGTTTCTCCCTCCCCCACCACTTAGCACAACCTCTATTGTCTGAAAAGCGTTTAACTGGAAGTGGGTCATGTCTCCTGGCATTACTAAATCTTCCCAAATTTCCCCCGATTAGTCAAATGCAATATCCTCTCTGACATCTGAATGATTGAGGTAGTGTGTAATGCCATTTTTCCCCTGAATGAGCCACATCAAAGAGGGTTATAAGCCTAGAGATGGCACGCCAGATAAAAGAGTCGCCAACAGATTGTGCCCGAAATATTACCGAGGAAAATTAAATAGTTTTGTTGGAAGGCTTCTCCTTTGGAAACATTCAGCTGTTAGTACTGACAGTGGAGAGACAAGAAACTGCCTTCAGAGTTGCTAGTTGTGAGCTGAGTGCTCCCATAGTTAAAACACTTCTGCACACAGAAGATTTTCTATTAGCCACAACATCCAGCCTGCTCTTCACAGAGACACCAAAACCCATCCTGCTGGGAGTTAATGACAGCCTAAATTCGGGTAATACCTCTCAAACGACTGCAAATTACAGCAGAATCCTTTCAGAGAGGGAGGAAAAAAAGAAAAAAAAAAGGAAAAAAAAAAAAGGCAGTAAACCTGCTACTCCAGAAAAAGAAAATACCATTTAGTAACTGGGATGTGACAGCAAGCAACCACTCGGGCATGAGTTATATCCAAAGGGTTCAAAAACACCACCCTTTGAAGCAGAAGGATACCAGGACCCTGGGAGGATCCTGGGACAAGAGCTGCTCCAGTGTTGACCGGGGGCTGGGCTCTCTCCTCACAGGAAAAGAGCTGGAGCTCTTAAATATGTGTCAGTTTGGTGATTAGGGGAGATCCGGGCAAAGTTTAGTCAGTAACAGCAGGGTTTGCATTCTGCTGATTTACCTCACGTGACCTCCCAGGGCTGAAACTTTGCACCAGAGCAAAGGCTGGCAGGAGACAGCACCTTTTTCAGTCAAAAAAAAAAATAAAGTAATGAATTAAAATAATATTTTAAAAAAAGAGAGAAAGAGACCTTTTGGCACTGACAAACAGAATATTCTGAGAACCGGCTTTTTAGCGAAAGATGAGAAGTGTGTGGTGCAGAAATCCATATTAAAAAGAGAAAAAAAGAAGGAGTCCGGGGAGGTTCCATTTGGGTGAGAACATTGTTTCAAATGCCTGGCGGTGGACTTTGGGATGCAAACCTCTGTTTTGGGTAGAGCAGTGCTTGGGGAGGAAAAGCCTGCTTTGCAGCTCATTTTTGGGACTGCAAGTCGCTCAGCCTGGAGCAGCCTCAGCCATCCCCACCTTCTCCAGAACAGAGAAAGGGAAATTTGGGAAGGTTTTGTTACTAAGGATGGCTCAGACCCACCCTGATGGTCAAGCAGGTTCAAGTTGCCCAAAGCTGGTGAGCTCTTCCCTGGCACCACGGGGACAGTCCCCAGGCTCGGGAGGGCTCCCCGAAACCCAGGGGTGTGAGCACAGCCATCCCTCGCCGGAACAACAGCAGGGAGGGCAAAGTGCAGAGAGATGAAGATTAGCTCTGACAGCCTCGATTCTGAGTTTATTTTGGCATGGCAAGAGCACACGAGGCTTCAAAGCAGCTCTGACGAGCAGGGGCCGGGCAGCAGCGACTGCCCCGAGCTGAATTCCACAGCCGTCCCTGCCACTGGTTGCACCCAGAGCATCAGCCCTTTGAGCCTCAGCACCAGGGTTTTACACAACTGAGACCTGCAAGGCTTGAGACACCTCGAGTCTTCTCCTTCCCTCTTGCTTGTTTTTAAATGAAGAGCTTTATTTAACCGCTCTGCCTCCGTCCCCCGCGACAGGGCAGACAAAGCACCAGCACTCCTCTCACCACTCTGCATGGGGAGGAACAGCTTTTCTCCTTGCTGGAGCAGGATCCAAACCAAAAACTAAGGCTTTGGAAAGGAGATGAAAAAGAGGAAACAAGCAGAAGGAAGGGGGACCAACATATTTCACACCTGGTGCTTTTAGGGTTTACAGGAGCAAGGCACGAGCTGCTTATCTCTGGCCAGGGCCATGAAGGAGAGCCAAGGGCAGGTCTGTCACCCTGAGACCTCTGCTCCCCAAAACACATGGGGAGAAAACCCCAGCTCAGAGGAGCAGACACCTGCAGACACCCCTGAGGGCAGCTCTGCACCAGCCCACAGGTGAGATGTTCACACCTCATGCAGACCTGCCTTCCCTGAGAGCTTTCTCGTGGTGTTACAAATCTTGCTTCAGCTAAAATGTGCCTTGTTGGTACCATTATTTGCAAGAGGATAGTGCAGGTGTTCAGTCTAACCCAGCAGAGAACTGATTTCTTCCAAGGCCAGGTGAGACAAGAAAGCAAAGGGACAGCACAAGGACATGAGACATTGACCAAGCTCTGGATAAGCAGCTCTTTATCTTCACTTTCTTTCATTAGTTTATTTCGTACCACTGAACATGATGGTGAAAAATACATCAGCTAAGCAATAAACAGGCACCCCACAGCTGTGGGAAGGACTGGCAAGAGCCACACCAGTATTCCCACACCCACCTCCCACCCAGGACTGTGTGGCTCTGGAGCAGAACCTTCTCCTCCAACCTGCCTCCAAAACAGGACCCGTGGTCCTACCAGGAGATGTGGGACCAACCCAAGACCACAGCAATCCAGTGCTGCCACGTGAAAGCCACCTCCAGCTCTCCATGCCCACCCCACCAGGAGACTGAGTGTCCCTGCATGAGCCCCACACCATGCCCAGGGCACTCTCTGGGCAAAGAAGAGCAATACCCACACCACCCAGCTTCTCAGAGCTCACAGTAATTAAGCAGCATAAATCCACAAGGAGTTACTCAGCTTAATTAGATTGAAAATTACATCAATCTCAGCATCTTGGCATCCACTGGCTGCCTTGAGATATGCTTGTACCAACCATGCCTGCCTGGGGTGTAGCACCAAGGACCAGCCCCTCAGCAGGCAGAGGGATCAGGTTTTTTATTTCTATTTTGTTTTAAAGCCCTTTTCAATGCTCATTTGCTAATACATATGTCAGAAGTCCCAGGTGCTTGCTCACACCCAGCCTGCTTTGGCAGCTGGAGGTTTGCCTGTGCCACCTGAAACCATCCCTGTGGGGCTTCCAGAAGAAACCGGACATTCCCATGATTTTTAAAAACCCATCCTTAAATACATCAAGGGTCTTTTCTTCCCTTTGAAGAGCAGCGACTGGCTGGGCCACATCCCTGAGGTGTAACATGCTATTGTGATAAGCAGTGGCCATGATTCAGCCCCAAAGACATCCTGCTCCCAGCAGCCCTGCAAGTGGTGGTTAGCACGTCCTGCCAGCACCTCACCTGCCAGTGACACTTCCAGCAGGGAGCCTGGGCCGTGACTCACGGGAAGGGTGAAGGTTGGCATTAGCTGGGTGTAAGTGCTCCACCAAGGGAAACCCATCCCTCCACGGGCTGCCTGTGGTCCTCCAGGGTGGGAACTGGTAGTGGTCTGAAAGGGCTGGGCAACCCCAAATGTGGGAAGCAGGTTCTCAAGGAACAGCTGAGCTGGATGCATGTGGTGAATGGAGACTTGTGGGTGAGAGCCAAGAGAAACACCCAAAAATCAGAATGGACATAGGTTTCACAGAGGTGTAGACTCCCCAGAGCAGCTGTGGCTGCCCCTGGATCCCTGGCAGTGTCCCAGGCCAGGCTGGACAGGGCTTGGAGCCACCTGGGACAGTGGAAGGTGTCCCTGCCCATGGCAGGGGGTGGAGCTGGATGACCCTGAAGTCCCTTCCAACCCAAATTTTCCTGGGATTCCACAACACAGCACACATCCTCCCACTGAGGATCCATGGAAGCACCAAACACCCGGAGCGCCCAGAGAAGGCAAAGCCACCCCAGTGGTGCCACCACAGTGCCCGTGTGGGAGCATGGAGAGAGGGAGGTGAGGGCTGTACACTAAGGAGGACACGAACAGGGTGTCCTACAGCCTGCCCTGCACCACCCAGAGCCAGGGAGGGCAGCCAGAGGGGTTACACGGTGCTGCTGCTGATCTGCTGGAACTGCCAGAGCAGGGCCTGAAGCACCACCAGCTTCCTGGAGACAAACGCAGGAGACCAAAAGCCAGTGCCACAGAAAACTGCTCAGGGAGCAGAAAATCAATAATGAAATCTAAAAAAGAGAGATCAGGTGGGGTTTGGTTAAAAATGGCAAAGGATGGTGGCACGGCAGGTCAGGAGCACACACTGCTGGGGGAGCTGCACCGCCAGCCCACCACCCTGCACCGTGCCACGGGCTGGGAGCCATCCCCTGCAATTAAGGGCTTGCACTGCTCACAGTGAGGGTTTATGGACCTGTGCTGGTTACAGTCCTTGCAGTCCCACGGTCCATACTTGGCCACGTTAAACTCATTCCCACGATTCCCAGGTTTCAGTCAGCCAGAGAAGACTTCAGACACAGGCAAACCAAGGAAAAAAGGAGAGCACAGCTGGAGAAAGAGTCACATTTCCAGGCAGCAGGCTCTTCGCTGTAGGGATGCTCTTCTCCAAACCCTCTAGATACCACAGGAAATGCAAAAAGCAGAAATACCAAACCCTCAAAAGATTTATTAGTACAACTGATGAGTTTACCATGACCCAGACCACCCATCAGAGAGTGCTCACGTGAGGAAAGCCACGTGAAGCCCATCACCCACCAAGCCTGGTCCTTCCCAGTCCTGCCACCATCTCTGGACAGGTCTGTGCTCATGCTTGAAGGTTCAGTCTAAGCCAAAACCCAACCCAAGATGTCTCTTAGAGCAGGCCACTGGCATATGAGGGCAACTGCTTTACAACCAGCTCAAGACACAGAACACTCACAGGGAACTTTCCTCAGTTCTGCTAAGTAGCAAATTCTTCCCTAAAGTGTTCTGCAAACACTTCAGGTGTCTGCCACAGCTTGAGGTTTCGCTGCAATAACAGCAGTCATTTTCCTGACCTGGATTGCAGCTCACTCTGATGTTCCTTTAACCACCACCAAACGCCTCCGTGCACAGGACGGGTCAAAGAGCAGGCAGGCAATAGCACCACACAAAAACACCC
Source organism: Phylloscopus collybita (assembly GCA_027886175.1). Lineage (NCBI taxonomy): Eukaryota > Metazoa > Chordata > Aves > Passeriformes > Phylloscopidae > Phylloscopus > Phylloscopus collybita. The sequence goes on along the minus strand of JAJNNQ010000061.1, from coordinate 372,060 downwards.
AACTCAGAGTCTCACCTGTATTACCTGATATTTATTACACCCATGGCTAACTCAGAAGGTCCAAAGTCCCCCTTCATGCCCAAGTGGGGCTTCTCCTGTGGATTCCCTGAAGGACACCTATCACAGTACGGGTAAATCACTCCCGTTGGTGTTTTAATTAAAAGTCCAACACACATAGAACTGCACTGCTTTACAGCAAACTGAGAAGTTTAAACACACATGCATAAAAACACAGTCACAAACATACACAGTCCTCCTTCTTGGTCACCAGAAGAGATGCATGAGTTCACATTCAGGGTCATTATTTTCTATGCCTGGTAACTGGCAGAAAGAAAGAACAACAAAGCAAAAATCCTCCCCTGTAAATACATTCCTCAACAGCAGCCAGGCTGCCTGTAACAAATAACCTCGGATAAACTCCTTCCCCAGGGCAGGAAAGGGCAGGAAGGACTCATCCCACCCAATCCCGTAAGAACCAGCACAGCACCGTCTCAGCCCCACTGCTGCTCCCATCCTTCACCCCGGAGTTAACCCAGAAAATCACTGCAATTTGGACTTGCCTGCACTGGGATTTCCACACCACAGTTTCACACCCTTGGAGCAGAATCAGGGCAGGAATTCTCAAAAACAGTTTTTTAAAAGAGCAAGCTGATTAATCCCAACCAGCAAGAGGGCACACAGCTGGGATCTAGCTGATTAACCCTGCTGGAACCATTCCTGGGGCTGTGCCCCACCACCTGCACTGAGCTCCGTGCTCCTTGGCTCAGTGGTTCTCATCTGACCCAAGCACAGGGGCTATTAAATGCACAACTGAGATGAAAAACTGCACAAACAGAGGAGAAAATGGGGTTATTTTTGCAGCACAAAGCCCCTGGAGCAGCATGCCCTGTGGTGGGATGTGCACCCACACAGTGCCAGGAGAGCACGGGGTGAACTCCTGCCCATCGAGGGAGGGAAATGCCCCCCATGCCACAGTCTCTCACCTCCCTTGGATCCACTCAAGGCCCAGACCCAGTGGACTGGAGGATATCTCAGCCCCAGGCTGGGCTCTGCCTTTCTCTCCCCCGTGCCACCGCGGGGAAGCCGAGGGGGCCCCGAGCGGCTGCGGCGCTGGCCATGCCCTTGGCACGGTCCCCAGCTGCAGAGAGCTGGCTGGAGCAATCAGAGTTTACATTTCAATGATTTTCTCTCTGCCACTGCAGCTCATAATGAGGCAGGATCAGGAGGAGCCCGGGGATGCCGACGGACCCGGCTCCTTCAGAGAGACGGCCCCATCCTTAAATAAAAACCCCAGCGTGGCCTCCAAGCTGTCCCTGCCCTTTGTGCCGTGACCCAGACGTTCTCACAATCTAAAATAAAGAAGGAAAAAAGACAAAAACCTTCAGCTATAACCTGCTTTTCCTGATAGGAGCTGCAATGGCAGCAGCAGGAATTCAGAAGCCCTGCAGCATGCCACAGATGTCCCAGGACTGGGCCCTGAACACTCCCTGTCCCCAACACCTATTCCCAGAAATTCATTCTACACAATCTACACAGAAAATCTTCTCTCTCCTTCCCAGCTGCTCCTCAGCCCCAAACCAGCTCACAGGCACACACTAAGGAGGAATCCTCCCCGAGCCTTGCAGGGTAAATAATTTTCAGGTTTTATGCCAGAAGGTTTATGCCAATTCATTGACTCAATCAGTGTGTGATCACACTGGCAGCATTTATGCACTTCTGAAAAGTTTCTCCCCAGGGTCAGAAACCATTGATTCATTCCAGCTATTTCATTTAATACTACTTTAAGTGAAAACCGGAGAGTTTTCTATACCCAACACCAGCCATTAGGAGAGGATTTTTTTAATGCATCAAGTTCCATAGTCTGTAAGAAAATACTTGGCAAATAGCAGCCACTATGCACAATGAGAGGAAAAAAAAATAATATGAAAAATAAATACCCTGGTTTCTTATTTACCCAGAGCTTGGAAACCTTCTGGAGAGCATATCTTGAGCTGCACAACAGCCCAGGAGCAGAAAGACACAGATTATTGCCTGGCAGAAGCACTATTTTGCATGAGGTTCAGAGGCTATACTTAAAAGGACAATTACCATATTTTAAGAAGCACCTTTAAGAGAGCAGAACATCAGAAGCCAAAGCAATTACAGTTGTTTTTGTCACACGAAGAGCTTCGCCTCACAACACAACAAAGGTCAGCCGTACAAACATACAAAAAACTCTAATTTCTGGTTTAGTGCTGCAAACCAGCCCCACTGCTGGTGATGGCATCTTCCATGGGATGTCCTTGTCCATCCCTCCTGCCCAGTGCCCAGAGCATCCCGTTATCCCGTGGCAGGGTCACGCTGGCACCTGCACAGGCTCTTGGCCTCATGAGCTGCCTTTTCCTGGTAGAGAGGATCTGACAAACTCCCCTGCCCAGCAGCAACCACTTTGCCTGGCCAGTGCTGCAGCTGGGCACATCAGGGACATGGCAGGAGCAGGGCCAGCACAAGCAGCCTTAGAAAGATGTTTCTTGGGCAATGCACAGGTTAGGAGAAGTTCTTCTAGTTCTCCATCTAGAACAGGTTTTTGCAGGCTGGAATCCTTGAAACCACTATCTGCCCTATTCCTCTTGCACAGGCTGGTGCCAGCAGCTCCAGCACCAGGTCTGCATTCTCTACCACAGAACTCCTTTTCTGCTGGGACATGCACTGAACTCCTGCTTGATTCTGCCACAAAATAAAATCCACAGCCAGATAATCCCTGAGTCCCCAGGTGAAGCAGTGGGAGTGAGAAGAGAGAATGATCTCTCTGTAACTATTTACCAAAGTGGAGTCCTACGTGCTTGAAGGTTGAGGCATTTTTTGGAACTACTCTTATGCTTGTAATTAGGCAGAGCTGTTAATTATCTTGCTTGATGGGGGCTATTAAACACCAGTTGGCCCTGACCTGGAAGGGGCAGGGGAGGCATCCCATGGAGAAGGCCTCCAGCAGAAGCTCACAGCTGCTGGTGTTCGCAGGATGGGTTCCTCTCCTGCCTAAGAGCTCCCCAGGCCAATCCAACACACCAAATTCATCAGCACTGTGACAAATTTGTACACCAGGAAAACTACTACATGTCCCCACAAGGCCCCAGAAAACCTTCTCCAAGCACCACACGGAAGTTAAGGGCCCTCTACACAACACATACCAGCTCCTGTTGCAGCTCAGCAGCAGGCAGACCTGAGAATTCCCACCTGGATGCTCCAAAGTGGCTCCTCAGCAGTTTCTCTCATCCTGGTTCCAGCAGGAGGAGGAATGACTCAGAGGAGGGTGCATTGTGGCTGCGCTAACACAACAGCACACGTGGGATCAACGGGCTCTCAGCAAGGCAGCTGTATTGACTGCAGATCATCCGCCTGCCCCTCCTCTGCTGCCCCAAACAGCCTCACCCCTGCACCTGGGCACTCAGCTCCTGCACAGAGCTGATGTGCAGGGGAGCCCAGGACCTTCCCCAGCACCAGAGACCAAACATCCCCTGCACCTCGGGGACCTCCGCAGCCACCAGCACCACCAGGCTCAGCACCTCCAGGCCGCTGGGTTTGTTGTGGGTTTTAAGCCTTCTTTGATCTTTTTCTTGTACTCTCAAAGTCACAGGAAACATTCTTCCTGCTGCTTCAAAGGCCAGAGCTGGCACAGAGGCCCCATGCAGCAGACAGCCCAGCAGGACAGTCCTAAATTTCACCGTGACTCAGCTGCACGGACGACCCATGTGGATTCCAGCCCACAGCCCCTCCACCTAAAAATCCAGCAGCACCCCTAGAATGATCCTGCAAAACTGACAGGCAACAGCAGAAGGGCCGGTGCTGGAGCACCTGCTCTCACCGAGAAACTCTGTTGTTATTAAAAATAAATCTGAAGTCAACAACACACACAGGTTGCCACCAAATCCCCGCTGCTTCCTCATCAGAAAGCCCCAATACAGCAACAGCTGCCCCAGGAGGCAGCTTACACCTGTTCAACAGATCAACAGGAATGTAAACCAAGGCAGCATAAAAAAGACCACACAGGTTAGCTACCTGCTCATCAAGTTAAAAATCAATTAACCAGGTTGATTTAATCAGCCCATCAACAGGGATAACACAGCACTGGGAGCCAGCCTCCCTCCTCCCTGGGGATGTTTGCCATCACATCCACACACTCATCCTAAGAGATGCTGTGCTCGGCACCTCAGAGCCCTTTAGCCCTTTAGCTTTATTTCTGCTCCTCTCTGGATTTTCCAAGGGAAAAAGATTTTCCAAACTTTGCTTTTAAAGTGTTCCCGAGGAGGACAGAGGTCATCCCGCCCACAGACAGCCCAGCTCAGTCCAGTGGGGCTTCTGCCATCCCCACAGGTTCCAAGGAGGAGCTGCCAGATCCACCGTCCATCCTGCATCCCTCTGATAGCGACAGCCAAAGAAAAAGGTACGTGGCAACCCCCGACATTACATAAAAAAGCTACTGGCAAAATGAGTTACGGAAGCAGAAATCTGCAGCGAAGTTAAGCCCAGGGGACAGAAAGTGATTCCTGGTGCCAATCTGGCAGCACCCCCATGAGCTGACCACGGTCACAGGAAGAACCTAAACCACTAAAATTCTCATTATGACAACAGATGATGCTGATACTCTTACGCAGCAAAACCTTTCCCGAAGCCAAGCACTCCTCCCGACGAGCCCTTGCCCAGCGTTCCTGACGGCTTTGACCGGGCACATTCCCCGGACCGCGGCTGCCCGCGGCACTCCCGGGCAGCGCCGGGAAGATGCCGAGCACAGCGAGAAGGCTCTCTCCGCCCCAGACAGAGCTCCAAACCAGGCGGATCTCACACCGCCTGCGAGGAGCTCTTTCATCGGGACAAGTCAATCGGCAAAGATCTCTCTGGACACAAGCCTCTCTCCCTGGGAAGAGGAGCGGAAAGCCCCGAACTGTGTGGGAGGCATCCACAGCCTGGGGCTGGCCAAGGGCTGGGATTACCCAAGTATCCCACAGCCACAAAATAACAAAAATAAATAAAAAAATAAAATAAAATAAAATTAAAAAAAAAAAAAAAAAAAACACAGAGTGGAAGCAGTGATTTTCTAGTCTGCTTACAAAAGAGCACCTGAGCCTCCAACTACCATCACGATCACTTTTTAAGAGCAAACGGGAAGCGCCGTGCCCGCCGGGGCGCGGTGCCCAGCCAGGCCACCAGCCATGTCACCTTCCCTGGCTGCCATGAGGAAGCGGGTGCGTCCCATGGCACCCCTGCCAAGGGATCACATCCAGGAGCCGTGGAAACAAAGAGGGCTGGGGAAACCGGACACCTCGGAAGCCTTTCGGTGAGTTACGGCACTTACTCTGCGATTCTGTGATTCTAAGGGCTGCATCTTCCTCCCCCCCCCCTCCACCCCCTTGGTTTAGGAACAGCGGAGGGAAGAATTATTCCAGGGGGATCTGGGGAGGCTGAGAGTGTTTTGGCCGCGCAGGTGACGGAGCGCAGGGAGGGCGAGGCCACCACCGCGACCCACGGGCGAAGTTCACCCTGCAGCGCAGAGAACCCGGGTGGGTGAAACGCCGGGGGACCGGGAGGGGACCGGGAAGGGACCGGGAGGGGACCGGGAAGGGACCGGGAAGGGACCGGGAAGGGACCGGGAGGGGACCGGGACCCCGCGGGGGGACGCCGGGGGTGCCCCCTCCGCATCCCGCGCACCTGCGGCCGCCGTCCCGGCGGGTGCGGGAAAGTTGCGGGGCCCCTCCAGGACTGGGAAGCAGCCCCCCCCAGAGGGCAGGTGGAACACGGGGAGGCCCCCGCAGAGCCCCCCGCGCCCCCTCCCCGCTCACCTTGGTGTAGAGCTGCGTGGCGGACATGGCCGGGGCGGGCGGCGCTAGGCGCGGGGCATGGGGGCGGCGGGCGGCCGGACCGACCGCCGCACGGACACACGGACACTCCGGCGCACCACCGGCACTCCGACCTTTACACCCGCCGCGGCCGGCCGGGCGCGGGCACGGGAAGCGAAGGGAGCGGCAGCGGCAGGAGGAGGAGGAGAAGAAGGAGGAGGATGAGGAGGAGGAGGCAGCGCCGCTCCGCCTCCGCCGCGCCCCGCTCAGGTATGGGGCGGTTCGGTTCGGCTCCTTTCGGTTCCCTTTGGCTGGGCTTTTAGAATTATGTCTTTTTTCTAAAAAACACTCGTTTTAATAAATATTTTTTCATCCCGGCCGCTTCCCCCGCATCCCGCCCAGCTCCGGCGCCCCCCGGGCAGGGTTCCCCCGGCAGCGTAGGTTGGTGCTGAGTTTGGGAGCTTTTTTGCCTTTTAGCCATCTTCCGTTCCCCCAGAAGAAAAGTAATTAAGCCCCATGCAGGTGCCCCTCGGTGGTTTTCGGGTCTTCCATCCTTCACCGGCCCCTTCCATCCCCCATCGGCCACACTTCGGGGAGCGAGGGACGGCACTGCTGGGGTGTCCTTTGCCAGGACACACCCGTTCCCCGGGACAAGAGCATTGCCCTCGTGAACCCACTGGAAATCCACTCAAGAGATGTGCCAGGGATAGTTTTTCTCTGTCTTCTGCCTGCAGGCGGGTTTGGGGTCCCACCAGCACAACTGCTCCTGGGCGCTGCTTGTGTGTCACTCCTACACCGATGGCAGGAGTTGCAACTTCCACAGCAACAGCCAAAAATTGATCCCAGCCTGTCAAATCTGTGGCCGTGCTGCTTCCCTCCTTCCCACGGGAGCACCCTGTTCTGCAATTCATGCTTATACGGCACTTTTAGAGCCTGAGAAGGAGAATGAAATGCAAAGTATTCCTAATTAACCGCTGCTGCTATTCTTTATCATTCAAGGTATTTTGCATATTAACTGAGCAGGCAGAAACCACGCTCAGCGGATCCTGCTCTCTGTCACAGTTGTTTACTCCGTCACTGGGATCCCTCCTCCCGTGGTTCCAGGCTGTGGCACTCACAGGGCACCCACAGCCTTTCCTCAAAGTGATCACTGGTGGCATCTCACACTCTGTTCCTTGTCCCCTGTGGGATAAAACTCTCCCCTTTGTCATATTTTCCCTCTTCCACCCCACAGCCCAGCAGGGAGCAGTGCTGATTTGGTGGAAGGACACACAGCATTGCAGATACCTCTCTTTTCCTGCTCTGATATCCTTGATGAATCAAAAAAAAAAAAAAAAAAAAAAATTGCAGGTGGCTCTGGGGGAAGTCTGGGAAGGAGGAAAGAAGGGGAGAAAAAAACTGCGCCATGTCTAGAAATTACCCTGGGAAAATTTGACAGCGTAATCTCTGCAAAGCCTCCAAGAGAGCTTTGTCAGGCAAACAAAACTTGCTCCTCTCATTTCATTAAATCAACTGCAGAAACAAAACGTGGAGCACTGGTGCAATTAGAAGTGAAGCTTTCAGTGAAGCTGGGGTAGCAGTGATAGCCCCGAGGCAAAGCACAGCCATTCCCATGAAATACCAGCCGGTGTCACATGTGATTCTCCATTAATCTAAAGCTTTAATTAAACCCAGAAACTAAAAACCCCAAAATACATACAGAATCCCTGAAGTATATCCAAACTGCTGAGTTGCTGGAAATTGTCTCCTCCAGGAGACAGAAGCTTCTTTCCATTTGGGAATCAAAACTTGTGTTTTGATCAAATTTAACAAGCATGGACTTTTAAGTAGCCATTTATGGTACCCCCTTTTGCATTCACATGGAAGGCATCTTGAGGTAAAAATTAACTAAATACCTGAGGTTTTCCCCTTCAAGTACAGCCAGTGGATTCTTTGCAAGTACAGGATAGGTTGGAGTTCATTTTAAGGTCCCAGCCCTGTCCCTGTATTGCAATGACACATGGAGACCCCAGGAACAGATGGATGGATGGACAGGTGATGGCACAGGCCAGTGAGGAGCATCAGTTCTGACAGCTCTAAATGTCATCAGAACAGAGCTGGCTGCTGCTAAGTACAACCCCAGATCCTGAATGTTTGCAGGCAAAGATGTCCCAAAGACCTCAAATCTGGATTTCCCCTCCTGCGCCACACAGAAGTCACCACTTGCCACATTGGGGCACAGTCCTGGGGTCTGGCAGAGTCACTGTGCCCTGCCTGTTTCTGCAGCAAGGGTTCCTACCTGGGCTACAGTAATGATAAATTATACCAGGTGATAAAGAAATGAATAATTAACATTCCTGCAAATAGCACTGCTTCTGTCCAAAGCCCTGCAGTCCAGCCCCCGGGAGCAGGGACAAAGCCAGCACCACGCCACAGGGTATGGGGAACCACTCCAGAGATCATCATCTTGTGTGTGGCCAAAAACATCACCGTGGAAAGCCCTGGGGTCAGTATAAAAGCCCTTGTAAGCAGACGGGTGCATGTAGAGAAGTCTTAAAGCCTTAGAAGATGCTGGGGATTCAAAACCTGGAGTGAATCTGGGATGATGTGATCAGGGACTGGCATTCCCAGCCCTGCCACAGGCAAGTCACCCACACGCTCCACACCTCTGCTCTTCCTCTGTCATCACGACAAATTTAATTAAAAAACAGAGGGAAGACTATTTTGCACAGCTCTGGTACGTGTCTAAGTGAAAAGGCTGTAACTGCCAGGTTTCTAAGTGCCAGTGGTTCTGTCTCTGCGTGGCTCAGAGCTCTAGTGCAGGGCGAGCTCCAGCCTGAGCCAGGCTGCGTCCCTCACCAGTGGTGTCCCTGCTCCCCGGGTTTAATAGCTGGTTTGCCTGCAGGGTTGCTCACTGGGGCAGGAAATGCCACAGGATTTCAGGAGCAGCAGCTGACACTCCGGAGGCTCCCGACACCTGCAAACCACAATTCCAGATGTGCTTGGCTCGTTACTGCCCGGTGACCTGTAAGGCAGAAGTGTGGCGTGAGCACTGGCCCGAGGCAGGCAGAGGCACAGCCATGCCCCAAAACACGTTCTGCTTGGTGCCCTGTTGGCCCAGCTTTCTGCGAGGAGATCCAAGGAGCTGGAAGGAGATAGAAATCAGCAGGACTGAGGAAACCTTCCAGTCTGGACAAAGAAAATGGTTCTAACTGCATCGCTCATCTGTTAGGGCCAGCAAGAAGGTGCCTCTCAAGGAGGCTCTGACCCACCCAGCCTCACCAGCTCCTCTGGACCAACCTGAATCCTACAAAGCACTTGGCAGCAAAGGGTTCAGCCCCAGCAACACGTTCATCCACCAACAGTGTTCTCTCAGAAGAGTTTAGTTTCCCGTTATCCCATGGGAATTCACTCCTGCTGAAGGAAACTTCTTCCAGTCTGATCTTTTAATCTTGTGCAGACCTCATGTTCATTGCAGAGGAAATTTGCCTCCAGGAGCAGGAGCTGAGATGCTCTATAAATGTTTGATAGCTCTGACCACCTCTTCTGAGTTATTATTTTATTTTAAAAGGAGATTTATTATGGTTCTGGATGACTTGAATTCACGAAGCTCACCAATGTGGTATTTTTTTTTATCTCTCATATCGAGTGTACCCAACAAATGTCACAGCCTTTAATAACATGCTTTAATTAATCCTGGAATTCTGAATGTGCTATTATCTTCATTTTTCAAAGAGAGGTCACAATAGTAAAGGAAAATCTACATTGCTTGCACGGACTACTCCAGGAGTCTGCAGCAGACCAGGAAATTAATCTCTTAATCATTCTGCCAATTTGACTCAGTGGTGAGAGCACAGACCTCAGCTCCCTGCACTAATGAAAGCATTTCCTTTATCTGGGATGGCCTTTCCCACCTGCAAAAAGGAGCAGCTCTGATGTCCACTGTGTGGCTTTGGGGATGGCTGCTGAAAGCACTGGGTAAGGGCTCGACATCCTGGCTACCAACCTACCTCTCCCAGCCTGATGCTTCACCTTCTTGGGAGCTTCCTTCCTCAGTATCTGTAGGACATCCAAGGAATCCAAAGAACAAGCCGTGAGAGGCACTGCTCTGGTCGGTCTGGTTCCCTGTCAGGATGGAAACAGTTCCAGTGGACTTGTCTCTCTCCCATCTGGTGACTCTGGAAGTTTTGTCTGTAAGCAACGATAAAATCCCACCACACTCCTTTTCCCCTCAGCAGGGCCAAGTTCTTCCAGCATTTACACCCAGAATTAGCTGGGTTACTGAAGGACCACTGACACTATTTCAGATTAATACATCTCCACCTGGCCTTTTTCTCCACAGGGGACAAAAAAGCGTTTGTCAATTTGGTGTCTGCTTTAAACCAAGAGGACACAACCTTGCAGGGTGTTTATTCCTGATTTGTTCCAAGATGTGTGTGGGATCTGGGCCTCCTGAGCTCTGATCCCAGCTATTTACCAGCTCCTCTGTGCATCCATTCATGTTCTCACATAACAAGAACACAACCTGGTTTGCCAACAGGGAGCCACATGCTGAACAGGAGGTTGGGAGGACAAAAATGGCAGAGCAAGTGGTTAATGAAACTTTTGGAAGAAAAGGGTGAAAAAGCAGGAGCTGGAGGAAAGACAGCAGAAGCTGAAAAGCGGAAGGAGAGAGAAACAGCTGCAGATAAGCAGCAGCAAAGACTCATATGGAAAAATGAAAAAAATAACATAAAACATTTCCAAATGCCACAAAGTCTGTGAGCAAGGAAGGATGAGAAGTTTTACATGGATTCTTTGCTTCCCTCCTCTGAATAGGACAGAGGAAAAACTAATGAAATACATAGCAAGGGGCTGGTCAAGGGCAGAACCATGGGGAGGGAGCAGCTGGGCCACTGCTACCCATGCTCCTCATGTCAGCCACTGTTCCTGCATTAGGGGCAAGCTGGCCACTGGGATGGGAGCAGAGAGGCCAGTGAGGTGTCCCTGCTCCTCACTGCCAAAACCCACCAACACCTTCCTGGGGACATCCAGCCAGCGCCTGTGCTGCTGTCTGAAAATGCTGGTGCTGCTCCGGCCCCCCATTCCCTGTGTTCAGAGTGTGGTGATCCCAGGAAGCCCAGAGAGGCAGAGGTGCCATGAAAATTATAGAGAACAAACCCTTTTACAAGACACCTCTAACTTCAGCCCTGCATCCTTAATTCTGCCCAAGCAGAGGACTCACAGCCTTGGGGCTCCAGTATTCCACAGATCATTCAACAGCCATTAGAATCTATGCAAAAGAATATCAGCTTTTTAATGTTCACCCCACAGTAAAATATATTCAGTTTTATACTCGGTAAATAGAAAAAAAAATTTTGCAAACATTTTCGTTTGAAAGGCATTTTAATAAAGGTTTGCTGAAAGTTAGTTTTCTACAAATTTTCTTTGTGCAAATTTAAAAGAATGCCTGTGCATTGTTCATGTAATAATAATACACTATTATGTTGTAGAGGGCAGACAGTATTCCTAAATTAAAATGTTAAGCACTTTGCATTGGATCAGATTTGTCAAAAAAAAAGAAATCCATGGGGGAAAAATAAACTTTAAAATACTATGTTTCTTGTAATTTCCAATTAAATTTTTTGAGTATCACAGTGGAGAGAGTTCTTCCAACTCAGGTGTAAGCATCCTAAGAAAATGTTTAGAAGGCAATTGAGTGAGCTAAAATACCAGAGTGAGTGATGCCCTTTAAGAGTCAGGCATTGATGCTTTTTTCACAGTGGGGGGCTTTACTACAGACTTGTTGGACATTGACAGAATGAACTGTAGCCTTTCTTCGTACTTTCTCTCTGTTTCCATATTTGATTCATGTTCTTTCTTCCTCTTCTCTTCCTCAGCTTTTTGGAGCCGCTGTTGCTGGGCAATTTGAGATGTGAGCTGGTCTCTGTATTCTTTGGCCTTCTGCGCTTTTCTGGAAATGCCAACAAATAGGTTACTTAAGCAGTGTGGGTAAAAAGAATAAACTTTATTATTATTATTATTATTATGTAATCTGTTAGCATTCGAGCTTAGACTAAAGGACCATTGAAAGCTCCTTTCAGCAGTTAAGAATAACTGCCACTATTAACCAAATGCTACATGCTAACCTTATGTTCCTCAGAGAATTAACTGCATTCTGTTGTATCCTACAGAGCAGACTAAAACGGGTGCTCGAACAGAAAGGGAGAAAGAACAATTCCCTGTAATCAGTGTGCCTTCCCTGCTCCTCACAGTGGTGAGAGGATAGAGCATGAGGGTGCTGGGTCTCAGTCTGTCCCTGGCTCAGGCTCAGTGCTGATGCTGACACCCATCCTCACCTTCCTTCTGAGAAGAACAAGTCCAAGATATTCCTGGAAGTGGCTGTCAAGAGAAATCAGTCTTCCATTCCACCTCAGGACTCGTGTACTGCTTTCACTACCCTCTGGAGAAGTAGAGGAAGTCTTACGTGTTCAGGCCCCTCTGGAGCAGCAGTCTCACAGACACTTAAATGCCAACAGAGTAGTCAGGACTTGTGCACTAACTCAGGAGAGCTGAGCCACAAACCCTTCCTGACACTGCTGAGTGCCATCTCTGCTAAGTGGAGCACATCCCAGCTGGAGCCCAGCGTATTTCCTTCACAAGGGTGACACTTCTGCCACAGCCAGGAGATTGTTCCCAATAAAGCCCTCAGAGAGCACAACAGATACCGGCTGGGGAAGGAGCTACTTGTATCCCACGGACAAGAGTGGAGAAAGGGCAGGAGTACAAGAGAGAAGTCAGTGAGATAAGGCCCTTTGCCCAAGGCTTTGCATGACACCCAGAGGAACATTCCAGCTACTGCGTGTAAGGATCTGCTCATCCAGAGGCACTGTGAGGCACGGAGAGCCCCGTGCAGCTGGATTACGTGCTGCAGCCTGGTGTTTTGGTCGCTGACATAGGACTGTTCAAGGGATGTCTGTGGGTGGAGTTTAGCAATAACCCCAGACACACTTGTTCTCCTGGGGCAGGAAGAGACAAACCTTTCATTAACCCTCCTCCCCAGACTTCTGCCACGCATAACAGGTCAGAGTATGAGGGGATGTGTCAAGGAAATATGACTGATGTAGGTCACATGATGATCCAGAAAGACCAACACAAGCATATGTACCACTATTTTCTGAGGTCAGAATTAATGACTTAATACCAGCTGCAGTATTACAAGTCTGCTATTGGGCAGTTTGGAACTGGTAAGGTGCTTGGAAAGCCTCTCTAAATAGAAGGAAGTCCACCCAGTGTTCTAGAGTTATCAGAAAAAAGGAAACAGCTCGCTCACAAGTTTAAAAGATTGATCTGCAAAGAAATGAAACGGATGACCTAGAAGAAAAATACCTTATACGTTTTTCTTCTTCTTCACGTTCAAATTCTCTGATTGCTGCAGCCATTGCCTTCTTCTCTTTAGCAATCTCTATTTTCCTCTCTGCCTTTTTCTTCACTAGAAAACAAAACCAGAAGTCCTTTTAAAGGGTAACAGCTTTGCTGAGCTTGAAGGGACAGTGAGGCTGCATTTGGGCTAATTAGCCTAAATAGCAAGCTTGAGTTTTGTCACTTCTGAAGAGCCACACAAACAACAGCAAGTGTATTCTCAGTTTGTTTCTCATCCACTCAGAACTGGAAAGTTTTCACATTCAGGACTTCATACTAATATAATTAATAACAGTGACTCTTTGCCCATGCAATCCTTACTTTGCTGGGCTTTGCTCTGGTGATGGCAACAGGGAATTAGTGTGCATTTTGGGAACAGGTTCAGGGAGGGTTACATTGTTGTCCACGCTCTGACACAGTGTGTGCAGGGCCAGATGCTGCTCCCAGCAGCAGGCTGTTGCACTGCCTCTTTCCAGACGTGCATTCGACCACTTACACTTCTCCTCCATCTGCGACTGCCTGGCGTCCACAACATCTCTCAGCAGCAGAAATCGAGCCTCCCTCTCTTGTTTTATTTTCTCAACCCTCTCAGCCCAAGCCCGGTCCCTCTCATCCTTGAAGACCTTCTCATCTTCTCTTTCTTGCTCCTTCTCCCTCCTCAGCTGCTCGGCCAGATGATCCAGGTAAGTAAGCTGCTCTTGCAACAGTGCTTGCTGCAAACACACAACCATTTGCAGATCTGAGTAAATTAGTTCAAAAAAGCTTTTCAAAGCCTGAAGAGAAGTGGTGGTTCACAGCCAGTGTGGGAGCTGGGAGCCCAGAGCTCCATTCCAAAACCTGCCATGGGAAAGAACTGCTCAGAATCCTCTACCTGGCCAGACAACAGGACAAATACAGAGTGACCCCTTTCCCCACTGCAGCTCAGCTGCCCACAACACACTCATTGTACAGATTTTCCACAGCTGACCAGGCTACTCCAGTATCACCTACATTAAATAATAATATATCATGTCCTGTAATTCTGCAGCAAGGTCTAACATTGAGTTGATAAAACTTTCCTAACCTACATGAGCTCCTAAACACCTCTCTCCTGTACCCTAAATACCCTGAGACTGATTTGAACATTGAAGTTGGACAATCTACTTGTTTTAACTTCAGGAAATACAGACACATCCATTGATTCATGGCACCTCCAAGAAATAAAACATCAAAGCATCTATCTATATATAGCTTTTAAGTATTTTAAAGTTTTTTTAGTATTTATTAATTACAGTAAGTTAAATATTTCCTTTCTTCTGCAGTTGCAAATACTTACTACATCAGGTCCATGAAACAAAAAATAGTTTTCCAGCCTCTATTATGTCCATTCAGTGTAAGGATGATAAAGCTCAATGAAACAGCATGGAGGGACAAAATGCCAGGATTTCCTGAGAGCCCCCACTTCATTTATCCAGCCTGGTAGCCTTGCTGATTGCAAAGCAGGCTTTAAAGTGCTGTGATTTTAACAGCTAATGGGCTTCTGCAGAGGTGGAGAGCACCGGCAGGAGGAGAAGCAATAGGCTGTTCAACAGAAGAATTATCTCGTTCAGGGAAAAGGGCTTGTGTCTGTTCTCTCGTTCCCTGTGCAGTTCACAGGGCCACAGAACTGAATCTGGATGAGGTATTGCCCCACAGTTTCACAATTAAACACCTTACTTCTCTTACTTTTTTTTTTATTGTCTCCGCATGTTCCCTGTCGGAGTCCTCAACATCTTTCTCCAAGATTTTCTTCTCTTCAGCAAGCTGCAGGTTTTTTTCTGCATCAAGATGCTTCTTCTTGTCCCGCACTGCTTTGAGCAACATCTCCCTGCATTCCTTCTGCTTATGTTGCCTCTTCCTCTCAAGCTCTTCACTTTCTTTTCTAAGCTGGTGCATCTCTTCTTCCTACCAGGATAAAAGTAGCCAGCTTGTAAAATCACTGCATAACTTCAAACTAAGCGGTGGGTAGAGTTTGTTTATTGCAACCTTGAAGAGCAAAACCTTGCTGGCAACACAGAATTAGTGTCATCCACTAGACCTGGTAAAGCCTGAACATTTTAGCATATCATTCATTAGAATTCAGGATTTTTATCTGTAATTATCACATGCACTTCAATACAAAAACTGTATTGTGCCTGGTGTTTTCTAAGTGGTTTGGGCAGATAGAACCATCTCTGTAGGGAAATCAGTATCATTGCAGCACATTTGATTTATATCCAAGTGTTCATAAGCACTGACAAACAACAGGGCCATGTGTTCCTGCTGTTTCTGTAGATATTATCTGTCCTGTGCCTGTGCTGGGTGTTCAGAGCACTGCATCTCTACCTGTCATAAGGCTGCACCAAGTCAGTGATTGGATCCTTGTATTCTGATGGGCAGTCACTGAATTTCCATGGTTTCAAATCATCCCACTCCATATTGGAAAGAACTTTGTATTCCACTTTATATTGGAAAAATGTACAGTGAAACTGAGTTCTTAAAAAAAAAGCAATTACAAAACAGAAATGTGTATTTGAGATCAAATAAGTATTTGTATATTCAAGATTATTTAGCCCCAAAAGAATTCAAAAGTAGCGTCATTAAGTAATTTATAAGCACAATTTCTGGACATCTTGCAACTGACTAAGTGTACAAGCACAACTGCACTGAAACATAGTCAAAACAGAGTATGTGACCATCATTAGCATTGTATTATCTCAGAAATCATGCTTCACCTGTCTCGAAGGCACACAGCTTTTTGTAAACCTGTTTTTAAATTAAATGTCTCTTTTGTAATGTGAATGAGTCCTTTAAAATGCCTCAGCAGGTTTGTCATAAACAGCATGTCTAATCTCCCCCATATGGACGCAGAAGCTGCATTCCCTAAAGAACATCCCTTTTTATTCTGGACATAAAGCACCCACGGGTTCTTGCAGTATTTCAGAGCCAAAGCTGACTTTGTATCTGCCTGAACTGTCAAATTCACTTTCAGAAGCTGCTAAAACAGCTTTGAAACTCAATATATATATAATTTGAGGAATAGAATTAGTAATCCAAAAAGCTTTGAACAGCAAAGGTTGGAAAGAAAGGAGAAATAGTTAGCAGTCTGCTGTGCAAGTTGGCACATGTCTTTGGATGAATTCTGACATCAGTGGAGCTGTGTGAGAGCAGCCAAGGATGGAATCCCTGGAAGTGTGTTCGCTGGGGTAACACAACGTCGCAAAAGTGCAGCGTGGTTACCAACCACCCTTCTGCAAACCAGGACCACAGTGCTATGGCAGAAACTCATCAAACTACAGTCAGGATAACATGAAGTCAATCACTTTCCAAGAAATCACAGTTTTTTAAGGGAAAAATAAGACAAAGAAGGAAGGCAGCTAATACAGGTAATGTAGCTAAAGAAAAAATTGCTGTCTCTGCTTTGTCATCCAATTCTGAGATATCCTGATGCACACATGTGATCTACCATGCCAAAATGTGAGTTTTCCTTCACTAAATATTCTATTTTCATTGTAACAACCAGGAGAAAGCTTTACGAAATCTTTAAGAAACACTTAGCTGTCCATTCATCCAGATGAAACTCCTGGTCATTAGGGGCTACCAGTCTGCAATAAAAAACTTGTAATGAGGCCATCTGCCACATCCCTCTTCTGCTGAGAACAGATTTCACATCCCATTTTCCATACAGAAACCCTCCTTCAAAGAAAGCTTTTTTTTTTTTTTTTTAAAGAGACTCAACCACTTCACCAGAAATGTATCTCCTTGACAGAGCCCCAGGCTGCTGTCTCCAGGGGAAGATAGAGTCTTCTATTCTAAAAGTGCTTTTCTGAAAAGGCCAGTTAAGGAGCAGCATTCTTTGCCTGGGAGGTTTGGCAGAGCCTTAGAAGTTGTTACAAGAAAATAATTCTGTTCTACATGTTTTTAAATAAGCAAAACATTAGTCTAGCTTGCAATAAGGACTTCATGGTTTCACAGCCAGCATTTTCAGAGCTTGAGATCCATTATTATCTCATTTTTATAAAATGGGGAAGTATATATGATGCCAGCACCAGTTTCCAGTGTCTAGCAGAGTATCCTGAGTGATCATTCTGCCTCTGCATGTAAATAGCTGCAAGATGAAGACTGAGTCTTGAGCTAAATAGCCTCCCATAATTCAAAGTCAACACAGAATACTGAACTAGCAAGCTGCACTAAAGCCAGCAGAACTACAGCAAGAGAGATGGAAAAGGGTGATGAAAAAAGAGGGTAGTGGACAAGCAGTTGGCCTAAGGTAGCCAAATGCCTTTTGTGATATGGGCTCAACAGCAGCCAGGTCTAACAGGCGAGAGAACTTAGGTGCTGCTTGCTAATTTGTTTAAATATATATATATGTAATAAATATTTCAGCTGTGAAACAAGACTCCCCTGCTATCCTGCAGGAAACTGGAAATCAAAAAAATACAAAGATATTTGGCAAAAACTTGAAAATGTTTCCATTTCCCACAGTGGCTCTGAGAGGCTGAGTGCTAAAACCCTTTGGAGTGCTGAGTTCCAAAAGATGTATTTCCCTCTGTAAACGGGAATGCCTTTGCCACAGCTCTGGAAAAGAGGCTTAGCTTAACAGCCCAGGCTCAGATCCTAATGGAATCAGTGAAGATACAAATAAGGGATGGATTAGTCTAAATGTCTAGTAAGCCTATCATTAGAAGGGCCTTCTGCACAAGGCTGAATGCAGAACACTGTGGAAATTACCAGCCGTTCAGCCTCCTTTATCTGCTGCTGCTTCTCCTCCTCCCTGCGAGCGGTGTGCACGGCCACCTGGGCTTCCCACACTTCCACCATTTCCTGGGTCCGCGCTGCCAACTCCCGCGCCTTCAGCTCCACTTCCTGATCCTTCGCCAGCAGTTCCTTCTCACAAATCTCTTCCAACTTCTGCTCCTGCATCTCTTCCTCCTTTTTCTGCACCTCCTTCAGAGTCTGCTGGGCCAGCTGGCAGTCACCCAGTTCCTTCTCACTCAGTTTTTTACAATGTGCGCGATACTCTTCGCATTGGTCTCTGGAAGGCAATGTAAAAGTTTTTTTTTTAAAGAAGTCTCAAAACAATAAGCAAGTAGTGAAGGTGAGTGGTGAATGAAGGCTCTCAGCTCATCACTGCTCAAAACACAGCAACCCAGGATGCCACGTTATACCCCTGGTCTGACACTGATTCCTTGTAGAGCCTAAAGAATCCCAGAGAGCCTGATTATTTAATGGAGGTTTTGACATTAATGAGCTGCATGACTTGAATTTGTATAAAAAGCTTAAATCAACTTCCTCACAAGGGGACAGTGAAGAGGCAGCAGTGATCTCTGCTTCCTGTGACAAGGACAGGACCCAGAGAACAGCAGGAGCTGTGCCAAGAAGGGTCAGGCTGGATCTCAGGGAAAGGTTCATCCCCAGAGGGTGCTGGCACTGCCCAGGCTCCCCAGGGAATGGGCACGGCCCCGAGGCTGCCAGAGCTCCAGGAGAGTTTGGACAGCACAGCCAGGGATGCCCAGGGTGGGGTTGTTGGGGTGTCTGTGCAGGGACAGGAGCTGGGCTGGATGATCCTGTGGGTCCCTTCCAGCTCAGGCTGTTACCTGTGAGTGTAAATGAACACACAATACATCCACACATCATATACACAGTGAGTACTCTACATGTAGCTGGAACATGGGGGGCTTGTGTGCAGATATACCTTTTATTTACACATAAAACACATGTGTGCTGCACTTACTCAAACATGTAGGTTGGTCTCTATTCAAATGTAGACTTAGAATAGGTTTGTAAGTCACCGCAAAGTTCATTCATATTCAGAAAACACTGCAGCTGTGGAAATGTGGGTTACATGGTTGAGCAGAAACCACTAGAAATTTACTAATTTTTTAAGTGAAGTTCTGTGGGATAATTCAGACAAGTTGCAGTAAAAGCCTGGAGAAGGTAGAAAGTCAAACAAGTAATGCAGCTTTCAATTTTCATTTACTCCCTGCAACTGAGTTGCATATAAAGAGGTAATTTATCTTCAGTTGAAGAACACTGAACTAATTGCAGATTCTACTTTTACTTTTGCAAACAAAGCACTATTGAGATCAACACATGCCATCAAACATTATTTAATTTGAGCAGTCTGCAAGCAGTCTAATACTGTTCTATAAACAGGATATAGATTTTCATGAAATCAGAACGTGAAACTGGCAGACAAAGGTGAAGACCTGAAAGTGTGAAGGATCTATAAGCTCTGAAGATGTGTGACAGACATATGTGAATGCTGTGAAGTGAAAAGATATCTCACAATTTAATGCTGAATGAAACCATGTTCTACAGATTATTGCAAAGCAATCTTTAGGAATTCACAGAAGATATCATAGAATCATTAACATCTTCATGGCAGCAGTAGTTACCTGCAAAATGTGAAATACTATGACACTACACAAGCATTAGCTGACTATCCTGTGTAACAAAAATATTAAATATTCATCAGGCAACTACCTCAGTGCTATTAACAATCTCCCTATCAGGGTACTTATTCAGTTTTCAGAGCAGAGGTCTCACCATACTGTCTCCCTGTTGGCATTCAACAGTTGCTGCCTCACATTTCACTGGGGACAAGGGCATCTCTCTCTTCATGCTCTCAGCTAAAGCACCCAGTGCCATGGAGCCCATGCTGAAAGGTGAAGGGCGCTGTACACCAACAGTGAAAGGGACAGCACTGCTGTGAAAACATTTCCATTCTGCTCAGTATTTGCTGAACCTGCCCCAGCCTGAACCCCCCGTGCCCTGGGCTGATCCCCCAGCCTGGGCAGCAGGGGAGGGGGGATTCTGCCCCTCTGCCCCTGTGCTCAGCTGAGACCCCACCTGCAGAGCTGCCCCAGCCCTGGCTCCAACAGCACAAGGACCTGGAGCTGCTGCAGCCAGGCCAGAGGAGGCCACGGAGATGCTGCCAGGGCTGGAGCCCCTCTGCTCTGGAGCCAGCCTGGGACACCTGGGGCTGTTCAGCTGCACCACAGAAGGCTCCAGGGAGAGCTCAGAGCCCCTGCCAGGGCCTCCAGGGCCTCCAGGAGAGCTGCAGAGGGACTGGGGACAAGGCCTGCAGGGACAGCACCCAGGGAATGGCTTCCCAGTGCCAGAGGGCAGGGACAGATGGGATCTTGGGCAGGAATTGCTGGCTGGGAGGGTGGGCAGGCCCTGGCCCAGGGTGCCCAGAGCAGCTGTGGCTGCCCCTGGATCCCTGGCAGTGTCCAAGGCCAGGCTGGATGGGGTTTGGAGCAAGCTGGGACAGTGGAAGGTGTCCCTGCCCATGATAAAGATGACTTTGAAGGCCCCTTCCAACCCAAACCATTCCATGATAAGATGCTGTAGTTCAGTGGCAGTGCAGGCTGGTGAAAAGGGATGGTTGTTTTAGCTCCTGGATGAGACAGGAACCTCCTGACCACTGTTTAACCCGGCAATAAACGCAGAGAGCAGCACAGGGATGTGCATGCCATGAACCACGGCACATTCCAAGGAGTGCCCCTGCCTCCCAGCAGGTCAACAAATGCACTATGTCATTGATGGTTTTCTTACGTTTTACCACTGGAATCTATCTTTCATCTCACGGGTGGGAGTTAGTGGTGATTAAAGACCATAGCACTAATTAGCATTCATGAAAAACATATTTCTCAAATGTTGTGAGGGAAACATGCCATTATTAAGATTCAAAATCTTACACCATTAACAATAACTGTATTACCATAACACAATGTGTTCAAAGTTCTCTCAGCACTGAAGGAATAAAGAACTAGTTATTCTTTTCTGTGATTATAAACTAATCTGATATTTATTGAATTCCCAGCGGGGAGTACAAGTTAATTACGTTCAGCATTGTTAGAATTTTAATATAAAATAACCCTGTAATTGCTTGATTTCATCAAAATAATTCCCTCAAAGCAGCTTTTACACCAACCCATAAACATCTGCTCCCCCAGATGGCAGGTTTTCTTCCTCACTTTACTATCCTAAGCCTCTTAACATTAAAACTGTGCCTGGATGTGGCTACTTCCCAAAGACAGAACTTCCCCAGTTATTTATTCATTTTACGGCTGCAGCACGGTGTTGCTGGGATAACAACATTCCCCATATGGATGCTTCTGATGTTACCACAAGAAAGAGGATGTGAAACGTGTTTTATGCAAATTTTAAGACGTTGCAGTTTTCTTTAAAGTTAGCAATGACGAACAGGCCCTCAGGCTAGCACTGGCTGAGTCTCTTCTCAGACAAGAGGTAGCCCTCCCTGACAATGAATTCCAGCAGGACTCCCGTGGTCCAGGCCTTGTCCCCTCTGTCACCTTGTGACAAAGGACTCCTCCTGGTTAACATTACTACTGAGAAGCTGTTACACCTGTATCCTCAGGCCATGGCAAGCAGCCCACAGGGCTGATTAAAAATGCTGCTTTTTAGTGCTCTGGAGTAACCTCTGACAGTGCAGGTGCTCCTAGACCTCAAGGTTTGAGAATCCATACCTGCAAAAGAGTGGAGCAGCTTGCTTGGGGTTAAAGGAAATACAAACAAGTCTGTATCAGGTTTCAGAAAGACATTCAAAAGAGTTGTAAATACACAGACAAGGAGAAACAGAAAATCATGTGCATATCCACCTGCTACTGGATTGACTTGCCAGGGCTTGTGGGTGTGCCCTGGAGTAATGATCTTCAAAGCGGGGGGGTGTGCAGGAAGAGAATATGCTTTGTACCATTGATAAATAACACCAAAAAGTAAAAAATAGCATTTATTTCATCGTTACCTCACCCTTTTTAATTTCTATTTGTACATATGTTTTGTAATATGCACAATGTACCAGCATAGTATATTATTACATATTTATATAGTTAATAAAGAAACATATTGGGGTGAGTGTTAAAAGTTTTTACAATAAGGGTGGTGCAGTCAGAGGATTGGAGGCCATTGCCCCAGAGGACAGGCTGTGACACAATTACAGACTCCTGCTTGTGGATTTTCAGTAAGTGTTGGTCTCCTGAGCAGCAAATCCTGTTCCCAGATCTCTGTCTGGACCAGGGTGGTTTAGGAGGAAGAGTAACATCTAACAGCCAGAGAAAAACAGATGTGGGGCTACTTAAACAAGACAAGTACATGCAGATTGAGATATCAGAAGTTATCAATATAATCACAACCAATTACCACAGCAGAAACTTCCTTTCTCACTAGAAAAGGACAGAGAACAAAAGACTAAAATACAACTAAGCACATCCACGTCACAGAACTTTTGTCAGCTGGTGTTTATCAGAGTTCTGCTCTTTTATGGGAATTTTAATTTAAAAGTAGAAAGGGACACAGCTAGAGGAACTAACCATGGAATGTATTGCCATTACATCAGGACAGTCAAAGAGAAGGGCTCTGCCCTGGAGGATGAAGGTTCATTTGCAAAGATACCCCAAGAGTGCCACTCCCAACAGCTGTGAAAAGAGGTGGTTTCGCTGCCTCTAAATCCTCTGATAACATGCAAACAGCAGAACACCAACAGGAAAGCTCCAGCAAAACCTTTTAGTGGAATGCTGTGTGGTGTGAATATTGCTTAAACTCCAGAGCAGAGTGGGAAAGGTAAAAGGATAATAATAGGATGAAATAATCCCATGAGACTGAACCATAGATCAGCAGGGCTACACTGGGAAGACAAAGGACCTGAGACATTAAGACAGGCAACTACAGCATGAAAGTTCAGGTATGTGTCACCAGATGATGCAGTTCAGTGGTGTGATTCATTTTGCAATTAAAATGTCTAAAATTAGACATCAAAACAGGAATCTGCATATGTGCTAAATTCCCACTCTGATCAATGAGAACCTAATTAAAGTGAGTAGAGGCTGGGGTGCAGTTCAGCTGACAGGGCAGGATAAGCCTGTTGGAGACTGACTTTAGATTCCTCTAACTGTCCTGATTTCAGTGAAGTTCTAAATAGAACAGGAATGCAGATTCCCAGTGAATATATAGATACCAACACTGAGACACTCGTCTTTAGGTGTCTATGTAACATCTCCTTGGTGTGTAAAACAAGCTGCAATACAAAATAAAAAAACACTCCAGCAGCACCTCCTCCAAACTATTTTAAAAGTGAGTTTCAACTACTTTGTGTGATAGATAGAGAACAAAGCAGAAAGCTGCAAAAGCCAAGTGCCACATTTTCAAACCACCACGTGGAATTAGGCAGTGAATGCACTTCCAAGTCAATAAACCCCACATTTAAACAAACATTTACCTGTGGAATGAGTTAATTAGAGTTTATGCACAAGTGAGAGTGAATGTTGACTTTTATCTCAAGCCTGTGCACACTGAGAAGCAGGTGGTGTAGATTTCACAGTACCGTGGGAGACTGGGAAAGACACATCAAATTATCACAGTTAAATAGTATTATTATTTCTTTCATCCCTCCCTTGGAAAACCAGATTTCCAAGAATGGGACAAGGCAGGTTGCATGCCAAGACCTCAGTACCCACAGGTTAGTGTTTTCAGTCAGGAAGATTTGGCACAGAACATCAGGCTGCATTAGAACTTCAGCTGCAGCTGCTACTCTTGAAAAGTATGCAATAAATAAAAACACTGTCTTTTTGGACAATCTTAGCGTTTTGGGAATCTTTGACGTATTAGCTTAGTAAGCTTGATTTAGGCCAAATTAACCTTCCATGCACCCTGTTCACTCCAACAGTATAAAGCTGGAACATAAATTACAAAAAGAGTTGACTTGGCAGGTGGAAATGCAGGGATGATCATGTGGGACAAGGAGGACACACTATTCTTGCAAGAATTAAATATTTGATTTTTTTCTGTCTTACTGTTTCAATCACTTTTGTCTTTCCTTCCTCAGTTTATTATTGCCACCTTCTTTTTAAATTGTCCCTATATATTCACTTTGGGCAAATTCTCTTTTTTAAGATATTTTTATGGCAATACCTGAACTGTTGCTCTCGTTTTTCAGCCACCACTTGTAGTCTTTCTTGCTCCCTCTTCTCCCTCAGTAATTTTGCTTGTTCCTTCATCTTTACTTCTCTGTTCTGTGCCTCTTCTTCATCAAGTGCCTTCACCTCAGCAAAGTGCCTACTTTCCTCTGCCTCCAGAAAGTCACGAAGCCTGTAATGAAAACATTTGAATAAAGGCTAAATCAATCCTTCTATTGAAGGACAAAGTTTTAGTTTATTTGTTATTAACACAAAGTCAGTACTGGGCTCCTTTCAACACCTCTTGCAAATGTCAGAGAAATGAACATCAAATTTTAACTCGGGGATCATTCATGTTGTGTCCATCAAGGGCATCTTACAGGACAGGATGAGTGATTCTGTCCAGGAACAGTTTAAACTCCTGATTTAACAAACCCGCTTTCAAAGCTGCTTTATGACTTCAGTTCCCCATTCATCAAATTCTTTTAAGTCTCAGACTACATTTGTCACCATCTGATAACAATTAGATTTTGTACTATTGTTATCCTTCAGCATAGACCCACAGAATATCCTGAGCTGGAAGGGACCCACAGGATCATCCAGTCTAGCCCCTGTCCCTGCACAGACACCCCAACAATCCCACCCTGTGCATCCTGGCAGGGCTGTCCAAATGCTCCTGGAGCTCTGGCAGCCTTGGGGAATCTGGTCAGTGCCCCACAACTCTCTGGGAGAAGAACCTTTTCCTGACACCCTCCCTTCTCTATTCATCTATAATTGTATCTTCTCTCAAACGACCTCTTGCTATTTTAGCATCACTCCACAGAACACTTCATCCTGAAATATCTTTGATGAGAAAATTATGTCAAATAGGCACTTTTTAAACACACCATCATTTACCTCTCTGTTACTCCCAGAAGTGAGAAGGCTGGGGCTATGGAATGCAGAAATCACCGATTTCGGCCCAAAAGCCACAGTGTCTCAGCAGAAAGGGAGCTGGGGGTCCCGGCAGACAAGCTGAGCACAAGGCAGCGATGCACCCTTGTGGCAAAGAAAGCCATTGGCAGCCTGGGCTGCGGGAGGAGGAGCACTGGGAGCAGGGCCAGGGAGGACTCCCATCCTTCCTTCTCGGCACTGCCGGGACTCCACCCCCAGTGCTGGCTCCAGCTCTGGGCCCTGCAGCACCAGAAGGACACAGCCTTAGGGGAGGGAGCCCAGTGGAGGGGCACTGAGGGACTGGAGCATCTCTCCCCAAGGGAGAATCTCTCCTGAGAGGGCTGGGACTGTCCAGTCTGGAGAAGAGAAGGTGCAGAGGGATCTTACCAATGTTCAGGAACTCCTGAAGGGAGGGAATGCAGAATAGACAGACACCTGCTCCTCAGTAGTGCCCAGTGACACGACAAGGGGCCACAAATTAAACCAAAATGAAATTCCAAATGAACAGAAGAAAACATTTTGTCTTCTGTTTACTGTAAACATGGTCAGATATTGGACAGGTTGCCCACAGAGGTGATTCCATCTCCATGTGTGGAGAGAAATGGACACACACTCACTCTCCTGGACCCCCTGCTCCAGGTGGCTCTAGGGTAGGACCAGATCATCTCAGGAGGTTCCTTCTAACCCCAGTGGTTCTGTGGAACCCATGTACAACTCCCCTGAAGGCACATTAGACAAGGACACCAAACTGACCACCTTCACAGCCACAAAGTCACCCGACATGAAAGAGTAACTGAGAAATTAAATCACATTATTTTTTCCAAAGATCATACAGCCCAATTCTGTTCTTTACATGGCAGCAACATGCTTCACCTTTAATATTTTTTAAAGACTTCTGGAAATTTTTAATTTTTTCAGCTGACTGTGCTGCAAAGTGTTATTTGTAGGACCTAAACATCAGCTTGATGAGTTTGCAACAAAAGCCTCCTTGATACTGAACTGAGAGAATTTCTGAGACTTTGCTAACCAGAGAAGCTGCGGATGTCCATGGCAGGGTGGCTGGAATTAGATGATCCCATCCAGCCCAAACCATACCAGAATTCTATGATCCTGTGTTCCATCTCTGGAAAAGTTCCAAGCCAGGTTGGACAAGGCTTGGAGCAACCTGGTCTGGTGGGGGGTATCCCTGCCAGGGGGCTTGAAACGAGATGAGCTTTAAGGTCCCTTCCAACCAAAACCATTCCACCATTTTACGATTATACCAAGGTACTCTTCATTCTCTTTAAGAATCAGGCAATGAAAGCGCGATTCTACCACTTCCACCCTTCTCTGTGGCAGACAGGGGGCTCCAAATGCCACCTCCGCTACACTGGTTACTGTGTTTGAACCGTCACCACCACACTGGTGCCCGGCCCTCTGAGCACACACTGAAAACAGCAGGGGCGCTGCACTGGCTACTGGTTTGCTACCTCTCTCTTCTCGCATCGATCTCCTGCAGGTACTGCTGTAGGGCTGCCCGGACCTTCCTCTCGGCCGTGCGGTGCATCCATTTGTCCTCGCCGTCCTTGTGCCAGTCGCAGGCGTTGCGGAAGTGGCGGAACGCCCGCAGGGCACTTTCATGCTCACGCTGGTCCTCCTCCCGCAGCCTCTCAGCCAAAATCTTCTCTTCGACGAGGTCTCTCTTGGAGGGCTTGGCTAGCTGCGAGAGAAAGGAAATGGAGACAGCGTAGGGATCTCATAGCGCCCTTCCAGGATGTGAAGGGACCTACAGGGAGTGAATCCAGAGAGGGACTCTTTAGAGGAACTGTAGTGACAGGGCAAGGAGTAAAGTGAAAGAGGGAAAATTTAGACTAGATGTAGGAAGATATTCTTCTTTGTGAGGGTGGTGAGGCACTGGCACAAGTTTCCCAGAGCAGCTGTGGCTGCCCCCAGATCCCTGGAAGTGTCCAAGGCCAGGCTGGACAGGGCTTGGAGCCACCTGGGATAGCTGAAGGTGTCCCTGTCCATTGCAGGGGGTGGGAATGGATGAGCTTTAAGGTCCCTTCCAATCCAAACCATTCATGGGTGAAAATACAAACTATTACTCTGTATGTTCTTCAGTTGAATTCATGACTGTGCAAGTACCTAACACCAAATGATGAGTTCACGGTAATTACAGGGTAATCACATAATCACTGAGGCTGGAAAACAGCTCCAACATCATCAACTCCAAGCTGTGCCTGATCCCCACCTTGTCACCAGCCCAGAACACTGAGTGCCACATCCAGCTCACTTGGACACCTCCAGGGATGGGCACTCCAACACCTCCCTGGGCAGCCCCTTCCAAGGCCTGAATGTCCTTTCTGTGAAGAAATGCCTCCTAAATTAGACAAGCCCTGCCTACAACCCCACCCCACGTAGCACCGGGCTACTCAGGACCCGAAAGACAGCGCCGGACACGCCGGGACCTTCAAACACAGCACCGGCTTCTGAGGGACCTTCGAACACAGCACCGGCTTCTGAGGGACCTTCAAACACAGCACCGGCTTCTGAGGGACCTTCGAACACAGCACCGGGCGTCCCGGGACCCCTCCTGGCTGCTCCCAGAGGGTACCGCCCCAGCTGCCCCACTCTGGGACTCCGGCCCCCAAATCCCCGCAGCTCCCCCGAGCGGAGTAGCCCCGGCGTGGCCCCTCACCAGCGCCAACTCGTGCGGCGCGCAGCCGGTGAACTCCCGGTTTCTCTTGATATGACAGCAGTGAGGGGGCCGAGGCCGGGGCCGGGGCTGCGGCCGGGGCCGGGGCTGCGGCCGCGCCGCCATGGCGGACGGAGGCGCCGCCGTTGCTGAGGGGACGCGCGCGGGACGGAAGTGGCATCATGGCGGCGGGGGTGCTGAGGGGCTGTGCTGGCACGGCGGGGGCGCTGAGGGGCTCTGCCGGCAGGACGGGAGCGCTGAGGGACTGTGCTGGCTTGGCGGGGGCGCTGAGGGCTGTGCCGGCAGGACGGGGGCGCTGAGGGGCTGTGCCGGCACGGCGGGGGCGCTGAGGGGCTGTGCCGGCGGGATGGGGGCGCTGAGGGGCCGTGCCGGCGGGACGGGGGCGCTGAGGGCTGTGCCGGCAGGACGGGGGCGCTGAGGGGCTGTGCCGGCAGGACGGGAGCGCTGAGGGCTGTGCCGGCAGGACGGGGGCGCTGAGGGGCCGTGCCGGCAGGACGGGAGCGCTGAGGGCTGTGCCGGCAGGACGGGAGCGCTGAGGGGCTGTGCCGGCAGGACGGGAGCGCTGAGGGCTGTGCCGGCAGGACGGGAGCGCTGAGGGGCTGTGCCGGCACGGCGGGAGCGCTGAGGGACTGTGCTGGCTTGGCGGGGGCGCTGAGGGCTGTGCCGGCAGGACGGGGGCGCTGAGGGGCTGTGCTGGCTTGGCGGGGGCGCTGAGGGCTGTGCCGGTATGGTGGGGCTGCTGAGGGGCTGTGCCGGCAGGACGGGGGCGTTGAGGGGCCGTGCCGGCAGGACGGGAGCGCTGAGGGGCTGTGCCGGCACGGCGGGGGCGCTGAGGGGCTGTGCCGGCGGGATGGCGGCGCTGAGGGGCTGTGCCGGCAGGGCGAGGGCGCTGAGGGGATCCTGAGGTCAGGGAATCCTCACGGCTGGAAGAGATCCTCCAGATCATCCAGAGTGCCCCGGCACCCAGCGCTGCCGCTGTAACTCCGAACCCAGCACACGCGGCACCCCGAGCCACAGCCCGGCGCCTCCTGAACACCTCCAGGGACGGCGACTCCTCGGCCCAGCCCGTGCCAGTGCCTGCCCGCCATGTGGCAAAATGTGGAATGGCTAAAAGTTTCTGAAGAAGGGGTGTTCTTTAACCATAGAATCATAAAATACCCTGGATTGGAAGGGAGCCATAAGGGGTCCCGTCCCCACAGAGTGCAGCCCCGGATGCCACTGCTGGGGCATCAGTGGGGGCAGGCTGGCACAGGGGTGGAAAGGATTTAAGTTAATGGGTCTTGTCTTATGGAGCCAGCCTGGGACACCTGGGGCTGTTCAGCTGCACCACAGAAGGCTCCAGGGAGAGCTCAGAGCCCCTGCCAGGGCTTCCAGGGCCTCCAGGAGAGCTGCAGAGGGACTGGGGACAAGGCCTGCAGGGACAGCACCCAGGGAATGGCTTCCCAGGGCCAGAGGGCAGGGACAGATGGGATCTTGGGCAGGAATTGCTGGCTGGGAGGGTGGGCAGGCCCTGGCCCAGGGTGCCCAGAGCAGCTGTGGCTGCCCCTGGATCCCTGGCAGTGTCCAAGGCCAGGCTGGACAGGGCTTGGAGCAGCCTGGGATAGTGGAAGGTGTCCCTGCCCATGGCAGGGGGTGGAATGTGCTTTGAGGTCCCTCCCAACCCAAACCATTCTGTGATTCTGTGAACTGGAGTTAATGACAGGAATGGGCTCCCTGTGCCCACAGGTGATGGAGCAGTGTGAACCCACAGCTTCCAGGTCAGGACTGTCACAGAGACCTCCTGCAGCACATCCTGTTGATGCCAGGCTCCAGACCTGCCTGGGCTGAAGGAAAACAGAAAGTAAAACATTATCTGTGCATCAGCGATTGCTTCAAGCTCATTGCCCTCAAAGGAGTCACAAGAAAAGCTGCTGCTGCAGCTTTGAAGCTCTGGAACACACACATACTCTGCCAAGAACTTTGCCTTCTTGCACATAATCACATTAGCTTGGCTGATAACAAGTTGAAAAAAATGATCCCAGGGAAGAAAGGTCAACGTTTAACCTGGCTGTAAAGCTTGTTCTCAACCAATTAAAACTCAGTGCAATTACTTCTGATGTCAACGATGGGATCCTTGCATAGTCAAACACAGCAGTTTTGACACACGGGATTTACACATTGGAGTGTGTGTTATACCACCATGGTAGGGCTTGAAATGGAATCTTTTGAGTTTATTTCAGTAGAGACTTAATGCTGTCATACTATTGTGACTTGGTCTTGAGATGTTTATGAAAGGGAAACAACTTCACATCACTTTCCCCCTGAAAACTTGTTTTTGAGCGGGGGGGAGGGGGGTGAATTTCTTGGTATTTTACAGTTTTACCTAGTATTTTATGGTATGTTTAATGGGAAATGTTGCATTAGTCTTAAGATCTACACAAAACCAACAATCAGTTTTATGTGTAATAGGCAGTGTACAAATGTGCAGCACTGCCATCTGTTTGAAATCCAGAAATAAACAGGGATGTGTGGATTCTCTAAAGGCCTCATTCTTCTGTGAAGTCCCTCTACCCTCTGAGAACATTTCCTCCTGAAAAAACTGGGTTTATTCCAAAGACATTGCAGACAGCTTGTGACTTTGAGTTTATTTTACATTAATGTTCACTGAAAAAACAGATTCTCCTTAATTTAGATGCCTAAGAGGATCCTGGTCACCGGTTTTCCTCACTGGGAATGTATATGGGATGTAGGATATACATAGGATATGATCTGTTCTGGATGGGCTGGATTGAATTTTCCTTCCTGAAACCTCTCTCTTAGGAGCAGTCCATAAACTTCATGCATTCAAAGAACCCAGGATGGTTTGGGTGGGAGGGGACCTTAAAGCCTGTCCCATTCCACCCCTGCCAGGAACACCCTCCTCTATCCCAGGGTGCTCCAAGCCTCGTTGGCAGGAGGGAAGGGCTGGGAAGGTGTGGAAGGAGGACAGCATGTGCTGATGGAAGCAGCAACTCAGCAAACCAGAGCCCATTTTAAGGAGCAAAATCTGCGGTGGGAAAACCTGGCAAGGACAGTAGGGCCTTTCTGTTCTTCAAGGAAGTATGAGAAATTGATTGGTATCAACTGATGGACAATTCCCTCTTTGTACAAAAGAAACTTTCAACTTCTTCCCCTAGAAGGAAAATTAGCTCAATTTAAGGGAACCAAAGTCCTCCCCACTCCTCATAAAAGGCAATTCTCCCTACAGTGGCTGCCTATTCTGTTTGTCTGGGATTGTGGTTGCTACCTGAGCCAGTGCTTGGGCACACCAGGCCCCTTTCCTCTGCAGGATCAAATGTCCTGTCCTGCAGATGCTCCTGGCTTCCCAGGCCAGGGCTTTCAGAAGTTGCCAGTTCCTCTCTGGTTCCGAATCCCCCTGAGGTTTCCTCACTTGTCACACTCCACACCATCTCAGGCTCCTCCAGCCAGGCTTCCTTGTGATTCTTCCTCCAGGCAGTCTTCAAAGCACTTGCTTAGAGAAACCATGACTCTTGGCTTTTTGTGTCCTTTGTGTGCATTTTTTCTGAAGGTTTGTTTTTTTTTTCTTTTTGTGAGGGATTTCCTGTTTGCTCAGATCCACATGACTGGCTGAGTCAGGAACCCAAGAGTCACATAAATATGCCTACAGTGACACGCTTGGCATCAGTAGCAGAGCTCAGAACTTCTACTAATGTATTTTAAAAATATAAGTTAAGTATAAATCTTCTCCTTACGTCGCTGGTCACAGGCAGTACCTGCCAACCCTCACCACATGTCAGGAATTGACAGGAATCACAGAACCCTGGAATGGCTGCAGTTGGAGGGGAACTTAAAGCTCATCCAGTGCCACCCCTGCCACGGGCAGGAACACCTCCCACTGTCCCAGGCTGCTCCAATCCTCATCCAACCTGGCCTTGGACACTGCTAGGGATCCAGGGGCAGCCACAGCTGCTCTGGGCACCCTGGGCCAGGGCCTGCCCACCCTCCCAGCCAGCAATTCCTGCCCAAGATCCCATCTGTCCCTGCCCTCTGGCCCTGGGAAGCCATTCCCTGGGTGCTGTCCCTGCAGGCCTTGTCCCCAGTCCCTCTGCAGCTCTCCTGGAGGCCCTGGAGGCCCTGGCAGGGGCTCTGAGCTCTCCCTGGAGCCTTCTGTGGTGCAGCTGAACAGCCCCAGGTGTCCCAGGCTGGCTCCAGAGCAGAGGGGCTCCAGCCCTGGCAGCATCTCCGT
Organism: Phylloscopus collybita; assembly: GCA_027886175.1. Classification (NCBI taxonomy): domain Eukaryota; kingdom Metazoa; phylum Chordata; class Aves; order Passeriformes; family Phylloscopidae; genus Phylloscopus; species Phylloscopus collybita. Next base: position 340,101 of record JAJNNQ010000061.1, on the reverse strand, counting down.
GGCCTCCTCTGGCCTGGCTGCAGCAGCTCCAGGTCTTTCTCATGCCTGGAGCCCCCAACATACACACATTTTTCATGTATCTTGTGCAGCTTCCCCTGAGACAGCAGCCTCACATCTTGGCTCTCATCTCTCTTTAAATTAATCACCATTGTGATTAATTTAAATTCATGCTGGCACTAAGTTCCACAGCCTGAGAGTCCCACAGATGTTTCATGGTGGAGCTTTAAGCACCATTTACTCATCATTCACGTATCTGTGACACAGCACGTGTTTCTGTTGTATCCATCTATCTCCCCATGGAATTTAATGGCAGCAAGATGCAAGTTTCTAGCACTGGCACATAAAATTCACTAAGTCTTTAATATTTATTTGACTCAGCTTTACGAGAGGACTGAGAGTTTTGATTTGGAGGCTGACGAGAGCTCTGCAAACTTTCAGAGTGAATGAAGGAGGCAGCTGATGGAACAGCTGCATCTGGCCGTGGCTGGCAGTGTCAGCTGCATGCATGAGTCCTACTTGGTCACTGTGGTCCAGATGTGGAAGTGCAAAGATCAGAGCCCTTCCCCAACCACGTCTGAGCCAGGCGCCATCTGACAAATGCTCCTTTTTACCCCAAATCCACACGGTGGAAGGCAGTGAGAGGATCAGCTGCTTCCCTCTCTCCACACCCACGGGCCAGCAGAAAGGATATTTTTCTCCTTCCTTTCTCTCAGCATTGAAAGAGCAAAAGGTAACCACTAAAAGGGAACATGGTGTGAGGGAGGGGTAAATAATTCCAGCATGATTAGGACAGATTGGGACAAATCCCACTAGTGGATTTACAGTTTCACTTCTATAAAGCTGCCTGTGGTCCTTCCCTTTCACCCTACCCCAAGAGCTGATCCATCTCAGGAAACATCTCCTTACTCTCCCTGCATGCTCCAGGTTTCACCAGGAAGAATGTACATCTCCAAGTTATATTTTGCAATTAGAAGGGGATATCACAGAGAAGCTCACCAGGCATCATTTGGGGTTTCACCACCTACATCCTGCCTGTCTGCTCTCAGTCACCAGCTCAGCAAGTGGGTGAGATCAGCAGCAAGGTCAAAATTCCCCTCCCAGCAAATCAGAGTCCCTGAAGCAGAGCAGAGCATCAGGCTCCAGCTCCCTGCAGGCACAGCTTCAGGCTTGGAGCAGTTTCCCTGTGGCAGAATGCTGAGGTGTGGCAGAAATCAGAATTCCAAGCTAGTGACATGGATCCTTGCACATGAACACCCCAGGGAAATGCTGCCCTGCTGAGCTCTCTGCTGGCTCAGTCCTTCCCTTCCCAATTCAACTCCAGGCAGGAACAATTTCCCTACTGCAAAAATGTGAATATTTGTGCTGGGAAACACTCTTTTTTCATGCCTGAGACAAGAACTGAGTGTTTAAAGAGGAACTGAAAATATTTGAGTTGAGTTTTTCAGACTTGGCTACCTGCTGTTTTTATTATGTCAATAAAAGATTATTTTATTCTTTCTAGCTAGAAAGCAATCTCTGCTGACTGTAAATTTTCCTTCCTGTTATTTTCACATGAGTCTTTTCAACAGATCCAAACGATTCCAAGAAATAAGGTCATGTACTATAAAGATGCTTCTGCGTCATCCTCACATGCTAATCGTGGAAGACTGATTTTCTGTCCTCACTGCAGTGGGCGCACCAAAACATCTGGCACAATCAGCATCTGGCACAGCAAAGGGCTAAAGTCAGTGGGACAATCAGGAAAGGAGAGGTTACACAGATGTTTTATCAACTGACGGTTCTCAAGTGAACTTGGTGTTATGAGCTTTTTCCCAGAAGATTTAGAAAGTGAGTCCAGCCATTTGAGAGCTGTTTGCAGTGGGGCTTTTGGAAGGGAGGCGAGGTACTGGCAGACTGAAAAAACCAACCAACCAACCAACCAACCAACCAAACACACTTGGAAATTACAAACCAGTTAACTTCAGTTCCTGATTAACAACATCAGAGACCATGGAATAAGTAATGGGGAAATAATTTGTGGGCAAGAAGAAAATACAGAGACAAATACCAGCCAACATAGATATAGCAAGGACAAATGGTTTCATGCTAATCACCAGTAATAACCTGGAGAAGAGAACAGAATTTTTTTTTTTTTTTTGTGGAGAGCCCATGGAGGTGTTAAGGACAAGGACTGCAATACAAATAGATTTTCCAATCTTGAGGGTTTGGAGGAAAGGGCTGAAAGATCAGACACAGTGCAGAAGGGACAAGGGATGGAAGGACAGGACACAGGGAATGGCTTCCCAGGGCCAGAGGGCAGGGACAGATGGGATCTTGGGCAGGAATTGCTGGCTGGGAAGGTGGGCAGGCCCTGGCCCAGGGTGCCCAGAGCAGCTGTGGCTGCCCCTGGATCCCTGGCAGTGTCCAAGGCCAGGCTGGACAGGGCTTGGAGCAGCCTGGGACAGTGGGAAGTGTCCCTGCCCGTGGCAGGAGTGGGACTGGATGGGCTTTAAGATCCTTCCCAGCCAAACCATCCTGGATTCCATGACACTGACAGGGTTGCCCACCTGGACAGGGGTAATCAGGAGAAGCAGATGGGGAACAGCTGACTTGGAAGCAGCTCCTTTGGCAGAAACAGATGATCACAAGCTGGGAGTGAGTCAGCAAGGCCATGGTACTGCAGGAGAAGGCAGAGAGCTGTGGTGACCTCTTCATTACAACCCTTGAAGAACACACTGCATTTCCAGGCAATTCAAGAAAAATGAAGCTCAGTGGGAGAGAATGAGTTCTGGAAAGTATCGGAACTGACAAATTGTTTAGTCTAGCAGGAAGAAAACAAAATAGAGACATTTTCAAATATGTGGTCTGACATGCAGAAAGGGGTTTTATCTTTACGTTGTGGTTGTCTGGTGGATAAGGGGAAATGTAAATATCCTTTTCCTATCACATGTTACAGCTTCCAGTACAAACCATTGAGCCACACCTCTGAACATGCAATAAATAAATCAGTGGGAAACCTGTTTGTTTTCCACCACGTTTCCTAAACCAATCTCAGACTGAAATTCAGCAAACCCAACCGATTTACCCAGGGCAAGAGATCTAAGGCAGGCAGAAGCTCTGGAAACACAGCCTCTTTTGAGGCTTTATCAGGTTAGGTAGATTTAATTTCCTTTTTTTCCCCAACTCCCTTCCAAAGCTGGCTGTGAAAATTCCAGCTTACTGCTGTTTTAAAATCTCATGTTCAAAAGGAATCTCTTGATTGCAATATTAACTTGGTAGGAAATGGTGCAGAATATTATAACCAGGGCTGCTTGTGATGTTCAGGATACATCTCTGTGGGCACATTTTGTTCTGGCAAGTTACTTTCTAGATCACCTCTATTAAAAAATCAGCCACCATTGATTTTAAATAACACTTTGCTCTGAAACAAACAGCATACAGGTAGTAACATTTTTATTAAGGATCCTGTTTTATTCTCACTGTGAAATTACCGTTCATTTATTTCAAATTAAAAAAGTTCTGGTGAAATAACAAGTGACAAAATTGGTAACAATATTTAGGTATAAGAGAAAGGTGGGGTTTGGTTGGTGTTTTTGTTGGGTTTTGGTTTTGTTGGTTGTTTTTTTTTTTAATTCCTTTATATTTCACTTTAAATCAAAGGTCAGACTTCGCACTTTCATTTTCCTTTGAACTATTTCCCCCAGATTACCAATCATTCCTACAAAACCGGGATAAATGGTTTCCACGTGATTTTTTTGTTTGCTTTGTCCGACTGCCACACTGCAAGGAAATGTGAAAATGCTGATTTTTTTTTTTTTAATTGAAGAAACCTCCACCATCGTACACTTAGTTAATATTAGTGCTGTAATAGAAATTACGATGGCACAGAGAGGCTTGCTGGTAGGAGGAGCACTGTGAGCAGACCTCAAGCTCTGGCTTTGGCTGATCTTTACTCTCCAAGGCATTTAATTTTGGATATCAGCTTCACCCCACTTTCTGCATGGGGATTTCTCTTTTCAGACAGCACAGACAGTCTGCTGCATTTCAAAGCAGCTGCAGCTTAAATTCATGGGCTGCGGGCAGAGGCTGTCCATAATCTCCCTTTCCTGGTTTCCTGCTGGAGAGTTGGTTCAGCACATCCCCTCCAAACCCATCTCCCCCAGAAGATGCTGCATCACAGCAGTTTTTGCCAGGAAGGGGCAATGGCAGGAAACTTGTTATCTCTGCATCCTGCAGCCCTGCCGAGGGGTGGGTTCAGCTCACTTCAGGCTGCCAAAGGTCTTCTCTGCAAAGCAAACTGGCTGCCAGTCCTGCACCTGCAGCTTGTTTGTAAAAGCGCGGGCCTTGGCTGATGGAAATAAAGTGACATTTGCAGCCCTCTGCAGCCACTGAATTCCAACACCTCTCCCTATAGCTCAGCATCACATTCCAGCGCTTGGGATGTACTGCTGATGACACTGCTGAGTGTCCAAACCTGTGTTCTGGAGTCACAGAATCACAGAATGCTTTAGGTTGAAAGGAACCTTCAACACCATCCAGGGCCACCCCCTGCCATGGCAGGGACACCTTCCACTGTCCCAGGCTGCTCCAAGCCCTGTCCAGCCTGGCCTGGGACACTGCCAGGGATCCAGGGGCAGCCACAGCTGCTCTGGGCACCCTGGGCCAGGGCCTGCCCACCCTCCCAGCCAGCAATTCCTGCCCCAGATCCCATCTGTCCCTGCCCTCTGGCCCTGGGAAGCCATTCCCTGGGTGCTGTCCCTGCAGGCCTTGTCCCCAGTCCCTCTGCAGCTCTCCTGGAGGCCCTGGAGGCCCTGGCAGGGGCTCTGAGCTCTCCCTGGAGCCTTCTGTGGTGCAGCTGAACAGCCCCAGGTGTCCCAGGCTGGCTCCAGAGCAGAGGGGCTCCAGCCCTGGCAGCATCTCCGTGGCCTCCTCTGGCCTGGCTGCAGCAGCTCCAGGTCCTTGTGCTGTTGGAGCCAGGGCTGGGGCAGCTCTGCAGGTGGGGTCTCAGCTGAGCACAGGGGCAGAGGGGCAGAATCCCCCCTCCCCTGCTGCCTACGCTGGGGGATCAGCCCAGGATTTCGAGCCCAGTTGTTAACCCAGCACGGATCCACATATTCCTGCTGTTCATGGAGCATGTGATTGAAAAGATCGGCTTCAGACAGACCAAAAGAGAAAGGCTGGATGCAGGGGAGATAGCTGTGGGTTAGCAACCCTGGAAGGCAAATCTGATGTAAACCTTTGATCTGCAGTGAGAGCTTTTCACAGGGCTCAGTGTAACTTTTCTGGAAAGTTGCAGAAGTTTTGAAAAAAAAAAAAAAAAGGAGAAAAAAAAAAAAGGCACGGAAAAAAAACCCCCCCAAACCACTCCGAAGTCAAGAGTAATTTGCTTTGACTTTTGTTCCTGGCACTCCCCACCGCCTGCTTGGATATCTGCCTGTTTGGCCACGGGCAAACGCGTCCCGTGGTGGGCAGGGCAGGGCAGGGCAGGGCAGGGGCGGGCCGGGGGCGGCTCCGCGGGGAGCCCAGGGCCGGCTCGGCTGCACAGCCCCAGAGCTGCGCCCGACATGGACTGCGGAGTCATCACCTCCAAGGCCGTGCTGCTGCTGCTGAGCCTCGCCTTCTGGGTACCGCGGGGCTGTCCCGGGCCGCGGGGGACGGGGGCTGTGGCAGGGGGACACACTGCTGGGGGGCATGCCCGCGATCCCGGGGTTTCCCGCAGCGAGCCGGGCTTTGAGCTTAGCTGTCTGCAGGTGACTCGTACATTTCTGTAGCAACCCCTAATTGCGTATTTTTAAAGAACAAGGAGATTTAGGGGTTTAAGTTTCTTAAGGAAAAAAAAAAAAGTCAGAGCTTGTTAGTTCTTTTTGCTTGTTTGCTTGTTCTTGGTGGCGTGTTTTTAATGTACCCGGTTTTTCAGTACTGTTTTTAATTAAAGCAGTCTACCACCGCGTTTTGTGGTCGGAAGCAAGTGGAGCCGCATGGTGAGGGCGTTGTACAAGGGCTCTGCTTCATATTTGGGGTGAGGAGACTTTTGGGGAGGAAAACTGCTGAGAACGTTGTTCCAGCTATGTCCTTGGCACAGTTCCAGCTTTCCAAATCACTTCCGCGATAAGTATTTACAAGCAAGTGAAAAAATGAGGGCGGTTTGTATAGTTTTTAGCCTGACCCGTGCTGGTTAGGGGGTGTCAGCATCAAAGGTTGGTGGCACAGCTGCCTCGTGGCAGTGACAGCGGGGCCTGGGGCTCGTGGCTGTTCAGAAGAGCTGGGGATTGTTCTGGTACCCAGGCTCGGGCATTCCCTCCACATGGAGAAGTTTGGAAAAACCCCCACCGCCACCAACTGCCCTGCAACTTGTGTGCTGCCGTCAGGGAAGGGCCTCTGTCAAAGCCCGTGTGTGTCCGTGCCGTGGGTTGGGGGTTCACAGCTGCTCTGTAGCCCCTGGGTGTTTTCCAGAGGGGGTTTTGCCAGGGATGCTTCCAACCTGCCGGCAACAGCGAGGGCCTGGAGCTGCTCGGCCCGGACTCAGCGTGGCAGCGCCCCTTGCTCTGGGTGTAACAGGGGCTCTTCCTGAAGAGAAGAATCAGAGTTTTCCAAAGAGGCATGCTGCATGAGGGGAGAAAAAATACTGCAAAAGAGAGAAGGAATACTGCTCAGATTAATCCCTGGGGCCTCACGGGGTGTGGTGCCATTTTGTAAAAACATGACTCGCTGCTGGCTGTGGTGAGGAGCTCGTCCCCTCCCTCCTGTGCCTCCTTTATGGGAGCCCGGCACAATTTATTGCTGCTTGTGCTCCGTGTAACTCCTGAGCCACTGGCACAAATGGAGTTGCAGGCCGAGTCACTGCTGCACGCCAGGTAACATGATCTCACCGTGTCTGCTTGCTCCGTGAGGATTTTTTTTTTTTTTTTTCCTTTCGTAGCCACAGAGAAACATTGCAGCATCCCTCTGTTTGTACGGGGAAAGCCCCTGAGCCTCAGATCAGATGTACCTCAAGTTAGCATCATTGCTTGGCTTTTTAAAAACGAAACAACAGCCTTATATCCTCTTAGAAATGTGTCAGGCGCTTCTTTCTTTTGCTGTAGGAGAACTCTTTATCGTGATTGGTCATCTGCATCCATGGACTGTCAGAAATGATCCTTCTGCATGTCTGTGGCCTCTGAATTTGGGGTGGCCTACGCCAGTCCTTTGGGTTGTTTTTTATCCCAGTAAGAGCAGCGCAGCCCATTTAGATGCTGCTGTGGCATTTAGATGCTGCTGCCACTATTACGTGTGGTAATCACATTCCAGCAGCAGAACTGCAGAACCTGGAATTCTGGTTTTAGGAGGGTGGAGATGGTGGGACTGATTGTTTTGTGCTCCTTCATAACATTTCTAACAGTCGGGGCTCTGTAAGTACGAGGCTCCAGATGATTGTGAAAACACAGGATTTGCAAAGAACATTAGAGCCCTTCTCCAAGGAGCAATTCATGTCCAGACATTGCATGCTGCAGATCTTTCCCAGCTTGGAAGTGATTATGGAAAATAATTCACCACCTGCGTAGTCAGCAGATGGTGCAGATGGGGTTCTTTGACAGAAGTTGTTACTTAAGAATATCCTAAAAAGGCAAAAAATCCCCTTTTGGATTTCTGATGGTTATCGTGCAGAGCGAAGGAACTCAGATCTTCCACAATGACGAATCAGGGCTTCCTAAATGAGTTGAAAAAAGAGTTTTTCTCCTGAGCACCAGGCTCAGGATCATATTTCCAGGTCATTCTGTGGGTGAGGGATCAATGCATAACTCCCCCCAAAAACTCAGTGATTAAAGATTATTTAATTATAAGATTACCAGCTGGTGGTGCTTCAGGATGTGGGAGTTCTTCCCACCTTCTGTTCTGCTCTTTAGCACCTACTAATTAGGTTGTGTTTGGTTGTTTTGGTAAGTGGGTGGTGGTGGCCTGCTCTAGGTGAAGAGCAGGGTTGCAGGTTCATCTCCTGGGACCTAAAGGAGGGAGAGGACAGGTCGGAGCAGACCCTGACGTTCTTGGCAATGTCTTTTGAGGGGACTGGGCTGGGTGGGATGTGATGATGCTCTTTCTGAAGGAGAGAGGTGAAATGCTGGGATTCACTTCCTGGTCCAAGGGCAGAAACTGAGAATCTTAAAACTAGATGGAAGCTTCATGCTCCAACACTTCTGTGTAATGTGCAGTAAACACCTTCCCAGGTTGCTTTTAACCTTAAAGCATCCAGCACCTTGCCCCTGCTCACCTTCAGCTTTGTTGTCACTAAACAAGTCTCTGCCTTCAGAGGGGTTTGGCATCCACTGGTGGTCCTGGGGACTAGGACTTGGACTCCATTATCCTTGTGGGTCCCCTCCAACTCAAGATATTCTGATTCATCACCAAATGGCTACCTTAGGTGTTCCTGCAGTGAAAATCCTGTTTGGCCAGATTTCCCATTCACTTTTAAGCAGAGGTGGGCACTTCCCCAGCTTTCTTGCTTTATTTGCCCAACAGAGAAGCATAAGGACAAGTTACTGTCCCGGGGGGCTTTAGCAGGACCAAGGGATTTGAGAGAGCAGCATTTGATCTGCTGACAAGAAGTGCAGCCCCCTGCCATGGGCAGAAACATCTTCCGCTAGACCAGGTTGCTCAAGGAATCACAGTATTGCTGTAGTTCACTTTAAATAATTTTTAGTAATTTGGAGGTATAAACTTACCCGTGAGAAAAATTCCTCCATGTGTGAATGGTTTGAAATCACTCATGCCAATAATGAGTACTTTGGGAACGCTTACTCTGAAGCCTCAAGTCAGAGAGCAATCTGGATGCTTTTGATGAACAATGTCTTGAATAGCAAAGGTTACCTGTAAGAAGGGAAGGGGAAGGTGGTGGGTTCCTTGGCAGTTGGAGCTAGGGTGATTTTTAAGGTCCCTTCCAACCCCAGCCATTCTGTGATTCTATGATTTGTTTCTGAATGGTGAGAGAAGAGCAGCCACATGATTCTGAGTGGTCACAGGATGGGGCTGATACCAGAGCTGGGCACTTTGGCGTGACCCTGTTGAGCTTGCCTTGAAAGGGTGAAGTTCCTCTTTGTTTTAAATTATTCTGCCCAGAATTGGGAAGCGGAAGGGAACTGACTTTCAGGAAAATGGGCTTTGCTGTATTGCGTAGGGGCCTCACGGGTAAATGACGATGCTGGTGCTGTGTGGTCAGCACAGGGGAAGTGTTGGGACAGTGATGCAGATTCGGAGGAACAGCCTCAGCCAGGCTGTCCCCAGCAGTCCCTGTGGCTGTGAAAGGACCTGCTGGATGGCCGGGCTGTGTCTCCATCCCTAAAGGCACTTTGATCTCTTTGAAGGTCTGCCAGCGTGCAGGTCACCAACACCAGAGGTCTGATGTTGACAGGCTGAGAAGGTGGGGGTGATCAGCCTGGAGACGAGGCTGCTGTGTGGAGACCATGTAACAGCCTTCCAGAGTCTGGCAGGGACTACAAGGAAACCTAAGTGGGATTCTTCATCAGGGGCTGCAGTGATGGGAGAATGGTTTCACACTGAAAAGAGGGGAAATTTAGGCTGGGTGTTGGGAAGGAATTGTTCCTGTGAGGGTGGGGAGGCACTGGCATAGGTTGCCCAGAGAAGTGGAAGTGTTCCAGGCCAGGCTGGACAGCGCTTGGAGCAACCTGGGATAGTGGAAGTTGTTTCTGCTCATGGCAGGGGGTGGACCTGGATTTTACAGGTCCTTCCAACCCAAAGCGTTCTGGATTTCTGTGATTCCATGTTGTGGAAGTGCGTGTGGTAATTACAACAGCTCAAGAGGTCCCATTTTGGTACCTCTTTAGCAAGATTTAGGATTAGCTCTGCTGTGATTTAGGTGCACCTTGGTTTAGTTGCAGGGCCCAGTGTCTGAGCCAGGAACAGTTGATTGAGAAATTGGGGTGGTTCCGAAGGCAAATATTGAACTATGGGGTGTTTTGTGTCCAACAAACAGGCTGCTCAGATCCAGAACGGCCTGGCACTGGCTGATAAATCAATCCATGTTCAGCTGAAGTTACACTCTCTGCAAGCTCATGCCCTGCATGCAGTCTGTGTATTTGGGGACAATAAAAGTGAAAAATTGAGTTCTGACAAGTGAAAATGGGGGTTCTGCTTTCTCCTCTTCTTGGTCCTGTTGCCTCTGTGGTTGTGATTAAGAGCAGCACCCCAGCCCCAAGGCAGGGGTTTAAGCATTGGAAGTCGTAGGAATTGGGGCAGGATTCCTTGCTTTGCACTGCTGGTGTCTCTGTGAGGACACCCCACTATTTGTGCTTTGTAGGGCATGTGCTGGCTTTTAGGGATGGGAAAATAACCTTGGAATTAGGCTTGGGGAACAGAAGAAGACATGTTAAAACAACTCTTAAGGCAGACATTTACCTAATACAGCTTGAAAACAATCCCACTGCGCCCAGAATCCCCTCTGAGTGTGTGGTTTTGCAGCATAGAAAAACTGCAAGAAAATGTCGGTTTTGGTTTGGGGTTTTTTTCTCCTGAGAGACATAGGTTTTCAGAGCCTTTTGGCAGCTGCTCATTGTTTTCATTTGAGGAAGAAAAGGAAAAAGCAAGCGCTTCCCACCATACCCAGCAAGCAGCCGTGAGGTGTGTTTTGAAGGCAGGCTGAAACATGCCCCACAGTTGCACATCCCAGCTGAATATTTAGGTGAAACAGACTTTGATGAGTCTGTGTGGTGTAAGTTGGCTCAGAATAGTTCTCTGGGTTCTGTCCCACCTCTGTAGCTCACGTGAGGAAACTGTGCTCTGAAGGTTTTAGTTTGAGGGTAATGACTGCCATCAGATTGGCAGGAATTCTCTCCTGGAGTTGCTGGTGCTGCTGGAATCAAGGGCAGCCTGCTAGGAGCTCACAGCTTTGGTGCTTTTTGCTCCAATCCAAAGCCAACTTGATGAGTTCAGTATTTTTTATTATTTTGTAAATCCATGTTTTTACGACATGAGCATCTGAGGGAACACAGCAAGTTTGTGTACTAACAGGAAACCCCATCCTGCCTCCAGCCCTGGCTCCAACAGCACAAGGACCTGGAGCTGCTGCAGCCAGGCCAGAGGAGGCCACGGAGATGCTGCCAGGGCTGGAGCCCCTCTGCTCTGGAGCCAGCCTGGGACACCTGGGGCTGTTCAGCTGCACCACAGAAGGCTCCAGGGAGAGCTCAGAGCCCCTGCCAGGGCCTCCAGGGCCTCCAGGAGAGCTGCAGAGGGACTGGGGACAAGGCCTGCAGGGACAGCACCCAGGGAATGGCTTCCCAGGGCCAGAGGGCAGGGACAGATGGGATCTTGGGCAGGAACTGCCCTTGCCCAGATCATTCTGTCAGTGGTGCCCAGTGACAGGACTAGTGAGCACAAGCTGAAGCACTGGATGATCTTTAAGAACGTCAGAAACCCTTTTTCCCTGTGAGAGTGACCAGGCACTGTCACACGCTGCCCTGGGTGAAACCAGAGAACTCAAATGTGGCAATATCTGATTTATCATTTAGAGAAGTGAATACCATAAGCAGGGTAGGAAACAGTAACTGAAGCCAGGAGGTCCCTTCCAGCTGGCAGTTTTAAATCCAGGATGGCAAAAGGGAGAGAAAATTGTGCACGTGGGATGGGAGGTGCTGAGGTAGGGTCCCTCTCATTGCTGGGAGAAACCAGCTTTGCCTTGGGCCAAGGGAGAACCTCAGGTCTGGGAAGTGCCTGGTCCATGTGGGCCTAGGGGAGATTTAAACTGAGGATAAAATAAGGAAAAATAAAGAAAGCCTTTCTTTTCCCCTAAAGTCACTAGGAGACCTGTTGGCTCCCTGAAAATGAAGTAGTGCAGCAGCCAGGGAGGACTTGAAACTCTGGTAGTGAATGGGAAGAATAAATCTTGTAGTACAATAAATCAGCAAGGGAGCCAGATAGTGGTTCCCTTTGGCATGCAAGCTGGCTGTTGGGTAATAAAATACATTATTTATGGAGGAAATGTGCAAAACTTTTCAGGCGGAAGATTTACCTGTCAAGGTAAATCAGAAACGCTTCTTGTACACAGAAAAAAAAAAAAAAAAAAAAGCCAAAAAACAAAGACGTGGAGAGTCTTCTGTATTAAGGAGAGGATGAGCAGCTGTAACTGAGACCAGTGTTGCTGGGAGCTGATTCTAGATATGCGAGGCATGAGGGCAGCACAGTAATAACTGTAATTATTACTGTGCTGTAATAATTACTATTACTGTAAATAACTGCAAAGTAATAATTGAAGGTGACATATCCCACTCTATCCACTGAAGCTGCTGAAAAGTTGATAGCATCCAAGTGCATGTAGGTGTTGGATGGGAAGGCGGAACAAAACCAGGTGTTGCACTGGGTGAGAAGCCCTGGCTATGCAAGGATGCTGGTGAAAAAAAGTGGGATTTGAGCCTTAAAATTAACTCAACCAGCTCTGTGAGCCGACTGTCTAATGATGAATTAGGTGGCAGTAGTTCAGAGGGGGTTTGTGTGGATATTCATAGTTCTTCCAGTTTGCTGTAGAAGACAAACGCTCTTACTGTGTCATGAAAAATGATATTATTTATCACACCTGTCTTTGCCCATAAAATGTTAATTATATAGTGCAGCCAGCCTGAGTTTGTGTGTGTGGTGCTGGCCCTGGGAAAGCCCCATTGGACTTTAAGTCTCACAGCCTCAATTTTTACTGTATAGAGGCTGCATCTTGCTGGACACCGGGTGAGTTCACCCTCTTCTTAAGCTTCTCCTTTAAACACTACAGCTTTGTTACTCTGTATTTTTTATTTTCCAGCCTTTTAAAAAGGAAGTCTTATAGCAGGTTGCAGTAACAGACCGAGTCCTGGAGTCAACACACTGAAGTGGGCGCATGCTGGGAGAAACCTTTTTGAAAGTACCCCAAATCCTCCAACCAGCAGACACTGCCTTGGAACATCATAGCTGGCAGTCTGGCACCTTGGCTCTACCTTATCTGGGCTTGGCAGGGGACAGAGAAGGCTGTGCTGATAACTCTGAACAAACACTAACCTCTGTTCTCAGCCATCACATAAGGTTGGCTTAGGAAAACAGAAGGTGGAAAAGCACCTGTTCTGCCTCACTGATAGAAAAAGGAAGAGGTATATATATATATATATAAAATTTGCATGTATTTCAGAGCAGTGGTATAGAGGAAGCTTTATGCACCCCCTTCTATGTCTGTGATTAGGTAGCATGAAGAATTTGCATGGCTATAAGCCTCCTGAAAAGGGTAGGGCCTTATGATCATCAGCGTATAAAAACAGTCAACACAAAATAAGAGGCTTGTTGTATTTAAAAAAATACATAAAATTAGTGTTTTCCAGCAGCTGTCCTGTTCTGCATCAGTGAGACAGTCCAGGCTTCTGTTTCATGGGCAGGATTGAATATTCACAGTGCTGAGAGTCCACCCCCTTGTTGTGTTTGTACTCTCTGCACCTGCTTTCTTGGCTCACCTAAGCGTGGAAGAGCTTGGTGAGCCCAGGCCCTGCCCAGACCTCAGCCTGGGAAAATCTGGTGACTGTCACAGCTTGGCTTTCTTCTCACTCACCCCCAAGGAGTTCACTTCTTCATGCTCAGATAGTTTTTCTGCTTTCTGTCAAGGGCCTGGGATATAAAAAAATGAGTGATTCTGGCATTAGGTCCTTGATGGGCGTGAGTCGTGGTGGGTGAGGCAGCAGAGGCGGCTGCAGCTCTGTTGCCCAGCTGTGAAAAGGGGTTTTCTTACAAAATTTCCTTTTGCCTCATCTCATCATCTTGTCTTAAGGAAGTCAGCAGCATTGTAAAGAAACAGCAGCAGTTTCCTGGAGCCCTGGTGAGTCAGCTGGGGCTGCATGGGGAGGACAGGCCCAGGCGTGGGTGTTGTTGGTGTCCCAGGGGAGATGGTTCTCCCCTTTCCACCTCGAGTCCCTCTCTGGCTGCCTGTGCTGGGGTTTGTGCCCTGCGTCGCCTGAGCCTGCTGGGCACTGGAACTGGCTGCAAGTAAGCTGCCAAGCAGGAGGCCAACAAAAAGCATGAAGAACAATAACCATTTGTACTGTGAATTTCTTGGCGTAGTGCTACCATCCTTGTGTATAATTTTAGATGGGTTTGAGAAGGCAGTTGACTAATCGTGAGAAAGGAGGAGTATTTGATCTATTCCGCGTCAAAAGTAATCGCTCAAACTGGCCTTTGTGTTTGTGACAGTTTTTCTTGAGACCCAGCAGAAACCTAATCAGACATACTTTGAGATCCATCTTCTGCAATGCAAAGGACTTCTTCTAGAAAAGAAGATCATAGTTCATTTTAGTACCTCTTCATCTTAGATCTAAGAAATGGCTGCAGGTTTTGTGATGTTGGGTTGAAAAAATCCCTCCACTGGATTTTGAATTGACCTTAAATTCTGGAGGGGCTTAAGGGGAGAGTTCAGATTTAAGTTCTGAAGTGTTTTTCATCTTTTCCTTCAAAACTTTTCTCTGGGACTCACCTGCAAAAATCAGGGAAGAGATCACTAGCTGTGATGCCTTCTATTCCTGAGTGATCCTGCTCCTCAGACTTCAGGATTATTCCCACTGGATTGAAAATCATGGGTGAAGTTGTGGCAGTATCTGTGGGGGGAAATGTCATCTTCCTTAAGTTTTTTCCCCAAAGACTTCTGGGTTTGCCTCATTACACTTCCTCTTTCTGATTGGAAGCAGAAGTTTGGAAATTTTAATAGACTTCTTGCTGGTTGTATTTTGTCTCTGACCAGAAACGAGGCAATCCTGAGTATTGCAATAAAATCCACTGTGAAAGTGCTTTATATTTGAGGTCCTTGAACTTAACACTAGACCTTCTGATTTTGCCTTGCAGTCATGGAGCTTTGCTGGTCCTGGCTTTAGCGGCCTTCTGTGAATTGGCTTCATAGTTTACTTACTTTTTTCTTAAATTTGTGGCAGCCTTTTACTTGCAGCAAAGTTTTTTCTTGGTTCCCCACAGCTGGTTGGTCTTTAGCATGCCCTGTGCTGCTTCCTTTGTGTTGCATGTTGAGCACACTGGAAATGGATGGAGAACGAAGTATGGATGAAAAATGAAGAATGTTTCTCTGCCACAGTGGAGAGGGACTTTGGACAAGACACTGGAGTGACAGGACAAGGGGGAATGGCTTCCCACTGCCAGAGGGTGGGGTGAGATGGGATGTTGGGAAGGAATTGTTTCCTGTGACGGTGGTGAGGCCCTGGCACAACTTTGCCCCTTCGTGGCTGTCCTTGCCCAGATGATGCTGTTTCAGAATAGACAGTAGGTGGACACACACGTGCATCCAGCCTTCCAGGCTAGAAATACAGAATACACTTTTTGAGTCATGCACCTCCATTCTTTTAGTGCGACTGAAGGCAAAGGAGGATGGAGGTGGTGTGTCCCCACCTCCACCTTTACTGCTGCTGCCGTTCCAAGGACTTTTCCTGTCCCACTTTCAGTTCAGGAACAGAGTGTTGGAGGAGAAGGTGAGGTTGCTCCTCCTGAGCACCTCACTCCTGTGGTGAAGTGAGAAGGCAGTGGTGCCCTTTGAGATAAAGTGGTCTCATCCTTTCCCTGCATCCCTAAAAAGGGTTGGCAGGAAAAAGCCACGGTCACCCCACACCTTGCAGACAGGGGAAATGGGAAAGAGATTTTCCTCAATGAGAGGAAAAACGAAATGAAGCTTTAGGAACTGCTTTAATCATTAGCATATATGAAAACCCAGTGCACGTGCAGAAGAAAAACAGAATCTGTTGAGAATTAGTGATGACCCTATTCCTTTTCCTGATATCCCACTTCATAGAGGACCTGCTGAGCCCCAGTGCAGCAGGATTTTTCAGGGTATGTACTAAATGTCTGGCTTTATTTCACTTGGTTCACTTCGTTCACTTGGTGCATTTGACCCCAGTAATTCAGGCGTACAGACAGCCTGTACACAGGAATGTGAAATTATGGGATGGGAGCTGTCTGAAACAATGGATGTTCCTGCATTGGGAGGTAATTGAAAGGCATGCAGCAGACCTGGCTGGAGGGGAAAGAGCCAAACAAGGTAAAGGAATTAGCAAGTCCTAGCTCCAGCATGAGGAGTGTTTGATTTAATTAAAACGTACAGTGCTGGGGAAGTAACAAACTGCTCCAAGGCTGTGTGATGAAATCCTGCTGTGACCTGTTGAAAACAAACCGGCTGGTTTCCTTGAAGTTTCCAGCATCTGAATATGGATATCATTGTGCTGCAGGATTACAGAGGGTGGATGAGCCATCCTGACTCTTGGGAGATTTTGTGGTGCCTTTGGTGAGGTTTGGCAGGGCATGGCTGAGTCTTTTGGTGTTGTTTCCAGGGCCGTACCCAGTCCGGTGGGTAGAAGTCTTTAGTCTCCAGGGCAACTGCCACTGGTGCACTCCACCTTGGCCACAACCAGCAAAACATCCTTCTGGGAGAGAGATTATTTTAGAGGTTGCAGAAATCTGTTTCCACCAGGAGAGCAAGGGACTCTGTTTTGCTGAGACTAGGTACACTTGTGCCTGCCTTAGGGGTTAATGCTGTTGTGAGAGTGTGAAGGATGAGGGTTTTTTGGGGTTTGGTGGTGGGTTTTTTTGTTTGGTTGGGCTTTTTTGTTGTTTGGGGTTTTTGTTTGTTTGTCTGTGTTTTGGTTTTGGTTTGGTTTGGTTTGGTTTAAAAAAAAAAACAACCCAAACCAGCAACTGACTGTGGTGATCTGATTCCTGCAAATGCAGCTTTGGGTGGGATGTAGTCTACCCTGGGTAGGCAGTGTGAGCTTGGCATTCTTCAGAGACACTGATGAGGGTCTGCAGACTCCCAGCCTTTCTCAGCTCCAGTGGTGCCTTATTAGAAGGGGAGTGATACAGTGAATTTTGTTTTCTCTGTGTCCAGGTTTGAATGCATAGCTGGATTAGGTAATAGTTTCAGGTGCAGCATTTTTTCCATCTAGTTCTTTGCACACTGTAGCCATAATTTCTAAAAATCACTACTAGGAAACAATCCACGATGAGTTTCCAGGTCAGAGGCTTAATAAATAACTGCTATTCACTTTTCCTTATTGCATTTCAGGCGGCAGCTGCAGGCCTCAGCTATGTTGGGGCGTACGTCATCAACACCTACAAGAGCTACGACAACTTTCTGCAGGACAAGTACGCCCTGCTGCCCGCTGTGATCATCATTTGCGTGGCCGTGGTGATGTTCATCATCGGGCTGATCGGCTGCTGCGCCACCTTCCGCGAGTCCCGGGTCGGCCTGGGGCTGGTGAGTGGCACGTCCGTGTGTGTCGCCTGCCTCCCCCTGGCAGGGGAGGTGCTAGGCTGGACCTCGGGAGGCGGATCGAAGTCAAAGCTTGTTGTGATACACGCTGCTGAGTTGCGGCTTGCCTGTGCGAGCCACCTGCAGCTGAGATGCTCTGCTTCGCCTCAGCTGGCTCAACGGAGAGGAGTGCGGGAAGCAGCGAGTTTTGAGGAGTGTGGTGGTGAAGGAACAGGAGGAAATACAAGTTTCTAAGCAAGCAAACCAGAGGGATATCAGTTTTTCTGCTGGCTTTAGTCCTCTGAGTGCTGAAAGTATGCCTTGACTGCTCATAGAATTACTTTTAAAAATCCAGAAAGGTTCACTAAGAGTAACTTCATGCCCCAGGTCACGCCCTGAATGTGAGCAGTGTGAGCCCAACAAGCAGTGCACAATGTACCTAACTCAGCTGCTGGTTTATCTGTGCACTCTCTCCTTTGACATCCACCTTGTGAAGTGTTCCATAGGCTCTTCACACAGGTCATGTCATGCCAGTGTTCAGGATCAGGCACAGAGCCTGTGGAGCCACAGTCATCGTCCCAGCCACACACAGTAATCCCAAAAAGGTTTGTGTTGGAAAGGACCTTAAAGCTCATCCAGTTCCAACCCCTTTTCCATGGGCAGGGACAACTTCCTCTAGACCAACCAATACAACTACGTTGCTCCAAACCCTGTCCAACCTGGCCTTGAACAATTCCAGGGGTGAGGCAGCCACAGCTTCCTCTATTCTAAATTATTTTCTGGGAACTATTTTGACTGGAGAGGCAATAAGAGATAACAATCACTTACTGCTATTAATGTGAGGTGTATTGTGCAGTTGAATTCAAGTGCTGGGGGATTCTCTCTTACTGTCTCTCTCTTTTATTTTCAGTTCTTGGCCATTATCCTGGTTATCTTCATTGCAGAAGTGTCCGCCTTTGTCCTGGGATTTGTTTACAGGGAAAAGGTAAACAAAGAATTAGCATTTCTGTCCCAACATAAAAGTGAAGAATAGATCTCACATTGTTTGATCATTCCAACTTATCTGGGGGTTTTTGGGGTTTGTTTTGTTTGGTTGGTCGGGGGATTTTTGGTTGGGTTGTTTGTTTGTTTGTTTTTGTTGTTTTGTTTCTTTTTGTTTGTTTGTTTGTTTTACTTCAACCCCTGTCCTGCAACCTGCAGAGCAAATGGGAATGGGGATGTCTTTGCTAGGGACACAGTGAATATATAAAGTACCTGGCAGATATGACAAGTCTCTGAGTGGTTAAACAGTTGTTGATGTGGGCTTTTCCATTAAGGGTGGCAAATTTCTACCCAGGAACGTGATTCTGGCTAAGTGCCACCAGAATTTTGTCTAAAACATTGCTTGATTTTTCTTACTTCCTATTTTCCCCCCTGACTTATTTGGGATATAGAGCTTTTGCAGCTTCCACCAGATAAAATTTTCAGCTCTCATATTAAAACCATCTACATTGTCTTTTCTCTCTCTCTCCAAACAGGTAAAAACTGATGTGCAAGGTACAATGCGTTCAGTCTTTGAGAAGTATGATGGCAAAAACCCAGAGTCTACAGTTGTGGATTACTTGCAAGAACAGGTAAAAAAAAAATTAAGCATTGTTTGGAAAAGAACAATTGGGTCCTAAACAAGGAAGTTAGGCTGGGAAAGGAGGGGAGAGGATGAGTGGGGCAGTATCCTGGAACTTGGCTCTGTGTTTAGCATCCAGTTCTCCAAGGCAGCTTGAGGGTGCTCCTCACTTTGCAGAGCTGGTGTGTTCAGGCCCTGGGTGTGAAGTTCCTGTAGTGAGGGATGTGGTTGATATGAGTGACATTTGCATCAGAGCAAGTAAGTACATATGAATATATGAATAATAATTAAAAATACTGCTGCTGAGAACACTGCACCATAAAATAGTGAGATGATGGAAGACTCTACGCTGCAACTTGTCACCCTCCTCTTGGAGCTTTCACAAAGAATAAACTTAGAAGGATGTAATAATGTCTGAAGGAGATTGATTTATTGCGTTTATTGTTTTCCTGAAGCACCGCTGCTTGTAAATCTGCTGCAAACTAGTGGCAGCTCTGGCCCACTATGCCTAAGAGAGGTTTAACTCAACATGAGCATTCATATATATGAACATATATAATGTAACTAGTAATACATGTGTATAATCTTACATAACAGTAACTGCTGTGTAACCGTCCTGTTGTTTGGTAGCTTCACTGCTGCGGGGTTAAGAACTACAGTGACTGGACAACCACCCAGTGGTTTAATTCCACTGGGAACAACAGTGTCCCCCAGAGCTGCTGCCAGCAAGAGGCCAAGAACTGCACAGGGCATCTGGATCAGCCACAGGAACTCAACACCCGGGTGAGGATGAGGGGCTAGGTTTAACAGCTGGACCATGCCCATTTTCAGCATGGTGACACCCTGCTGAAACCCTGTGGAACCCTGGAGAGAAGCAAGCCAGGCAGAGCTGAGGGAAGTGCCCATAGCTGTAGTTGTTCAATCAGATCTGGGGCAGGAGAACAGACTGACTTGGGATTGATCATGCTGAATCTGGAGGATGACGATGCTGCCAGGGCTGGAGCCCCTCTGCTCTGGAGCCAGCCTGGGACACCTGGGGCTGTTCAGCTGCACCAGAGAAGGCCCCAGGAGGAGCTCAGAGCCCCTGCCAGGGCTTAAACGTTGCCTTAAGGAAGATGAGGTCAAACATTTTAGCAGGGCCTGTTGCAACGGGACAAGGCATAATGGTTTTAAGTCTGAAGAGGATCATTGTAGATCCAATATGAGGATGGTGAGGCCCTGGCCCAGGGTGCCCAGAGCAGCTGTGGCTGCCCCTGGATCCCTGGCAGTGTCCAAGGCCAGGCTGGATGGGCTTGGAGCAGCCTGGGAGAGTGGAACCTGTCCCTGCCCATGGCAGGGGGTGGGACTGGATGATCTTTCAAGTCCCTTCCAACCCAAACCATTCTGTGATTCTATTAGCTCCATACCAGGTTCTCCAGTCTGGGGCCTAAGTTGACTTTTAAAGATACCACTGATGGCCTTCCAGCTCTGGGTTTTGGGCGCTTGTTTAAGGGAGCTAGAAATTCAGATGCAGCAAATGCCAGTAGATTGCCATTTGTCACTGCCTCTCCTCGTGCAGGAGGAAATAAGCTATCAGGTCTGGAAGACAAGAATGGAGATCTTCAGTGCTGGTTAGACAGGCCTTATCAGGCCCTGCTTCCTTGGGAGAGCTGGGGGTGGGGGAAATAACAAAAACTTCAGCTGGATGAACATGTTTTAACATGTTTTTTACCTCTTTCATGGCAGGGCTGTGCACAGGAGCTGGAGTCTGGGCTGCAGAGCGTTATCAGCTATGCCATGCTTGTAATCCTGGGGTTTGCCATTGTGAAGGTAAACATTCCTGTCTCTTCTCTCATGGAAAATAGTACAGTTTGCCCTTGTATCTCAGGACTTTTTCATCTTCACTGTCCTAATAGCCTACACCTTTCTTCTGCCTCTGAAGTAAACTCAATCCTATGTTCCTCGCTTGTGTTTTTCCAATTGTCTCCATTTCATCTGCCTAAAAATGATGGGAGGGATTCAAAAGATAGTAGGGGATTTGGGATGGAAATTCAATGTGGAATCCATTTTATCATGGAGTCACAGGATCCCAGGATGGTTTAGGTGGGAAGGGACCTTAAAGCCCATCCAGGGCCACCCCCTGCCACGGGCAGGGACACCTTCCACTGTCCCAGGCTGCTCCAAGCCCTGTCCAGCCTGGCCTTGGACACTGCCAGGGATCCAGGGGCAGCCACAGCTGCTCTGGGCACCCTGGGCCAGGGCCTGCCCACCCTCCCAGCCAGCAATTCCTGCCCAAGATCCCATCTGTCCCTGCCCTCTGGCACTGGGAAGCCATTCCCTATCACTCCTTGTCCGAAGGTGTGCTTAAATATTTTGGAGAATTCATTTTATCCCAGAACAACCCTAGCCTTCCACTGAAATTTTTCCCCATGGCAAGATAACTAGTAATTAATGTGAATATATTAATTAATGGGAGATTAAACCAGAGAGGAAACACTCAAGCCAGAACTATTCCTGGCAATTGGTATGCAAAAATAATACCTTCTGTAGATGTATTTTTAAACGAATTTTTTTTCATATGATGAAGTCATCTGCTATGTAGGTGTTTAGTCTGACAACTGAAACAGAAATACAGCAGGACTAAGTCTGCTGTGCACTCCCTCTTTTCCAGTTCTTCGCCATGCTGAGCGTCTGTGTGCTTACCTGCAAGAAAAAAGAAAGTGGATATCAACCTCTTTACTCAGGGGTGTTTGCTTAATAAACTGGAAAGAACAATCTCGCTTCCTGATGATGAAACTGACTTGTGATCATACCACAGCTTTCTGAAACATTAGGCTAAGTTTGGACATGTGACTACAGGTAGCACCAGGTGGTGCAGTAGGCTCCAGACAGAAACTTTCTTCTGCCCTTCTTTCCTCTGCCCCAAAAACATGCAGCAGAAACTTTATCTTTTAGTCAGTAAACCGGTGGAGACCACAGGAGGGGTTTCAGTTGTCTGCATAAACCTCACACCGTTCCCATGATGTGGTTTAAACAACAAAAGAAACTTTTGAATGCCAGGTTTAAGTACTTTTCATAGGCACGGGGATCTGTAGTATGTTTTTTCCGTATCTGATTGTGCAGTTTCAGGTTTTTTCACCTTTCTTGTGTCATATGTTGTAATTCTGTTTCCTGCAGAGGTTGTTAATGCAAGACAACCCCATGTTTAAAGTCTAGAACAAGCATTTGTGTGGTTGTTTGGAGCAGCTGGCAAACATGAAAAACCCCAGGTTTTGAGCTTTTGGGCTCAGAACTCTTTTGTTTTCAAATTGTTCTTAATTATTGACATTAAAAATTCCTTATGAATCAGGGCTTTTGAACATTTTCTTCCACTTTCTTCTATGGTTTAGCTTGGGGAATTAGTGCCACATTTCTGCCCTGACCATGCTTCTCTGTGAAAATATTAAAAAGATGCATTCTTGTACAAAGCAATTTCAATAACTTGCCGTAGAGCTGCTTTTGCATGTTTTCTGTTCTCCTCAATTCTGCTGGACACAGTCACTTTCTCCTTGGATTGCATCCCTGCTTTAACACAGTCCTTCTTTAACTCGTTTGTATGTTAATCTGTTTATAAGCTCTTCAGGATTTTGGGGATAGAGAACAGAGGGAACTGTGAGCTTTTATGCGTCAGGGAATTGTGGAAAAGCAACAGAGATTTTGCTGATTCCTTCCTTGGAGAGATAAGCAGTCTGTCCTTAACAAAATAAACCTTTACAGTTGTAGCTAATTTGAAAAAATTTAGCTTGGGATCAATGTAAACTGTTTGATTATCTCCATCCCTGCCCCAAGAGAAAAAAGAAAAAGGCGATGAGTGACAACGTCCTATAGGAGACACACCAGCATAAGCATATCTATGTTGAAAACTGAGTTTTTACTGAGGTCTTTGTCTTCTGTTAAATGCTGAAATAAACTGAATTTATACAACCAAGTAATAAATGGTGTGGCGGTTATTGGTCGATGCTATCACAATTCCCTGGAGGGAGTAAAATCCTCAGGGGCGGAACGCGAGCGGGCGCCTATCGGCGCTGCCTCAGAGATCCCACCTGGCTCCCCTCAGCGATCCTGCCTTCCCTTCCCGCTGCGTTCAGCGATCCCGGCTCCCTTCTCACCCGGCTTCCCTCCGCAATTCCGCCTGCCGTCCTTCTTTCCCGCTCTCCTCAGCAATCCCGCCCGGCTCTCCTCAGGCACCCGGCCTCTCTTACCACCTCTCCTTCAGGGATCCCGCTTTCCCTTCCCGCCCGGCTCCCTGACCGCTTCCCTCAGCGATCGTGCCTTCCGCCCTTCCTTCCCCGTTCCCCTCAGCAGTCCCGCCTTCCTTCCCGCCCGGCTCCACTCAGCGCTCCCGCCTTCCGCCCTTCCTTCCCGTTCCCTTCAGCAGTACCGCCTTCCTTCCCGCCCGGCTCCCTGACCGCTTCCCTCAGCGATCGTGCCTTCCGCCCTTCCTTCCCGTTCCCCTCAGCAGTCCCGCCTTCCTTCCCGCCCGGCTCCCTGACCGCTTCCCTCAGCGCTCCCGCCTTCCGCCCTTCGTTCCCCGTTCCCCTCAGCAGTCCCGCCTTCCTTCCCGCCCGGCTCCCTGACCGCTTCCCTCAGCGCTCCCGCCTTCCGCCCTTCCTTCCCCGTTCCCCTCAGCAGTCCCGCCTTCCTTCCCGCCCGGTTCCCTGACCGCTTCCCTCAGCGCTCCCGCCTTCCGTTCCCCGTTCCCCTCAGCAGTCCCGCCTTCCTTCCCGCCCGGCTCCACTCAGCGCTCCCGCCTCCCGCCCTTCCTTTCCGCTCTCCTCAGCGATCCCGCCTCCCTTCCCTGCTCCTGCCCTTGCTGCCCTACCTACTTCCCTCTGCGGTCCCCCACCTTCTGCCCTTCCCTTCCCGCTGTCCTTCCTATGTCTTCCAGGGTTTTCCTCCCCTTTCGTAAACGTAACTTAGCTGAAATTACTTGTACAAGAGGAGTTTGCCTAGTGAAGGGAATAACGTGTTTCAAGCCGTGCGTTAAGATTACATCACCTAAAAAAATGTGCATTAGGTGGGCAGAGAATATGCTGTAAGCGGGCGTGTTCATGTGAATTTTAGTGTATAACAGACGTAACTTTTTACCCCTTGACAAGCTGATTAGTGGGAACTTCTTTCTTTAATGCTGCGCTGAATGTTCGTCTTCTAAGGCGAACTCTGCATCTGTGTTTACGGAGTTAAGAGTTCCTAAAATCGACATATTCTGCACTCCCACCCTTTGCTCCTCTCAAAGCTCCTGCCTTACGCCTTTCCTCCCAGTTCCTCCAGACTCACAGAATTTCAGGTTGGAAAAGACCTCCGAGATCGTGCCCAACCTATGATTGATCCCCTTTTGCCACCCAGACCACAGCACTGAGTGCCATGCCCAGGTGTTCCTTGGACACCTCCAGGGATGAGGACTCCAAACCTCCCTGGGCAGCCCATTCCAACGACAGAACGCCCTTTCCATGACGAAATTCCTCCTGAAGCCCAACCTGAGCCTCCCCTGGCGCAGCTTGAGACCATATCCCCTTGTCCTGTCACTGGCTTCCTGGGAGCAGAGCCCGACCCTCACCTAGCCTACAACCTCCTTTGGTGCCCCGCAGCCCCGCCCGGGCTCCCCTCAGCGCTGCTCCCGCCCTTCCCGCCCCGTTTCCCCTCAGCGCTGCTCCCGCCCTTCCCGCCCCGTTTCCCCTCAGAGCTGGCCCCGCCCCGCCCTTTCCGCCCGTCCCTCGCGCTGCCCTCAGCGCGCACGCGCCCTCCCCGCCCTGCCCAACGCCCGCCGGAGCGCGGCGGATTCAAACCGCGGCTCGAACCGCGCCGCCCGAGCCGAGCTCTCCCGGGTCCTCCGGCCCAGCTCCCTCCTTCCTCGGCCCGGCTTCCTTCTTCCCCGGCCTCCGCCTCTGAGAGAGTGAGACCGAGACGAAGACCGGGAAGCACTGGCGCTTGTGCCTGGTGAAAGCGAAGGAGAAACGGGCGCTGCCGCCGGGCGCAGCGGGTGACCTCGGTCCCCTCAGGGTATCGCGATCCGCCTCGGAGTGTCCTGGCTCCACGCAGGTATGGAGGGTGGGGAAGGCGGCAGGTGTCTAAGGACGGATTTAATAAGCGCGGTAGTTGATAGTATTTTAAGCCAAAAGCGAAATAAAGGCTTTTTTAAAATTTCCAAGTGTGAGCCGCCGGAGGGAGCTGTGTGAGCGCTGAGTGCCAGGCCGCAGTGTTAAATGCGGGGGGTTGTCACATTGTATAACTTTCAATCAATTCTTGTCCATAATAGAGTTAATAACTCTATTATTACAGACAAACTAGTAATCGATATATAATGCTTTTTTTTGGTGCCTCCAGACTTCACTAAAAACTTCTTTTTTTTTGCATTATTACATTTTCAAAAAACCACACGTCTTTAAACATCAATCATCTGATGTCTCCCTGAGAGAGCCTTCTAAAACTGCCTTATACAAGCCAGGTGTTTCGTTTTTGCAATGAATTCTAACTCCTTTTTTAGTGGACACTAAAATATAATAAGGATGCTCCCGGTCTCATGAGGAATTGCTGCACTGATATCACACTGCGTGTATCTCCAGAGTTCTGGGGAACTTATTGGCTTGTCTAGTGCCAGACACCTTATGCTTCCTTTCCTGCCTTCAATTTAGTAAGATAAAAGAGAATTACTCCATTTACTATTTCGTTTATGTTCCCTTTGCTTCTTTGACAGATCAGGGTCCTTCTAAAAATTCTGCTTTTGTAGGCAGTGTTTACACCTTGGGTCTTTGTTCAATTCCTGCCTTCATTTTTGTTCCCCTTCAGTGTGATGATGACAGATATGGCATCCTCAGCCCTGGAAGATTTATGCTTCCACATCAATGAGAAGATCGCAAATATTAAAAAGTGTATCCTATTGAGAAACTTAGGTAAACAAGACCAAAAGTGGGGATTGGTTTGCTCTTCACTCCAAGAAAGACACCGAGGGGCTGGGGCATGTCCAGGGCAGGGAACAGAGCTGGGGAAGGGGCTGGAGCCCCAGGAGAGGCTGAGGGAGCTGGGGAAGGGGCTGGAGCCCCAGGAGAGGCTGAGGGAGCTGGGGAAGGGGCTGGAGCACCAGGAGAGGCTGAGGGAGCTGGGGAAGGGGCTGGAGCCCCAGGAGAGACTGAGGGAGCTGGGGAAGGGGCTGGAGCCCCAGGAGAGGCTGAGGGAGCTGGGGAAGGGGCTCAGCCTGGAGAAAAGGAGGCTCAGGGGGCCCTTGTGGCTCTGCACAACTCCCTGCCAGGAGGGGACAGCCGGGGGGGTCGGGCTCTGCTCCCAGGGCACAGGGACAGGAGGGGAGGGAACAGCCTCAGGGTGGGCAGCAGCAGGAATTTCCCCATGGGAAGGGTGCTCAGGAATTGGCAGGGGCTGCCCAGGGAGGTGGTGGAATCCCGATCCCTGAAGGGATTTAAAAGCCATATGGTTGTGACACTTGGGACTAAATGATTCCATGAAGTCTGTTGGCTGTGTGGAGTATAAGGCTGACAGTTTGGTTTGTTGCTTCTCCTGGATGGATATGGTGGCTGGGGAGCAGGGATATAGCTAATCACTGCTTGTGAAGGGGAGGAATATCAGATTTTGGTTTTTTCTTGGAGACTTTGTAGCTTAATGTTCTCTCTTTTACAGGTGAAGATGAATGTCGCAAGCCTGTGCTCTGTAAAATACAGAATGAGATGATCCATGTACATGATCTCCTGAATAAAATGGAAACTGAAATTAAACAGCAAGAAAAATTGAAAGATTTGCTAAAAGTAATTTTTTTAAATTTTCTTTTTCTGTTCATAAAATACTGAATGACTCAAAGAAATCTTTGAAGTGCATGTCACGGGGTTTTTTTTTCCTGGATCCTTAGTGATGTTTGGACACGTGTGCTTATAAGGGAAACTGGGGCTTGGAACAGGCTTGCTGATGGCTTGTTAAGCAGCTCTCCAGAACAATGAACATTGAAAACTGTACTTTTTCAAGGCTTATAATCATAGAATTGTAGGATGGTTTGAGTAGGAAGGGACCTTAAAGCCCATCCAGGGCCACCCCTGCCATGGGCAGGGACATCTTCCACTGTCCCAGGCTGCTCCAAGCCCTGTCCAGCCTGGCCTGGGACACTGCCAGGGATCCAGGGGCAGCCACAGCTGCTCTGGGCACCCTGTGCCAGGGCCTCACCACCCATGCAGGGAAGAATTTATTCTTAGTATCTAATCTAAGTCTACCTTCCTTTAAGGCCATTAAAACATGTCTTTGTCACTGGCCTTGTAAACATGTCTTTATCATAATAGATACAGTGATCTAAAGAGCAGTTCTGCTTACACATCTTTGAAATAGCTGCACAAAGTATTCAATTAGAATATTTGTCTGTTATTCTACTGTGTGTTTGCACTGCCTTTGTTAAGTCTTTTTTGGAAATGTAGTTTGGGGAATGGACGTGAGTTTGCCATAGTATCTTGTTTTCACTATACCACCATTCCCCTGACCAGACCTTGCTGAGGGTGTATTGCTAAAGTTCCTTTTGCCTGCTCAAGTTTCTTTGACATTCTGAGGGCAAGGACAGATGCTCCTTCCTGTGTATCTTCACTAGTTTCCCTGGGGAAATTATGGGGTAAGGAGGTAAGACGATGGGGAGACAATAAAGGACACCTTAATAAAGCTGAAAATCTTTAATTTCAGGAAATCCAGAAGGCTGCTGAGAAAAAGCAAAAGGAAGCACAGCACCTCTTTGAACACATTCCACCCTACCTGCCTAAACCAACCCAGAGCTGGTATGTGGTACATGAGCCTGGAGGATTCGGGATGCTCCTGGCAGTGTCCAGTTGCAGGGCTGTGCAGCTCTGCTCCATTCACTCCATGTGAACTGTGAAATTTTGGGAACCAAAGTTGTTGTGTGTATTGATTCTGGAGTTGGGTCTTGTCCAGGCTTGTGCTAGCACCCCAACAAATCTGCCAGGTCAAGTCTATAAAATACCAAGTTGTTCCAACTGGAGCTTCCAGGGATGGGTGTGATGTAGAAAGCAAGTGCTTCTCTGAGTCTGAGCATCCCTTTCTTTAGAATCACAAACACACTGATACTGTAACTGCAGTGCCTATGGATTAAAGGGTTAGTGACCCAAACGCTGGGTCACTACAACTGAAGTTCACCACTTCTCTTGCAAATACAATTAAAACACAAAAAAATCTCTAATTCAGTAATCTTTCTGTGGGACTTTCAATCGTGTTTGTGGTACTTTTTTTCTCTTTTTCCCTACAGCAATCTTGTATTTATTTCAGCTAGCTATGACATCCGCTTGCCTTGGAGAGGGCTGTGGTAAGAAGCTTTTCAGAGTCAAGTTGCTCAAGTGTGTGAAAATGACAAGTATGTGAAATAACAGCTGTTACTCAGAAAGGCTTCTAAGACATTTTTACTCTGAGTTTCTCATCTCCGTCTCTTTCCCGTTGGAGCTGCTTTTTCTTTCTGGAGTGATGTTAGTGTGTGTCAGGTGGGGTCACTTGCAGAGTCCTTTTACCTGGGGATCCCAGAGTTTCTTTCCTACCTCATAGCTTGTCAGAAGGCAATGCATTAAATTGAATTCAGTGATTCCAGTATATGCCCTGAATCTAACAGCCTTACTTGGTCTGGTTCCTAATGCCAGAGAAGCCTCAGTCTCAAAACATGACATATTCCAGCAAAGTAAAAGGTTAAATGTGTGGAAAGAGGGTTCCAGAAGAGAAAAATTAACCATAATTTTTGTTAGTGGGTACCAGCATAGTCATTGGTGTAGGTATTGTATTGAAACCATTCTTAGCTGATGAAGGGATGACTTGTGCAGAAGCTTTTTTCTTATTCCCATCCTTTAGAGATGAACCTCTCAGTTTAGGAAACAGCCTCTCAAAATGTCTCTAGGGATATCTTGTTTCCTTTCAATTCAGATGCTGCTTTTTTTGTGTGTGTAAGAATTCAAGTTTTTCAGAAATTACCACTTGGGTTCTGCCTTCCTGTCATAAGTTACTTCCTTATTGTAGGAAATCCTTTGTCTTAACTTTGTGTTAGTTCCTGGAAATTGTTTATTTGTAAATGAGGCTTGTTTGATGATTGTACCACCTCTGACACCAAAGGATTCTTTGGGATGTTGGTTTCCCTTACAATCTTGTCCTGCTTGTGATTAGGAAGTTAACTGTGATACAACTTTAGCCAGTTCTTCCCTTTCTAGAGAGAGCCACAATATGTAAAACCAACCAAGCTTTTATAATAGTTTTCTACAGATTGTGCTCAGCCAGCTCACAGCTCCTGTTCTGTCAGTGTCAGTTTGTTGCTGGCTTTTCTTGAGTAATAATACACTGTATGATGATGCCATTTGTCAAAACACACTTTGTCCTTTTGTCCCCTTTTTGCTTCTTGGTGTTGTGCAGTGAAGGGTCAAGGAAGTGTATGAAGGGACATAATTGTCCAAAACCCAGTGTATCAGAGTAAATATGTTTTCAGGCCTCTTCCCCAAACTTTCCTCTCCTGGCCTCCTCCCTCTCTGTTCCCCTATGTCCCCAGATCTGTGGGGCTGTGAATACTAGCAGGCTGTTGAGTGACTTTTGTGAGATAATGCAGAAAGCAGAGGAGAACTTGAACACTGGTGAGACAGGCCTTGAAGTCCCTGGGAAGATGGAAACACCCACACAGAGAAACTGAACAATTCATGGCTTTAGCTATTGTTTCTCTCCTGTATTCCTGGGTTTTCTGTTCTTGTTTACCAGAGGAATGTCACCGAAATAAAAAGCAAGTTCAATATCTCTCAAGCTCTTTGTATCCCACATATTTCTTGAGAGCAGTTTCTCATTCCACCAGAGCCAAATTTTGTAAACAAGCATCAGTTCTTCCTTTCCATGGATCAGGTCAGCGGTAAAGTGTGTCTTTACCACCTCACTGCAGCAGTGCAGGGGCAAGGGAGTGGGTGGGAACCAAAAAGGAGGGGTGCCTGGGGCTGAGGAATCATCTAGAAAAGGTTTGTTGCAATGTGATAGCAGGAGACTGGAGCGTGGGAGCAAAGAAGTTTCAAGATGTGAACTTGCTTCCCTTGGTTCTTGTGTTTATCCTTTCATTCCAAACCCACCTCCACCACTTCCCAAAATCCACCCCCCTTCCCCTTCCCTCCTGTTTGCTGACATTCCCTGCTAGCTGCAGGGTGCCAGGATTTCATTTTTGATGTTGTTCAGATGCAAACAGATGTTTTTCAGATGATGACATCTGAATAATTTTGGCTGCAGATGTCCTGGGTTTCGGAAGGGCTCTGTGTTGTGTCACAGCGCCGAGCAGAGCTGCTCCTGCCCCTGTGTCACCGAGCAGGCGGTGTGGAGCCCAGCAGGTGGCACTGGCTGTCCTCTCCACGGCGCCTGTGCTCCTCGGGGGCGGGACACCGGGGCACTGTCACTTGTCACATCAAGTGTGACGCCTCAAATCCTGGCCCTGGGGTCGACAGATGGGGCACTGCTGTGGGACCTCACGTCCAGAAAGGATCTCTTGTGGGGCAATCAGATCCAAGTGGAGAATCATTTCCTTATCCAGGTCAGCTCTGTACTGCTTTAGGTAATTCTGCTGCATATCCCAGTGAAGTCCATGTGTTCTGATGACAGTGGATTTGGCCATATGCATCACCTTTGCTGTACTGCTGAGGAACAGCTGGGTGCGTGGCTGGAAAATCCCTTGGGGTTTGAGGCTCTAAGCTGAGTCTTTAGAGGAAGGGTGAATTTATAAAAATAATGTTCTAATGATCAGGAATAAATAAGGAAATTATTTGACCTTTTGGATCTTGCCTAAAAAAATTTTAAAAGTATTAAAAAACCCCAGTTTGCTAGGTGGTGTTGAATTTCTTTACTTCAAATGTTTAATGGATGAGTCAGGCTCCCCAAGATTTGAGCCTGTTTCAAAGAGCTGTGAAGTATTTCAAATCTGCCCGTTAAGGCTGCAGCTCTGTGCTGTGTTTTATCTGATAAAAAGCCGGGCCTTGCGTTGTGTGAAATGTAATGGTACATTGAATTCTGAGCTGGGCCATGCTGCTCTTGGATTGCTTCCAACTCACCTGCTAGCAGCCTCTGTAGCAGAGCAACCAAGAGCTGTGCTGAAGTCAGCTGAAGGATCTGATTTGAAACAGTAGGCTTGCTTTACTGACTTTTGTGAAACATCATTAATTGTGTTCATCTAGCCCAACAGATAGGCTGGAACCTAGGCCTGTGACTAAGCAGACTCGATACTGTAGTGGAATTCTCCTTCTTACCTACCTGCTCCTTATACACTGAGTATTCCTTCATTTTACAGCACCACGGTGCCAGCTGTGAAACAGGAAGGACAAGCAAAGGCTGCAGAACCCAAATGTGCAAAGAAACCTGCAAAGGAGTCAAAAGTCATTAAAGAAGCAGCATTGATAACCACCGAGGAGTTTGAAAGTGTTCCTATGTAAGTAAGCATGGCTTCCCTCACACCCTGACACATCAATTTGTGTGGCACACATGGGTTTGGGAGAGTGACCTCTTGCAGAACAGGGACTGACAGGGATGAAGTATTTCATGGGATGAAACATGAAAATAGCTCTAAATAGTTTAAACGCAATGCTAACAAACCTGAAAATTGCATAGAGTTAATTGGGCTCTTTGTTATGCTGGTATTAGGAAAGATGAAAACTGATCAGTTAAAACCCAAGCCTCTTACCTCAAAAGTCATTGTAATTGTATGAACAGAGATTTATTAGCTAACAGGTGAATCCTCATCTTATTTTGAGAACTGACAATAAAAAAAAAAATAAAAAAGCCATTATCTCATAAGATGAAGGATTTGTTTCCACAGAGAAGGAAAAATAATGATAAATGCTGGTTTTATTTCACCCAGCTATTGGCTTCTGGAAACTTCAAGTCTTGACTTACCAATCTGTTTTGAGACAGGAAAAGTAATCAGACTTAAAAGCAAAAAAAATACTTTGCACTGAAATTCCCAAATTTCTGGAATAGAAAGCTGTGGGTGTTTTCCCCTGACATTAGGACCTGATTAATGAATATCCCTGTCTGAAGTCTGACATACTGGAATAACTTTGTAAGTGGCATTTGGGTGGCATGGGTAAATGTTTCTGCAAAAATAAGAAATCTCTCTTGATGCCTAAGGCTAAATTGTTATTGAGACTCTAGATTCACTGTGTTCCCTGACAATACCCGTTTCAATAAGAAATATGTTTTTGAGTCTGTACTTTACTTGAGGCTTTCCTCAATAATTTTTTTCTATAGTCTTCAAAATTTTCAGGTGAGTAATGCCTGTTTTCTTCCCTATCCTGAATGCTGAGCTAATGATAAAGGACTTCTGGTTACCTCTTAGAAGAGCATGCATCTGGTATTTTTATTCTGCAGAACACCTCAGGGATTTTGTGGATTTATTCTCTTAGGTAGTTCTCTCCTGATAAAATTAGGGGAGAATAAAGCTAGAGCAGTGGAGTTTTTGGTCTTTATCTCTGCTGTGGCAAGAGAAATAGACAGAGACCATTCCAGCCAAATATTGTTTTAACTTCCAGTTAAGGCTATGATCTTCCACCTCCCAAGACAGGTGAGAGGACACCTGGGTGTCGCAGTTGATGTGTGGCAGTTGACACAGACACTGCACTCGAGGTGCTTCCCTTAAATCATCAGAAGGCTTCAAGTATCAGTATCTTGTTATTCAAAAAGTCTCCCACACCTCTTCTCTGTATCTCCCAAGAGCAGCTCCACACAGCTCTGGCTCTGTCTCTCCTTCCATTCCAGCTCGCTCCTTCCTGTCCCTGGCACAGCCCCCTTACCTTTGCTGCTCCTTCCTGTCCCTGGCACAGCCCCCTAACCCTGTCTGTCCCACCTACAGCAGCTCACCTTTGCTGGCCCTTGCACCACCTCCTGTCCCTGGGTCTGCACAGCACAGCCAGCAGACTCCAACTGACTCCTTCCCAGCTCACTCACCCTTTATCATGCCCATGGCTGTGAGGGCAAGGCTGTTTCTACTCTAGGATAATTAACACAGGTGTAAGATATCAGAGGGGAGACTGCCCTCAGCAGCATCTCCTTTTGTCTCCCCACACTTGGGGGCATGGTTTAGTGATGGCCTTGGCTGTGCTGGGGGAAAGGTTGGACTTGATGATCTCAGAGGGCTTTTCCAACCTAAAGGAGTTTATGATAATCCTTGAAAGTGGAAGGTTTTCTACTGCTATTCATGGGCGTGGAGGATGGGGACAGAGGCCAGATGAATCCTCTTCCTATTCATTACAGATTCACAAAACCACAGAATAAGCTGAGTTGGAAAGCATCCGTTGTGGAAATGTTGCAGCTGTGTTGGAAGGCACCCATTATGGAAAGGTTGCAGCTTAGACTGTGCTGGTGGAGCTCTAGAAATAATTTAATTTTATTCAGATGGGAGAAGCATGTTTGTTCTGTGGAGGAAAATTTACATGAATTTACATAGATCTATTAATCTACCAGTATTTCTGTTGCCTGGCAATGTTGTACTACAAGATTGAAGGAGTACTTGCAATTTCACATACTGATTGACCAAATCTAACCAGCAAGTACTTGTAATACAAATTCTCTTACACTGAAGTATTTTCTTGGAAGAATGAGAATTTGATTCAGGGTCTAGTTCTTCAGGTAAGCTCTAGGGATGGGAGGTGGTCACTAAAAAATTGAGGCTGTTTTCACTTGCTTTGTGCTGAACACGAAGGAAAATCTGTTCCTAACAACATCAGGCCACTAAAAGGGACACACAGGCTTCAGTGACTTCATAGTCCTAGGGATGGGCAGCTGGTATTTAGCAAAGGTACATGCTGTGTTAAGGGGGAGATGTGGAGCACCCTGATCAAACAGAACACTTTGCACAATAAAAAACTTGCAAATTATCTTACCCTTCAAATCAGTTACAGGAAGGTGCTCTTTGGAGGAAGATAAGGACATTTCAAAGTACCTGTCTTTGTTAACTTTTGACTTTGAGGCAAAGGAAAATGCTTGCTTTATTCTGTGTCTAGAATTCTTACAGCTTTCTGAAAATCTTACTGGTGAAAGTATTTTATATTCTGTGCATTCATTATAATTCTCAAGTCTCAGAAGATGGTGGCTTGGGAGAATACATGGCTATTTTAGCCTAACCATTTTTGAGAGAGCAGGGGGTGGCCATTACAAGCTTTATCTCTTTTAGAGTGGTATATATGTGATATATTGATGTTATTCTTTTGTCTGAGGAGCACTGTGCTCTGGTTCTCATACCTGTGGAAAAAATGCTTTGAAAAAGAGCTTAAAAAGAATGTGGATTTAAAAAAGAAACTGACCAGATTTTTTTAAAAAAGAAGAGTTTCAAATTTTATTGCATTTGGAATAGTGAAGTAGATTTTAAAGTGATTTTAAATCTAAATTAAATTCCTGAATTTGGAACTTCTCAACTTCGTATTTTTATATGAGTGTATGTAGGGACTGAAATAAATGTCAGCATTAATAGGTTTGCCAGCCATGGTTGGGTAGAAACATGAGAGGGCTGTGGGACAGCTGGAGTTTTTATGATCCTTAGTTATGCACAGAATAAAAATTCCATTTGGTTTTGACAGAGTTTAATTTCAGATTAAAGCATCCTGGAAGCTTGAGGGCCTCTCAAAGAGCATTTGGTTTTTAGGTTTGGGCAACCCAGTCATGCCTCTCTGTTTCAGCTTCAGGTTGAGCTGAGGTGCTCCCCTGGCTTTATTAAGTGTGTTCACTGTCTGTGTGTTGACAGTGGGAGCACAGGAACTTAAATAAAGGTATTTTATACCTGCAGGCTTAGCCATCCTCGCTCTGCAGGCGCCCCTGTGGTGCAGGGAGGCAGAGAGAGCAATAAAGAGCAGTTAATGCACACAGGCAAAGCCTTGTCATGGTTACAGGCTCTGTTTGTGCTGTGGATGCATTTCAGGGGTGGTAGTGCTGCTTTTATTACTGGGCAAAGCAGAGCCTTTTTATAACTACGAGATGGCTGCACGTCCAGCGCAGAATTAATCAAAGTATCAATAAAGTTGAAGCTGGTTGCAAGTAACGTAGTGGCTACTAAGTTTCAAACCTGGTTTGTAGGCAGAGCGAGTGCTTTGAATTCAGTTTTTACACACTTCCTGCTGGCTTGTGTCCCTGGCAGGGAGTGGCTGCTGTTGAAAACTACTGCACCTACTTTGAGTTGGCAATTGCAGAATGCCTGCCCGAATTCTGGTTTGGAATACTGAACTTGTAATTGATTATCTACTTCTGCTTTGAATTCATTGTATGTTCTCCAAAGATTGAGCCTGTCTGCTCAGATTAAAACGAGGGAGGAACTTGCTGTTCATTGATCTTTCCAGTCTTGCTGTCCCCACAGCATTTAGCCACCTGCTCTACTGACCTAAAGCATTCATTCTCAAAATGGATTGTAACACTCGTGTGATTCCTCACATCTGCAAACCAATGCTGAACGAAACATAAGCAGCCAGGTTTGGATTGTTGTAGCAACTGAACAAAGACCACAGGACAATGCAGGTTGCAAGGCTGGCCTGGCTCTTACTGCCATTTTGGGGAGTGGGGGTTGTGTTGTATTTAGTTAGCTTACTGCTTGTCATTTGAGTTTCAGATTTCATTTTTATATAATGGTGTCTCAGTGTGCAGCACAGTTCCTTTTCCTTGAAGGCATGGCTTTACATCTATAAATACTGAATAGCCTTACTTGCAAATATTCCAGTGATCTAGTATTTCCACATCACTTTGTTTCTTATCTTCTGTGCTTCCTGTACCTCTAGGCTGTTATCAACAGACTTTATTCTTCTTGTACAAGTATTATGAAATGCTCAGAGAGTTCAGAAATGGATGCTGGTGGTGCAGAACTGTATCTGCACAGCTCAGGAGGCACAGTCAAATACAGAACACAACACAGAGCTAGTAGTTCTTCAAAAAACCCTAAATAATCACAGAATCACTGAACGACTGGGTTGGAAGAGACCTTCAAGACCATTGAGTCCAACCCATGCTCTAACACCTCAGCTAAACCATGGCACCAAGTGCACATCCAAGAACAACAACAATTTTTTTTAAAAAATTAAAAAATAAAATAAAATATCCACACCCGCCGCCAGATTGTTTGGCACAACTGAACAATAAATGGCTGTAGCATCAAACACAGGTTATTTGTGGTGATAATATGAACCAAATTGTGCTCCTAGGCAAATGTTTCATTTCATGCTGTTTTCTGCAAAGTTACTTTATTTTTCTGTGTTTGTAGTTTATGTGGTACGCTATAAAAGCAACCCTTTATTTCATTTTGAAAAGCTTTTTGCAGCTTAAGAACTGAATACATTCTGCATCTTAATTTAGCTTTCTTATATTTTATCTTTCTGGTTTAGGTTCTGTCATGGCCTTTTTACCTTCAAGATTGTTAAACAATCAAGGAAACGAACAGAATTAACTGCTACTTGTATTCATTTACACAAAGCAGGAGAAACTGCTCTAACTGGGAATGGCTTGTTCAGTTAAGGCTGGTGAAAGAGAAGAACAGACATGGAACTTTGTGACTTTCTGGTTACCGATCCTTATTTTTATTTGTAGGTATATGAAAGGCCGTATAACATATGATCAGATTAATGCAGTTGTTCAACAGCTGAACAGGGCCGTGGTGGAGAAGTACAAGATCTTGTATCAGCCTTTGAAGTCCATGAGTGCACCAGTCAGAAATCTCTACCACAGGTTCATGGAAGAAGAAACTAAGGATACAAAAGGTAATTTTTTTCCCTTTGTTGGTACCAAACTCGTAACACTTGGACATTGCCAGAGAAGTATAAAAATACAGGTCTTCCTCTCAGTATTTCTGACTGAAGAGTTGCCCATAGTGATTGGGTCCCTTTTTGAATGAAAGCAACTGAAATTTTTTTTTCATTAAAAATATGTCCCTTTGATGGTGTGTCAAGGCAGAAACTTTGAGTTCACAAAGATTTAGTTTGGAATCACTACAAGATCTGGAAAGTTTGGTAACCAAACCATAGAAATGTGTTCTCAGGTCTTAAAATTTTGTTCTGAAGTTAGGAAATCTGGCTAATTAATTGTGCTGCAGTGGCTTGTGGAAAAGATAAGTCTGTCTGATAATCTCAAGAAGTTTTCTCCTCTTAAAAGCATAGAGGGAGTGAAAACCAAAATACCTTTTTTTCAGTTGAACAAAGTTGCACTTACAGGCTAGTTTTTCCAGAAATAGCTGGCACAGTGGATCTGTGATACTAAAATCTTCTTTTTGGCATGCCTTTCCTCTTGAGAACAAGTATGTAATTATTCCTGGAGGGGTGTACTGCACATGTGAAGCTTGGTGATGTCCTTAAAATGCCCTCATGTTTCCAAGTTCAGGCATAAAGAGTGGAGCAAACTCTCTTCTGTCTCATAGAAAAAGAGCTGTCTCTGACAACACCATGGCACCCACCTGCTCTTTTTGCCCTGGACAGAATGCTAGAACTTCTGCTCTGAGTATTCACGGGGTACTCAGGAGTCCCCTGAAGATAAACTACAACGTTTCCTTCCTTCCTTCCTTCTTGCCTTCCTTCCATTTTATTGCTCTTCAAGACTCTGGATATTTCAGTATGATGACAATATCAGTGACTTCAGGATTCTAAATGTAGCTTTTCTGTAGGAAGGGAATTCTGATCTGATGGACATGCTGGACAGCTTTGAGACCTGTAAGATAAACACAGAATCACAGAATGGTTTGGGTTGGAAGTGGCCTTCAAGATTAGCCACTTCTACCCCCTGCCATGGACAGGGACACCTTCCACTGTCCCAGGCTGCTCCAATCCTCATCCAGCCTGACCCTGGACACTGCCAGGGATCCAGGGGCAGCCACAGCTGCTCTGGGCACCCTGGGCCAGGGCCTGCCCACCCTCCCAGCCAGCAATTCCTGCCCCAGATCCCATCTGTCCCTGCCCTCTGGCACTGGGAAGCCATTCCCTGGGTGCTGTCCCTGCAGGCCTTGTCCCCAGTCCCTCTGCAGCTCTCCTGGAGGCCCTGGAGGCCCTGGCAGGAGCTCTGAGCTCTCCCTGGAGCCTTCTGTGGTGCAGCTGAACAGCCCCAGGTGTCCCAGGCTGGCTCCAGAGCAGAGGGGCTCCAGCCCTGGCAGCATCTCCGTGGCCTCCTCTGGCCTGGCTGCAGCAGCTCCAGGTCTTTCTCATGCTGAGGTCACAGGGCTGGACTCCAGATGAGCTCTCAGTTGTCATACAAAGGTCATTGTTGGAAAGGGCTTTATTAAAAGCATTCTAAGCATATGCAGCTGGATGAATTCATGTGACTGACTGGTTTGGGCTGTCATGGTTTCATTTCTCTCTAAGCATATTTTGCCTCAGTAGAACAGCAGCTTATATTAGTCTGGATTTCTTAAAATACTGGCTTCATCAATTTAATTTACAACATAATTTTAGTATCACTGTTCCTCTCTTTAGGACAGTAGTAAGGACTTTGAGCCAACAGTTCTGGAAGAGAGGCTGAACACTTGAAGGTCCATCCTGGGCCTGGAGTGCTACTCAGTCTGCACTGTGATCCACAGTAATCCTGGCTGCAGTGAAGAAGCCATTCTAGCAACTTGAGAAAGATACAGCTGGTCAGGCAATTTTCTGTCAGAAAGCTGAGTGTGTTAAGTCTGAAAAACTAAAGTGCTTAGTTTCCTTCAGTACCTGAGAGGTGGTCTTTATTTCTTGTTTATCTTGGGAAGTTCAGTTAGGAAACTAGGACATTCAGCATCTGATAGATGTGTGTGTGTTTGTGTGGTAGATGGTTTTGTTTAGGATTTTTTGTGACTAATCATTTAGAAAGTCTAGAGAAAAGGCCTGGCAGGTTGTCAGGTTGTTCTTATCTGTCCAGCACAAAATGATTAAATGTCTTTATCCATTGCATTTATCAGGATGATGTTCCGCATTCATTGATTTGTTTGCTTAAATCTCTCCTGTGAGTGTCTCTCTGCTTAGGATTCCCACTGGTTCTCAGCCTGGGCTGATTGCCAGCTGACCTCTTCTCTGATTTCAAGATGAGAGAAGATGCTGCCTGGTTTATCAGGGTCACTTCCAGCCACTCAGGTGATTCAGTGAGTTTAGCTGTTTGTTTAGTGTGTGGACCAAACCACCACCCTTCACCCAGCTCTGATTTCTTCACAAAAAAAATCCTGCTATGCTGAATGTTGCCACTCTGATTGTGAGCAAATATAAGAAGGATTTTTTTTTTTTTAAATCAAAATTCAGGACATTCTGATGCTCCCCTAGATGTAACGGACTGTGAAGGCAGCCTGCAGGTTCTGCCTGGCTTCCCAACACTGTTTGGGTGTACTGGTGTTCCTGGAAGTTGTAAATGGTCTCTATCCTACAGTAGTTCTATTTTGAGCAGTAATCTGCTCAAAATCTTTCTTTTCCTAGTAAACAAACTTCCTACTTCTCATCTGTATGTGGATTTGGTGGCATTACAAGCTCTGAAATTCCAGCAGAGTTCCTGTCTGGGGAATATCTCTAGATTTTGACAGTTATTGTCTCTGGAAGATTCTACTCCCTGTGAGACATGTGTGTCACCAACTCTCATGAGAGGCCCAGGCTGTGAGAAAACATCTGTTATTTCTCAGCTCTGTCTAAGCTAGATTCTGGGGGACATTACACTTACAAACATAATTCTTGGACCTTAGTTCTTTACCAGCATCTTCAGCTTTCCAGCTTGGATTAGCTATTTCCCAGTGAAACTGGAAGGATTTAACAGGAGGAAAAGATGCTCCATCTTTTCTAAGATGTCACTGCCTCTGTGTAAAGGATAAAACAAGGAGGGAGGATGCTACCTTCTTTTTCCATGCTGTAACACCCCCACCCTTGTGTCCTCTGTCCCATTAGACTTGGAGGCATGATACTAGACATAATTCAGGAATCATTTAGGTTGGAAAAGGCCTCTGAGATCACAAATTCCAACTGTCAACGACGCACCGTGTCCACCGCTAAACCATGTCATCAAGGGGCACATTCACATGGTTTTTTGAACACTTCCAGGGATGGTAACTCCACCACTGCCCTGGGCAGCCTGAATTTTAATGACAATTTGCTTCTGGAAGTAATTAATCAACCACAAGAAGGGGTGAGCTCTCAGCTCTGATGCAGGACTTCCCTGTGCCACTTACTCGGAGACACAGGAACAATGCTGTTGCAAGTCGCTGGTTTTTTCCTGTAATTTTCTTAAGTAATGATGAATTATTCTTTTCCAAATCTGATATAAGTCAAGAGAATGGTGGGCTGCATAAGCTCTGATGCATGCAGGGCTCTGTCCTTATGGCAAAGAAATAACTACAGAACCTGAGTGCCTGCTGGGAGTCAGAGCTCATGGAGCGGGGCCTGTGGATGATGCAGAGCGTCTGAACTTCATGGGAAGGCTGGCAATTCTCTTTCTGATGACAGATTTCAAAAGTAGAACAAAGTTCCCAATATAGAGTGAAGCCATCCTACAGTTGGCTGTAGAACTATGAATTGTAGATTGTGGAATTATGAAGAAGAGGCTGTGCTGTCACTTGTGAAATGCTGAGTGTATCCTACAGCAGAGCCGTTTCTGTAACAAAATCGTTGTTTGTCTTCCAGGAGTATTTTTTAT
Source organism: Phylloscopus collybita (assembly GCA_027886175.1). Lineage (NCBI taxonomy): Eukaryota > Metazoa > Chordata > Aves > Passeriformes > Phylloscopidae > Phylloscopus > Phylloscopus collybita. The sequence goes on along the minus strand of JAJNNQ010000061.1, from coordinate 299,698 downwards.
TGTGGAGGCTGATATCAAGGAGTTCACTCAGCTGAAGTTGGATAAGCGCTTCCACAGCATCCTCAGCATCCTGAGGCACTGCCAGAGAGTGAGAGAGGTTCGCAGCTCGGGGCTCATCCGCTACGTCATCTGCTAACCAACTCCATGCCTGCTGCCCAGGAGAGAGACCTGCCACCTCTCCTGTCTCCAGACAGCAGCACTGAGGGACAGCGATTTTCAGGCATCTACCCTAAATTAGAAGTGGCATTTAAGTATTTGAGTTTTGTTTTGTGAAGTTGAGGGGAACTACAAACCCGAACCAGAAAGGCAGCTGGGTACAGGTGGTTCATCACATTTTCTGGTCAGCACATGATGCTCCTTTGGTCCTTTTGTGTTTCTGAGTGTTGGAGGTTAGGATTTTTCCTTTTTTTTTGTTCTTTTTTCTCAGAGCGTTTTTCTCCCATTTGTTGCCTAAGAGATGGAAACAATGGATACTTAAAAGAGACAGAAAATGCGGGATGAGGGGATTGTGGGTGGGGCGGGGGGAGGAAAAGGGGTACAGTTTTCTACCCTCCCTTTGCTGGGGGCGTTTCTCTTGGGAAATGCAGATATACCACAAGCCTGGCCTGGAGGTCAGGGGCTGGGCTTGGCCCTGGCGTGCTCTCGGGATCAGAGGGGAGGCAGGTGGGGTTTGGGGCCAGGCTGCTGCTGCTGTAGGGAGGCAGGTGAGGTTTGGGGCCGGGCTGCTGCTGCTGTAGGGAGGCAGGTGGGGTTTGGGGCCAGGCTGCTGCTGCTGTAGGGAGGCAGGTGGGGTTTGGGGCCAGACTGCTGCTGCTGTAGGGAGGCAGGTGGGGGTTTGGGGCCAGGCTGCTGCTGCTGTAGGGAGGCAGGTGGGGTTTGGGGCCAGACTGCTGCTGCTGCGGTGAGAATTCACCGCTACGGCAGAGTTCTGTCCTGCACTGCTTCTCCTTACCGTGCATGAGCCTTGGCTTGTAAGAGCAGCCACTGAAGCCTAGAACCTTTCCAACACCCAACCTCACTGGGAGGGCCCCACTTCATCTGCTCGGATGAGGGGAAACACAGGAGCCCAGCATCCTCCGGAGGGAGAGGGGGAGTAAGCAGAGGGAGCCCGGCCACTCTGCTCTCTGCCGCTGCTTTCGGCTTTTTGCTGCACTTAAACCTGACCTGATACCCAGTGACTGCCCGGACCCAGCCCCACGGCTGCGGAGGCTTTGCTACACTTGGCTCACCACCCCGGTGCTGTTGCAGCCGCGCTCGCAGGTTCCTGCTGCAGCCCATGGCGCCATCCGCCGTCATGGAGGGAGGGAGGGAGGGAGGGAGGGGCACCAGGCCGCCCCACAGCGCCCCCTGCAGCCCCGGAGGAACCATCGCACCCCACTGCCCGGCCAGGAGCCAGCAGCGCCCCTGCTGGCTGTGCCTGGAACTGCACCAACGGGGAGAGTGCCTGACAGCCGGGAGGAGACGGGTCTGTGCTTCTCTTTGGTGTCACTGCTGTTTGTTTGCCTTGTTTCATATGTTTTTGTATGTTTTATATGTTCTAGTAAAGGTTTATCTTTCCCTCAAAGCCCCGCAATTACTTTTCTATAGTAATATAGAATATAGTAATTCAGTTTCTGAATTACTATATTCTATATTACTATATAGAATATAGTAATTCAGAGGGAAGGGGGGGTCATATTTCTCAACTTCCTTGGCAGATGCGGATGCCTTAAGTTTTAGCTTTGATATTAGCTTAGATTCTGTACTGCTTTAGTATATAAATCTCAACTTCATATAAAGTGTTAGCCAGTTCTCTTCACAGGGTAGTTAGACAAAACAATCCTTTTCCAGCCCAAGAACTGAGGACACCGTTACAGCTTCAGGCCCAAAAAGTGCAAACAGCAGCAAAATTGAGGACAGCAGTCTGGGAGGATGGGACTGCATAACCTGAAGCTAAAACTTATAAAACTTACAAAAGCGTGAAAACTGGTGACCCACTGTCCGTCTTGGGTGTAGCCACAGCTGGGCTCTTGTACTGCCCAAGGTGTATCCTTTGAAGGCCTTTTTAATAAATACTCACTTTATCCCTTTAACACTGTCTAGCCTCTGTTTTAGGTAGCCTCTCAAGGCATCAACACCTTATTTTAAACCAATACAATGAGTTGGAGGCTGTGTTTAAGATTCTGTAGCTACTCAAAGGAAGCATCTGCTTTGTCCGTTTTTTGGGGTTTTTTTTCAGTGCTTCAAACCAATTTCCGGATTTCCTTTTCTTAATCTTTCTTCTTATACTAATTGTACATTTTGGAGTTTTCTGCATCACTTGAACAGGAAGCTCTGAGGCAGTCCAAAGACTTCTAGACCTTTGGTCCTGTGTTTTTCCAGCTTCATCATGCAGCCAGATTTTTAGCTCAGATACTCAGACTGGCCTGAAACAGTAGGGGTTTGAAGTGAAAATATTCTCATTTGTCACGAAAATTCAAGTCAAACTTGTCCTGTTTTTATTATAAAAGTCTTTATTACAGCTTTTATTATAGAAGGTTGCTTTCAAACAACTTATTAGCATAGTAAGGTTCAGAGTAGATCTATTGTGATAAACATAAACTCTGAAAGTAATAACAACCTTTTTGATAAGAAAAGCTATGTTCTTTTTCTTTCATGAGCCTATATCTGCTGTTATCCTAATATTTCATCTAAAATGCCTCTTCTTGTACCCCGTCAGCGTTAACATGAAATTTAAAGTGCAAAATACCCCAAATGATCTTCGAACTTTGTCAACAAAGCAATTCTGCTGAGTTTCTAGATTTCCTTTTGTGTGTGTGTGCATGTGTGGTGGTTGTATTTTGGGGTTTTGTTTTTTGGTCTTTTGCTCCAGAATGTTGGGATCCAAGCTGCCGTCTTTACTCTGCATTGTATTGGAATATATTTGAGGACCTTAGAGATTGTCCTTTTGCTTCTGATGGGTATTAAAAAGCAAGACCTGATAGTATACACCATAATCCTGGTTTTGGCTACTCACTGTAAAGTCCTGTCCCTTTTTTTCCTCTTCAGATGTCACTGAACAGGTTGTGCTTTTTTTATTTTTATTTCCTCAATACTTGTTTTGGTCTGGGTAAGCTTAGTTGCTGCATGAATTTATGGGTTTCTCCTCCTTTTCGTGTTTTGTTGTAGGGATTGCAGGTTTTGCGTAATTACTTGTTGGTTAACAGCTTTTGGTCTGTTACTATGGAGTTTTTTTAATTTTCTAAACTATTTTCCCTCGGGCAGATTCTCACAAATGTGCTCATTATTTTAATTCCCTGTCCTAACATCGTGTTCTCCTTCTCTCAAGGAGCTCTGCCCATGGATTGTGGTCACCTACTGTGCCCTTCCACTTTTATTCCTCCAGAAGCTCACGCTGGCCTGGGAGCTGGAAAAGAGCAATTCCCTGGTGTCCTAGGGGCTCGGTGAGCAGCTGTCTCCTGCCTTGGATGAGCTCTTTGGTGTGTCCAAGGTGTTTTGGGGATAAAATGTCTGCCTCCAGGAGCTGCCTCAAAAAAAAAAAAAAAAAAAAAAAAAAGGCTATTTTCTGCAGGATGTGCAGTGATTTCTGCTCCCTGAATCACTCACCAGCAGGCTGCGGCCACAGCCCTGGGTACCAGCCCTGCCAGATGGTTTAATTTAAAACCCCTCCAAAACAACAGCCCGTGTGCAGCCTCCCAGGGCTCACTCACAGCCTGCCAGCCGCCAGAATCGCTGGTAGCAGCTTCTGAAAACAAGGGAGTAGAACTGAGGCAACACCAATTTAATTGCCTGATATACGAGGAGGGAGCTGTAATCTTCCCACAGCCTTAATCTCTTCTCCTCAGTTGGTGATTTCACCCCCGTGGCTCCCTGCCTCCCGGACAGCGGGAGCTGTGAGGAGGAGGAGGAGGAGGAGGGGTGGCTGATGAATATGTATTTGGTGAGCAAAGTTACCTCCGGGGCTGCTCCAGACAGACAGGGACCCCGCGACGCTGGGGACGAGCTGATGTGGTAAATGTCTCGGGCACAGATGAAGGAAACGTCCGCTGAATTCTGCCCGGATGGTCAGAAATCAAACCCAGTCCTGTGCAAGGGTGTAGGGGCCGGAGGAGGGGAGGGGAGCTGTGGGACAGCAGGGCTGAGGAGCTGCTGGGCTGTGCTGCTTGTGCTGAACAGGCACCACATCTCCCAGGGGAACTGGCTTTTCTCCCTGTCAGAGACCCATGCATGCCTCCAAAAAGTTGAGACAAAACCGAGTTGGTTTTTAAAATGCTCTTTGTTCCTGCTGCTTTGTTGTCTTGTCGACTAAAAAAAAAAAAAAAAATCTTTTTGTTCTGCTTAACTCCTCTTTTGAAGAGGCCCTAATGGAAATAATTATCTGTAGAAATCAATGCTCGGAGCAGCTCGTACCCCTGAGTATTTAGTGCTGCGTGTTGTTTCAGGAGGCAGTGATTTCCATCTGTGAGAGCACATGTTCCCTTTCACTGTGCCCATGAGGAGGAAGAGAAAAGGAGCATTTCATGTCATTCATGGATCTTTGCTTGTAGGGAGCTGATACTGAGCAGAGCTGGCAAGAACTGTGTGAGGAAACTGAGTAAAGAAGCTAGTTGATATTGAGGAGTATGTTTTTCCCACACGGTTTTAATAATTTTTTCTCTTAATTACAAAATAATAATAATAAATTTAAAAGTGTAAAACCTTTTGTCCAGCATGGTGTGTCCTGTGCCTCGTGGGACTGAATAATCCAGACAAACCCCAGTGATTGCTGTCAAAGGTCTGCTTGCCTTCCTCTGCCTGTGAAATTTGGGCTCTATGTGTGTCACAACTAGGATAATATACAGTTAAGCAGTTGCAAAGCTTCATATCTCATAATTAGGCTAATCGTTTTCCACAGTAAGGTACAAAAACAATGGTGCTTCCTTATTAAGTGGCTGCTTTTTCTTTTCTTTTTCTTTTTTTTTTTTTAACCTAACTTCTGTGTCACGGAGAATTTCCTTGGGAATTGGGATGCAATTAAAATGCAGGAAAACTTGTTTAAACAAAACAGCTTTAAACACACTGGGGTTTATATACAGGCAGAGATACTTTAACATTTTATTTACAGACAGAAACATGGAACAAGTTTATTCCTGCATGTGTTGCTTTCAAAGCTGAATGAAACCCAGTATTTTGGAAAGCTGGGATCCAAATCAATTAAGTGTATGTGTATTTCGGTGTTTCAGGTTGTAGTCTCGGTTTCCATGGATGGAGAATTGCACTAGGAAAACTGGTTTTCCACCTTCCTCAATTCTTCATTAACTTACCGAATGCAGGAAGATCAATGGAGTATCATAGTACTGAATAGCAGCATGATTTTTTGTCTATTTTGGTTGAGTAGTGTGCCTTGTTTAATTGATGTGAGACTGGTAAGTGATGGTGAGTCCAGGCCTTTTCTTAATCTTCAGTTCACTTCCTGAACTGAAGCTGCTTGGGCATTATTTTAAGGCTGTTTCATGCTGAGTAGAAGTTTCATGGATTGATCCAGTTCCAAGGTTTACCCTTTTTTTCCCCCTTTTTATTTTCCTTTTTCCCAAATTTCAGGGGGAGTTCAAGAGAAGCTCAGCTCCTGTTTCCACCTCCTTTTTTGTGCTGGCCAGCCCCAACTCGCTCATCCCTGCTGATGCAGCTCCTCTTGCCCTGTGCTGAGCAGCAGCATTTCAGTTATGAGCTAACATCTTATGTTTGATATTTATGCAGCAGCTGAGAAACCTAAATAATTAAATTTCCCTGTGGCCCGAGCAGGAGTTGGATGAGCTGCCTTGTAGATGTGAGCTGTGCTGCCCTGTAGGATTTGCTGGCATTGTGGTCGCTACCTGTGTGTTCAATTCCTTGACAGAAACTGCCCCACTAATCATAAATAATTCATCTGTGGCTCAGCACGTTGGGTTAACCTCTGGGAACAGGCTGAGGCTGCTGCTACGTGCAACCTTTGTTCTTAAAGCAGGAAAACCCTTCTTTCTGAGCAGGGGGAGACCTGCATCGCCCATCTGGAGGATTCATTCTGCTGCAGCTAGGCATGACTTAGTTGTTGTGCAAGCCTGAGATTTATTCAAACCATTCAGATGTTCGACTTAATAATCCATCTTATCCTCGTTGTTTCAGTAGTCTGGTTTTCTGTAGGCTGCTTTTGGCTGTGTCACGGGTATGCAGGGATGTCAGGAAGGGTGCAAGTTGCTGTAGTGCCCACTATGGGAGTATAAGAGTGCTAAATCCCTGTCTAGGTACTCATGGTTTCACCTGGGCATCCTTTTGTCCTCGGTTACAAGCAGGTGTGATCAATTATCCAGATGTTCAAAGTGCCATGTTGGTGAAATTTGTTAAAATCCAGTATCCAGACATCCCTACTTCCCTACCTCGTGCATCTAACACATCTAATCTCCCCCTTGTTGTGCCACATCCTGGGATGATGAGAGGCAGAGATGCCCATGGGAAAGAGAAGCTTGGCAGGTTAGGAATGAGTCTCTTCAGAGGTTGGGAATGAGCTGGCCAGCAGTGGTAGGTCAGAGGAGACCTGATGGTCACAGCAGACCACAGATTAAAGCAGGAATCCATTCATGTGGCTGCTGCAAAGTGAGTGAATAAATGCAGATAGGATCTGAGTCCACCAAACTGTTAGGAATGGAAAGCAGTCAGTCAACCTCCTAATTACTGGTGAGAACAAGGCTTGGACTCTCTCTGTGAGATCCTGGCTGCCTAGTAGGAGAAATTACAGAGAATCTGTCAGATGGAAGTGAGGATAGCTAGAAAAGTAAGGAACTGGGCTTACTTAGTGTAGAGAGAGATGCAGAACCCTTAATGGTGGCTCCAGGTTTACCCTCACGTACCTTGAGGGTGGTAAAACACGGGAAGGTGTGAGTGCAGAGGAATGATGCAGGAGCACTGGAGCTGGCCATGCTCGAGGGTGCACCAAGCCTGCAGCAAGACCTCAAAGAATCCATCATCCCTCCTCTCAGACATGTAATTTCAGAGTCTGCTAGTTCAGGCTAATTGTTCCTGCAATGGGCTTGTTCCTCCGTTGCAGTGGCCGTGGCATTCCGGACGTCCTGCCCTTCCCTCTGCGAGATCTGGGGAATAATTGCAAAGGGAGAAAAGGGCCCATTAACCTTTACTGTCTGTCTTTTCTTGATGTAATCCAGTTGGTGTTTGTCTTGATGGCGATAATTACACAGAAGTATGTAATTGCAAGACAAATGTTTAATTAAGAGCAGGTTTGTTGCTAGTCTCTTGTCTGCTTCCATCTGGGAAGAGCGTGGTTGTGCCGGTTGTCTTGGCAGCCTGGATCGAAGGTCTGACGAGCCCATTCTGCACCCTTGCTAAAGAGGAAGGAAATAAATGAAATTAAAGGATTGATGGGACCCTTCAATTCCCTCCTGCTGCCATAAGAGTTTCTAATTTCTGTATAGCACTTTGCTGAAGATGCACATCTTTAGATGACGCCCATGGTGGATAAACCAGGTTTATTTTATTAAAATAATTGGGGATGGTAAAGCCCGGTCAGAGCTTCGGGAAAGCTTGTAAGGAAAACTGCTCTTCTAGATGCTGCAGTTATCTGCCTTCAGATGAGCTTAAATCAAAATTACATTTTCCAGCTCTTTAGCAATGCCCAGTAATGTACTCCTGCAATATCCTAGGAGTCAGAAGGCTTTTAAACCCAAAAAACCCCCCCTTGGGTTGAGAAGGTTACTTGTTTAAGCATGTCTGAATAAATGGGCTGTAAATTCTCAGCCTGTGCTGCCTCTTTGAGAAGACTCACAAAGGTGAATGTGGCCCTGTAACCTGGCTGCACAGAGAAATGGCCTTAAAAATATTCCTCCTCTCATCACTCCTTGGTGCAGAGGGTGTCTGGGACAGAGCTGCCTCCCTGCCTTACAGTAACAGCAGCAGCTGCTGGAATAATTTAAATACGTTTTCCCTCTGGGAAATCACAGTGATCTTAATAGAGGTTTTTTTGGGGTTTTTTTGGATTTTTTGGGGGGTTTTGTTTGTTTGTTTTTATTAAATAATATGCTGGCTATTACAAGCTGGAAATACTTCGGGTTTTCTGTTTATTCTTTGCAGCAGCGTTTCCTTCTGGTTGTCGCTCGGCCGCTTGAGGAGAGAAAGGCTCGGGAATTGCTTCCCGCTGGGAAATAGCCCCGGGAGCTGCCCGCAGGCTGTCCGCAGAGGATGGGAGATGGGAATACACTCGCTGGGCAAGTGAATTCATGGAAGGTCATGGGTCAGGATACATCCCCAGCCCGGAGCCGGGGCTCTCCCGGCGAGCCAGCCCCACCGAGCTCCTCACTTCTCCCCTGCAGGCAACCGGGAAATTTGGGAACGGCTGGCGCTTTCAGCGTGACTTTCTCCTGCTGACAATGAAGCGGGTAATTAGGCAGGACAGCGGCGGTGTCGCGGATTGTTTAAAACCCAGCGAGCATGAGCGCAGCCCGCTCCAGCCGGCTGCCAGCCGCGGGTGCGGATGAGCCGGGAGCGGGCGCGGAGGCTGGGGCAGAGGCTGGGAGGTGCCATGGCAACACCGCCGGCAGGAGCTGGTTGGGTATGGATGCACACACGAGCACGCCAATTAAAATTTCAACAGCCTCTGATGCGAGGAGCGAGCCGGCGGGGCGGGACCCCTGCCTATGAATAAAATATGGGAATGTTGGAGGGATGCCTGTGCTGGGGGGCACCAGGCTCCACGGCTCCCTGCCTGGCTCCGCCTGTCCTTCCCTCCCGGAGGTGTTGGGAGGTTTGAGGAGCCTCGGCAGCTCCATCCCCTGCCGTGATGTGCTCTTGGGGCTTCTGCCCGTGTGGGTGAGCTCTCTGTCGAGCACCTGTGCCGGGCACTCAGCGGGTCCCACCCCCCAAAACCCTCACAAATTGTCCGAAGGTGCTGATGCTTCGTGCTGCGGTGGGAACCAGGGCGGGTTCTCCTGTGATTATGCCTTAACGTCCCGGGCGGTTCCTGAGCATGGGCTGGAAGGGTTATCCCTGTTGTACAAAAGGAAGACGAGTTGTTAAGGCAGTTAAGTACTTCTCAAGGCCGCTCGCTCGAGGAGCTGGTGGTTAAGGCTGCACACAAAGTGCTTTGTCCCTGGCTGCCACCTCCCCACGTTCCCCCGAGCTCCAGCCTTACCAATCCCTGCCTGAGGAGTGATGCTTTTTGCTCATGGACTTGACAAGCTCCACGTTAAAACCTCTTGGCCGTACCTTTGCCCCTTCAGCTCGGGAAGCCCTGATGTTTCTGCCTTAACAGGAAAAAAACCTCTCCCAATATCCAGCTTAAATCCAGCCGTGGTTGGAGAAAACCTCCTGTCCTTGTGCCTGGCCTTGGAGGCTGCTTAGTGCAAGCTCTGGCCCTGCATTTTTCCCTCTTCTCAAAGCCAGACTTGCTCTCCTTCCTTGCCCTGGTGTCTCCTCAGCCAGGGATGCTGCTGCCAGGAACTGGCAGGAATCTGCCTTCCCACTTTTCTCTGTGGAATTTGGTGCCACCGTTTGTAGAGACAAACACTGCAAACCCTACTCATGGTCATGGACACCAGGCTGAGAGGGGTGAATTTTCCACCAGCACCCTTCCATGACCAGTGGTTTGCAACTTTTAATTTGGGTCCTTATCTGAGCAGGCAGGATGTGCATCTTCTGTGATTTGGGGGTTTTCTCTATGTTCGTACAGTTCCTCTGGTTCTTTTTGATTGTTGCTTTGATTTGTGGTTTTCCCTGTCTGTGCCCAGGAGTGGGGAAGAAATGGGAAGCAGCTGAAAAATGGGAAATTTCACCGTCTCTGGGGCTCCTTGCCTCCAAATCCCATGCAGATGCTGCTGCAGGAGCTTTTCTGCATGTGTAGCCGTGTGCCTCTCTACTTCTCCCGCCTGAGCTTCAGATTTGCTCCCTTGGATGTTGTTTTTTCAGCCCCATAATCAGAATTTTTACAAGCCTTGGGAAGATCACCTGGAAAGACAGCACGGGAGAGACACCCTGCGAAATACTACCAGAAGCATCAGAAAACAAACAGCCTTTTCTTTTTAAAGCTGGGAGAACGCAGTGCAGAGGTGGGGGTGGGACTCAAACCTGCAGAGCTTTGTAGAGCCAACTTTTGGAGCAGATCAAGCTCAGAGCGCAGGTTTTGGAAGGCTTTGCTCAGCGCAGTGCCGCCGCGAGCTGTTTTGATGCTGGTTTCGGTATTTCCATTCATCTGCCTTCAGCAGGGACATTTTCATCCAGCCAGAGCTGAGGCCCTGGCTTTCTTGCAGGATGGGAAGAAGCCAGGCTGCCTTGCAGGAAGGATGGGGAGCCCATGCAGGGAATTCTCGCCTTGGTGGCTGAGGAAGATAATTCCCATTTTTTCCAGCTCTATGAAATGCCACTGCAAGGCACAAAGAACACAGGTGACAAAGGAATGATGAGATAGCTTGAGCAGCACTTCTTATCCTTTGCTTTCCCCTGGTTTGATTCCCTATTCCCTAACCCCGGTGTGGGGTGACACAAAAGGTCTCCCAAATGTTTTCTCACCCCAAAAGCAGTGAGGAAAGGCGCTGACGCTCCAGCTCCTCTCTGTGCCCACATGTGGGGGATGATGCCTGGGGGAGACCTGGGCAGTGGTGGCTGCAGGGAGGGTTTGTGCAAAGATGGTGATTTCTAATTTATTCCTGTCTCTGACCACTGAGGCAGGCAAGTGAACCCCCAACAATCACTGAAGGATGCTTAGAAATCTCCACTGAACCACTTCATTTTAAAAAATGCTCCAAACTGCACCCAGATCCAGCCACTGAAGGGTTCTTCCTGCTTGGTGTGGCCACCAAATCCTCTGTGCTCTGACCCTCAAGTGTGTCCTGGGCTTCCAGGCCCTCGGTCCCTCTGGTTCTTGGCTTCCTATGTGTGCCCACAGAAACCATCAGAAATCTGATCTGTGTTTTCAGGAGTCTTCTTCTTTCTCCTAAAGCCTTAATTAATTTTCTCTGTCTGCTCTTGCTGGGCCTAATATCACTTGAATGGCTCACTTATGTGAATTATCTTGATTAATGGCAGCACCCAGACACAAAGCTCCTCAGCCTGCTTCTGCTTTTCATGGGAGCATTTCCAATCCCTTATTCTCCTCTGCTGAGGTCAAGCTTTAGTCTCAGCTGGTGGGAGCAGCAAGTCACAAACACACAGAGAAGATACAAAGCTCCTCAGATGAGGTAGGATTTCCCTGGCTGAAAACACCAAATTATGAATTAACCTGTTGCACATAAAAAAAAAAAAAAATCCTGCAGTGCCTCCCTGCTCCTCAGGCCTTGTCACTGGCACTGTGGCCTTTAGTGACAGCCATGCTGAGGTGCTCAGGGTTTTCTGCAGGCTGTCCTGCCTCTTCCATCCCCATCCTGCACAGGCTCTCCGTGCTGTGGAAGGAATGGCTTTGGCAGCACCTCTGGCAGCTGGGGTCTCCTCTAGACCAGAGGCTCCAGCTGGCACCAGTGGCCTGGCTGGTAATTCTAGTTTGCTCTTCAGCTGGAAACGTCTTGAAAGCTTGTGAGGACCAGAGAGGTGAAAGCAGCACCAGAAAAGTGCACAGGGCTCTGTGTGTCCGTGTGAGCCGGGACTGATGCTTCCCTCAGCTCCCATAAACGCAGCCCTGGCTGGTCCAGACCCTTTCCTAGGGACAAACCATGTCCTGGTGAAACCAGACAGCCCTTGCCTGTCCTTGGGGGGACACTGAAAGGAAAAGCATGGCCATGGCAGCTACAGGCTGAGGGGCACAGTCCCACAACAGCTGTCCTATTCCAGCTGGTTGTGGGGTCCACCGCTGGGACCCAGAGAGCCACAACCACCCCCAAAAGGTGTCTCACTAAAGACAGCTTCTTGGGGGGGGTCAGGGCGCTCCTCAGCTGGCAGAGGGGCTTCCCAGCAGGAGGGCAGAGCAGTGATTGTTCAGCTCAGTGATTTCAGCTCAGTGTTCTCAGCTCCTGCCCCTGTGAGTTTGCCCCTCACTTAGCCGGCCGTGATGAGAGAGAGAGAGGGAGTCTGGTGTGGAATTTCCACAGGTGGTAACTTTATTGCAAAGGTACCAGCGAGATGGGGCCCAGGGACGAGGTACCCTCTGCCAACCCAGGGGTTTTTATGGGACACCAGGGTGGGAGGGAAAGAGTACAAAACCAATCGATTGTAACAGATCTACATAAGATCCCGAGAGGGCTTGTGGGTCCTCAGACAGGTCACCGTGACTAGAAAGTTTGTCTTTTGTCTTAGGGGCTCTGGGTGAAGTTCTGAGATTCTTTCTTAACTCCTCAGCTTGGCTCTCTCCAGGGCAAAGTTAACTAGGGCTCTGCCCAACCCCACACTGTCCCCCCAGGCCATGCCAGTCACAGGCTGAAGGGCACAACCCCACACCAGCTGTCCCCCAGGATGTGGCATCCACAGGCTGAAGGGCACAACCCCACACCAGCTGTCCCCCAGGATGTGGTAGTCACAGACTGAGGGGCACAGCCCCACACCAGCTGTCCCCCAGGATGTGGCAGTCACAGGCTGAAGGGCACAGCCCCACACCAGCTGTCCCTCAGGATGTGGTAGTCACAGGCTGAAGGGCACAGCCCCACACCAGCTGTCCCTCAGGATGTGGTAGTCACAGGCTGAAGGGCACAGCCCCACACCAGCTGTCCCTCAGGATGTGGTAGTCACAGGCTGAGGGGCACAACCCCACAACAGCTGTCCCCCAGGATGTGGTAGTCACAGGCTGAGGGGCACAGCCCCACACCAGCTGTCCCTCAGGATGTGGTAGTCACAGGCTGAGGGGCACAGCCCCACACCAGCTGTCCCTCAGAACATGCCAGTCACAGGCTGAGGGGCACAGCCCCACAACAGCTGTCCCCCCAGACAGTGACACCTTGCCTGCAGGCACCCAGGAAAGGAGAGGTTGGGAGGAGCAGCCCACAGGTCCCACACAGCAGGAGCAGTCCTGCAAGGACACGCAAGGCTTGCTGGCTTGTTCCAGGCACAAAAGCAGTGGCTGGAGCCACCAGGAGAAGACAGCAGGGAGGTGTGTGCAGGGGAGTGAGCAGTTGCCTCCACATGCCTTTGGGACAGCTACCCCAGCAAAATTCAGCTCCAGGGACCTGTGAAGAGGAGGTGACTGGGTGTCTTGGTTTGGAAAGACAGGGATCTGCCAGGAAAAGCTGGAGTTTCCCTTGGAATGGAGAATGTAAACCCCTCACCCCCGCCAAATTATAATTTTGCAATTAAGGGCTTTCAGGCAAAGATTTGGGAATAGGAATAACAGTTCTTTACTAGGAATATTAACAATGTAAATGTAGTAGAAAACAAAACCACCCAACCAAACCAGCAAACAAACAAACAACAATCCTGGAGAACCCTGACAGAGTCAGAGCTCCAACCTGACACCCTGTTGGTCAGGGGGTTGGGAGCAGTCCCAAAGTGAGTCCTCCTGGAGTGGCAGAGGTGGTTCTGGTGGGGCAGAGATGATCCTGTAGAACAAGGGTCCAGTGGTGGTGAGATGGGATCCAGTCTTCCTCCAGGAATTGGGTGAAGCTGGATAGTTTCTGTGTTCCTGTGTCTCAGTTTTTATCCAGGTAGGAATGGTTGGCTCCCCCACTGGGTGGAGCATCTCACAATGGGATGATGGAATGTGGATGTTCTACTTTGGGGATGAGTGCTTTTAGGAGTGTCTTAATGGTCCATAGCAGAAAATATCCCCCTGGAGGGAGGACGGGTGGTGAAAGAGATAAGAAACACTGCCCCACCTGGTTTGAACAGCTGCCCCATTATCAGAAGGCACCCACCCCCCTCCTCCCAGAGTCACAAGAGATAAAGAAAAACATCTCCCCAGCTGCTTTTAACAAATGAAATAGAATACACACCCCTGGCTCCACAACCCAAGACACTGGGACAGCCAGGGACACTCAGCCCAGCCCTGCCCCATGTGCCTGATTTTGGGGCTCAAGCCCCACAGTGATGGCCAGGGCCATATGGCTGGCCCAAGGGCAGGCTCTCAGCTCTGCCATCATTAGCACCTCATCAGCAGCCAAATTCACCTCTGCCATGTGCCAGCAATCCACAGCATCACTGCCCACATCCCATCCTCCTCGGGCTGCTGGAACTCCTGGAAGGGCGAGCTGCTGTAAGGGAGCACCCAAGGTTCATTACTGCTCGTGGCTGAAAGGAGTTGCAAGATGAGAAAGTCCACAAAAACCCCCGAAGTTTCATTAATAAATTACACACCAGGCATGGAAATTGTCCTGTCAGTCCCTGATCTCCCAGAGTAAGCACACAGCAGTGGGGCTTGGACAAAGGGATAGGATTGGATGTAGGGTATTTCTGTGTCCTCAGCTTGGGGTGGAAGAGAGCAGCTCTGCATCGTTGCCTGCCTTGCCCTTGTGCGCTGGCAGCTAAGAACCCCTAGAAAAAGCACAGCAGTATTAATTGAAAGCTCATGTCCCAAGCTACCTTGGGCCTTGTCTCAAATGTTCTCCCCGTAAGACATTCAGGTGCTGCTGGCAGTGCTGGGCTGGGAAGGTTCTCTGCAGGGAGGTGGCTGTCACTGCCTGCCCCTTGACCCTTTGCATTCCCAGCTTTGGAGTGCCTGGGGTTGAGTTGTGAATTCCCCCCTGGCAAAGGGCCAATGCAGATGGATGCTGCTCAGCTTCAGTGTGCTTTGGGATCAGAGAGGCTTGGGAGGCTGGGCAGCTTCCATCACCTCCAAAACAGGTTCTGGAGCTTCAAACCACTGTTTGCAGTTAGAGCAGCAATGCAGGAAAACGACCTTTCTTGGGGGAGTTAAAAAGAAATAAATTACCTTGCTGTGCGCTTGGCATTGGTGGTTTCTGAAGCTGGAACACTCCCAAGGCGCTGGATCTGGAGCACAGAGGGCCAGAGGATGCCTCACCTGGGCTGTTCTTGGAGGAGACAGCATCTCCTGGCAGGCACAGCACAGCCTGCCCAGAAGAGGCTGCTGGAGGTCAGCGGGGAGCCCGGCTCGCACAGGGTGACACAGCTCCCTCATCACCGCCACCCACCAGCCCCCTGCCCCTGGCACACCCCCTGAGCTGCTGCAGAGACATCCTGCCTGATCGGGACCTCGGGGAGGCGCCTCCCCTCCTGAAACATGCTCTGTTCTAATTGATGGGTAGAATAATCCGTGAATGAATAGGAAGACCATGACTGACCCCCATTCTTGTATCTCTTCTGCTTCCCATGCTTCTCCCAGGTAAGCTGGAGCAACGCCTCATGGAAGTCCATGCAATGGATAACCTGGCTGCTTGTTTCCTGCAGGCTCAGTCCTGCAAACAATCAGGAATGCAAATGCTGGGAGCTGGCAAAGCACTTGAATACCCAGGTGAGCAGGTAGTTGTTCCTGGGATAGCTCCTTTGTGAAAGCTCAGCTGGGATCCAGGTATTGCTAGGGATTTGCTCCAAAGGGTGGTGTAAAAAACAGCAGTTTTGAGGTGGTGGTTGTTGACCTGGGCATCATCTGCACCTGACAGGCTGGGGACAGCCATGGCAAAAGGAAGGCGTCTGCTTTCAGGAAGAAAAACACCACTTCAGCAACAATGCCATCTATTTTCTTTCTTGTGGTTGGATTTCTGTTGTGGGTACAGCCAGGAATGCAGCTGATCCGGGCACCTGTGCCCAGAACTGTAAAGCTGCACCCCATGTGGTGCCTTCCTGCTGTGCCTGCGCTCTCCCTGTCCACTATGGCTTCAGTGTCCAGGGCTAGACCAGGAGCTGTGGAGGCTATGAGCAGGCAGAGACAGTGCTTTTAATTAGAACCTTTATTAATGAGCGACGTGCTGGGATAAATGGCTTGTGTGGCAATCAGGGAAGGATGCTGGGGCGGAGGGAAGGGGATGCTGTGGTGTGAGGGAGCTCCTCCTGCTCAGCATGCAACGTTCCTGGCACTGTCTCTGGGCTGGGACAGCGGCTGTGGCAAAATCTGGGGCCATCCCTGCAGCCCCCAGCACGTGGAGCTGGGAGCTGTCACCTCTGAGGTGTCCTGCCTCCGCTGCCGTGGGCTCTGGGTGCGTAAAGCCTGGGCACAGTGCACACAAGGAATAACAGCAAGAAGGTGAAAAGTGATGGGGAGTGTGGGTGGGCAGAGAAGAGCTGCTCTAGCGGCGTCCCCCGGTGCCAGGAAGTTGTGACAAGCTCCTTCCCAAGGATTTACAAAGGTGGCTGCCTACGACGTGGGAGAGGCTTCATCTTTTTCCTTCGCCTTGGCAGTTTTAGGTCAGTTTAATAGAACAGAAGGGAAAGGAAACCTTCAAGGAAGTTGATGCTAAACTGATGACAGTTTGGGAAATCAAAAGCTTTTCTCTTGACTAGTTTTGCTGCCAGTGAGGTGGAAGGAGCAGGCTGGGATCCCTCGCAGCTGGGGAGTGGCAATGCTCACCACTCCTGCCCTGTCTTGGTGGTAGGGGGGTGCTCTGATACCAGCATTGAACCAAATGTGATGTCAGAAAGTGGGGGAAGGAGTCAATGAACTGTTACTTGAGGATGCCAGGGGGCCTGGGTGCAGCTGTGGGACGGGCAGGAGAGCAGCAGGGACAGACTGTGGGGCACAAGGCATGAACAAGAATTCGCAATAAATAAGGAGTAGGTGGGTTGTGCTGTGGTGCCTTTCTCTGCACAGACCCAGCCCCAGGAGCTCCATGTCTGGACATCACATCTGCTAACCACTCCATCACTCTTTGCACCAGCTGCTCTGTGCCATCCTCTGCCACGCCATCCAGCCCTGGATATCCAGTGCTGCTCCAAAGTGCCTCCCACCCCTCCTCCTCCCTGCAGCTCTCCATCCCTCGCTGGAGGAGCTGGCAGGGCTGAGGACAATTCTTCATTGTGCCTGGCAGGTTTTGTGCTCTGACACTTCCTCCTTTGAAGCATTCCCGTTTCCAGGAGGCAGGCTCTGTTAGGAGCCCTTTCCCTAGAGGACAACCCACAGGAGTGCCTTGGCTCCTGTCCTGGTGTCCAGCAGAGGTCTGAGCCCAGAGCCAGCGCCTCCCGCTGCCGTGGGCAGGGCAGGGGGGCCCTCACACCCCCCAGCCCTGCAGCAGCAGCCCAGCCCTCTGAGAGGTACAAACCCACCCCCCCAGGCCTGTCCTGAAGGTAAGGAAGCCCCAGGAAGGTGATGCCTGCCCCACAGGCTGGTGTTTGGAGGTGATGCCCGCAGCACCAGTGGGATGGGGAAGGGCACTGCACCAGCAGTAGGACCTGACAGGTGCAGGGTGGGGCTGCCTCACTCCCTGCACGGCTCCCCACCTGCACAGCTGCCCTGTAGACACCCCTAGTTAAGCATCAGTCTGATTTATAACACTTAGGGAAAAAATCAGGATGTGTGTGAGGGATTGGACAGAGCGCACGGCGCGTCGCAGCAGCTTTATTTCCCCAGATTGACACTGACAGCGTTTTTCTGTCCTGCTGTTTTTAATTTCCACTTTATTCTCGTGTATTAGTGCTACTCTGGGGCAGCTAATCACACATTGCTGTCACACATTCCTCTGGAGAAGCCATCTTTTCCTGGTGGCAGCAGAGTGTCTCCAGAGGTGTGACTGACCCAGGGCTAATGCAGCCAGGCCACTGGAGGGGAGCTTTACACCGAGGTGCAAACCACCACCAGGGCTGTGCCAGAGCTCTGCTCAGCAGTGCACCCAGAATCATAGAATCACAGAATTTTAGGTTGGAAGAGACCTCCAAGATCATCCAGTCCAACCCATGCTCTAACACCTCAACCAGACCTTGGCACCCAGTGCCACATCCAGGCTTTTGTTAAACACATCCAGGGATGGTGACTCCACCACCTCCCTGGGCAGGCCATTCCAATACTTTATCACTCTTTCTGTGAAAAACTTTTTCCTGATATCCAACCTATATTTCCTAATATCCAACCTATTTTTCCTGATATCCAACATATATTTCCTAATATCCAACCTATTTTTCCTGATATCCAACCTATTTTTCCTAATATCCAACCTATATTTCCTAATATCCAACCTTTATTTCCCTTGACCACCAAGCACCCCTTGGCAGCAGGTAGGGCAAAGAGGGTGCATGCATTATTAAGTGGCATTTTCCTTCTGTGTGCTGGGAACACAAGCTGACCTTTATGAAGGCTGGGCTGTGGAACACGGGCAGGGGAGGCTGGCTCTGGCACGGCCATCAATCAGCCTCTCCTGCACCTCCTTTTCCGCACGAAAGGTTAGGAAGTCAAGAGAGCTTTTTTAAATGTTTCATATTGTCCTTTTTTTTTTTTTTCCCCAGCCTCTCTTTAGAGAGCTGTTCACTCACAGCAGCTTGAGGTTGAGGCAATGACTCAGGCAGGCGCTGAACCCAGCTCTCTGTGTGGGTCTGTGTGGCAGCTGGGCTGGAATCAAAGGATCCCAGATTCCTTGAGGCTGGAAAAGCCCTCACACCACAGAGTCCAACCATTCCCAGCTCTGCCCAGGCCACCACCGACCCCTGTCCCCAGGTGTCACATCCACACAGCTTTTAAATTCCTCCAGGGATGGGGACTCAGCACTGCCCTGGGCAGCTCTGCCAGGGCTGGACAGCCCTTCCCATGGAGGAATTTTCCCCAATGTCCAACCTCAACTTTGCCTGGGGCTGATTCTTCTCCTCCTGTCCCTGTTCCCTGGGAGCAGAGCCCGACCCCCCCCGGCTGTCCCCTCCTGGCAGGGAGTTGTGCAGAGCCACAAGGGCCCCCCTGAGCCTCCTTTTCCCAGCTCCCTCAGCCTCTCCTGGGGCTCCAGCCCCTTCCCCAGCTCCCTCAGCCTCTCCTGGGGCTCCAGCCCCTTCCCCAGCTCCCTCAGCCTCTCCTGGGGCTCCAGCCCCTTCCCCAGCTCCCTTCCCTGCCCTGGACACGCTCCAGCCCCTCGGTGTCTTTCCAGCCTGGACAGGGTGGTTCTCCATGGGCTCCCATCTGTCCTGGCCCCAGATTCCCCACAGCTCCCCTTGCTCAGCTGCACACTGCTCCCAGAAAGCTGGGATTTGTTTACTATGCACCAATTTATTTCATTTTCAATTTAAAATATAAAAAGTACGTGGGTTATAGCAACATAATTTGCAGCCTGCTGATTAATAATACAGCTGACAGAACAAAATTGGGCTGCGAGCTCGAAGTGCTGAGGAAAGCTAAAATTTAGTGAGCAGCATGTGGATGTGGGCTAGGCAGCCTGCAGCTGGGAGAGGAGGCTGCCGAGGCCAGAAACACTGTTTGCTTTTTGAGCTGCCTCACACACAAATCCCGGCTCTTACATGGCCCTCACTCTACCCCTCCGGACCATCTTCCAGGCTTGGAGGAGGTCAGCGCTCAGCTGGGGCACCCTGTGAGGAAACTGACAGCAGGGGAGCAATTCCTGAGGGCTCCCCGTCCTCGCAGGAGAGAAAGCAACACACAGAGTGTTGATTTATAAGGTGCTTTTCTCCCCCGAGGGCACTGAGGTGCTGCCCAGCAGACAGGCCTCTTAGCACCTCTGGAAATGGGGCTGGTTTTACACCGGTTCCTCATCTTATGGAATTTGTTAATGGAAAAAAGGGGAAAAAAGGGGGGAAAAAAGGGAAAAAAGGGGGGGAAAAAAAGGGAAAAAAGGGGAAAAAAAGGGGGAAAAAAGGGGGAAAAGGGGAAAAGAAGGGGAAAAAGGGGGAAAAGAAGGGGAAAAGGAAAAGGGAAAGGAGAGGAGAGAGAGAGAGAGAGAGAGAGAGAAAGAAAGAAAGAAAGAAAGAAAGAAAGAAAGAAAGAAAGAAAGAAAGAAAGAAAGAAAGAAAGAAAGAAAGAAAGAAAGAAAGAAAGAAAGAAAGAAAGAAAGAAAGAAAGAAAGAAAGAAAGAAAGAAAGAAAGAAAGAAAGAAAGAAAGAAAGAAAGAAAGAAAGAAAGAAAGAAAGAAAGAAAGAAAGAAAGAAAGAAAGAAAGAAAGAAAGAAAGAAAGAAAAGAAAGAAAAGAAAGAAAGAAAGAAAAGAAAAGAAAGAGAGAGTCTTTATTCTCTGCCTGTTGTGCCTGGGCCTGTGAAAGCGTTAAAGATTCCTCCCAGGGTGTGAATTCCTCCAGGTAGGACCAGCTCTGCAGCGCGTTCCAAGGGCTGATGGAGCGCCAGGGATGTGTCTGGAAAAGGTGGTGTCACGGGTGTCGGGGAGGACGCGCTGCGGGAGCGACAGTGCCAGCCCGACTGCTGTCACTTCACCGGTGTCAGCACGCCCAGACCTGGCAGGGGATGTCTGAAGCCTGTTCCTGATGAGACACTCGAGTCTTTTTTATTTTAGCAGGCAGCGATTTAAACCCCGAGAGAGGCTGAATGCATGCTGTAACGGGAGACAGAGCGATACCGTGCAAGAAAAACACTTTGCAGTGAGCCTGGCAGCCTTTTTGTAGCAGCATTGTGAAATCCGCCCTGGGCAGGGCAGGAGCCCCGCAGAGCAGCCTGGATGTCACCCCCGTGCCTCCTGCCTTCTCTGCCCGTGCGAGGGGTGACTCTCAGGCTGTGATGAGGTGACAAAAATTGCTCCCTCTGTCCATGGAAGTAAGTGTTAGGGATGGAGGTAGCGGAGAGAAGCACCCTCTCCTTGAGGGCAGCCACAGCCCACGCCTGGCGAGGCCGGACTAAAGCCACACCTCCCTGCGTTTGCCTTACCTGTGCTGCCTCACACAGCGGAGGGAGAGCCTGGATTAAAACCCACACCGCGCCGGGGCGGGGGGAAGAGGTGGTCACAGCTCCCGTTACTGACACGCACTACAGGCACACTCTGATCCAGCTCCCTCCTCACCAACCACCAGGAATGGATGTAAACACTCAGCCGGCTTTCTGAGAGCTTTGCCTCCCCCTGCTTGAAAAGAGACACAATCCCCCGTGCCTGAGGACGCAGCGCAGATTATCTAGTCAGGGGCCGTGATTATCTAGCCAGGCTCCGCGGTGTTTAATTAAGCTGTTTATCGTGCCATCGCGCTTGCCTGTCTCCATCCTGCCGGCAAACACGTGCCCCGGCACCCAGCTCAGGCCGGGAGCAGCGGCTCCTGCCGCCGGTGGGGCGGGCGGGCAGGTGCCCGAGCCGGCAGGACAGGCGGGGCGGCGCCGGGGATGCTCGGCGGTGATCAGGGGTTAACCCCGGCTCCGCACAGAGCCGCTTTGTGCCGCGGACGGCTCCTGCCAAGCCGCCTGGCTGTTGCCAGGGCGGTGTGAGAGCCCGGGGCACTGCCAGCGTTTGTTGTTCGCGCCCGGGGGGAACGGCTGCCAAGGTCCCGCGAGGTGCTGCCCTGGTTTCCTGCAGCGCTGGTGACAAACACCCAAATGCCCCGTCTCTTCACCCAAAACCAGCGCGCACCAACCCAACCGGCGCCCGCCCCTGAAAGGAAAATGTTAAAGTGTTTCTGTGCTGTTGCTGATAGCTGCAAGAGGGGATCGTAGAGTCACAGCATGCACCTTGAGGACCATCTTCTTCCAGGCCCTGCCATGAGCAGGGACACCTTCCACCATCCCAAAATGCTCCAAGCCCTGTCCAGCCTGGCCTAGGACGCTGCCCAGGGCAGCCACAGCTGTGCCAGGGCCTGCCCACCCTCACAGCCAGCAATTCCTTCCTAATACCTCATCCAACCCTGCCCTCCTTAAACTTCAGCCCATTCCCCTCATCCCGTCACTCAACCCCTTGTAAATCATCTCTCTCTCCCCTCTTTCTTGTCAGCCCCTCCAGGTCCTGGAAGGCCACAATTAGGTCACCCCAAATCTTCTCGAGGCTGAACAATCCCACTTGTCTCAGCCTTTCCTCATGGGGGAAGTGCTGCAGCCCTCTGATCATCTTGGTGGTTTCTCTGGTCTCACTCCAGACCTCACCGGCCCAGGTGCTCAAAGAGCAGAGCCCCTGGCCATGCCACAAGCCAAAGGGCTGGAGCTGTGCAAGGAGAGCCCCCAAATCCCTGCCTGCCCCAGCCAGGGCAGGTGCAGGGAGCTCCCACAGCATGGGGATTGTGTGCTGTGGCCTCACCCCGAGGCTGGCATGTGAAAGAAATAAAGAGCCCCAAGCTGTGCACTCCCAAGTTGTACTGTTATACTGTTTACTGTAAAGTTAAAGTTGCACTGTTACTTACCTGTTTTAAACTGTTCATGTTGAATCTGTACCCCTGAATTTCTGCTCGTTATGTCCCGAGTTTTGTACTCTTTCCCCCTGAGTTCTGAGCTCCCCCTCTCCCGTCGGGTAAAGCTGCTGCTGCTTCCCGCTGCCACCCCTGCCTGCCCATCGAGCTGTGGACACCGCCCAGTATGGAGATCAGGGAACTCCCACGGTGCCTGGCTGAGGCCGGAGGTCCAGTCGACACTGGAAAAGCCCCTGGGAGCAGCAAGCCGACACAGAAACTGGACCTAAGAAGGACAAAGCTGTGCGAGGCACACGTCTAGCTACCTGCAGGTAGCAGGTATTTTGTTACCTTCTCGCCACGACTTGAAAGGAACTGGAGAGGGGTGACCCCCCTGGACCACGCAAGCCAAGGTGATTCTTTGGGAACTCCCATGAGGAAGGAATCCCGACTCTGCAGCAGCAGCAGCAGCAGCAGATTCGACTGCACCTCCTCCTCCGTGGTGTCCACTGGGAGCAGCGGCGGCGTGCGCAGCCCTTCGAGCCCCCTACCCAGAGCTGATTTCTAATAAAGGCCTTTTTAAAGGAGCTGGTCTCCTGGCCCATTTATAACAGCATGGCCAGTTGTTTTCAGTTCCCACTTTGCCTCTTGCCACTGCAGCAGGGTGGAAATCCCATGGTGCCAAGGCAGGCACGTCACCGTGCAGTGACATCTGGGAGCAGGACACCAGAAAACAGCCCCCTTTGGGAACAGCTTCGCCCAGACACCCCTGTACTCAGCACTGGGCACATGCCCTTAGGTTTCCCTGGCTGTGTGTTTGTCACCTGGGGACAGACAGCCGTGGGAACAACCTCCACGCTCTGCACAGGGAGCACACGGGGGGCAGCTTCCCTGGGAGGTTTTAACAATGACTGCTAATGCTCCCATTCCTCTTCCTGCTCTCCGTTTCCACTCTTCCATCCACAGGCACAGGCTTCTATTAAATACCTTCCTTCTCACGGGGTAACCAGATGGGAACATTCATTTTCAAATGCTAGACAGCAAAACAGTAGAGTTACAGATTACCATGCCACCAAAAATTGCTTATACACCTTCGTTTCCTCCCATGTAATTCCCTGGGAGTTTTAATTTACGGGACCATTTTTTATTTTTTTTTTCTCACCACTTCCCTTGCATCAGGCAGGGTTCCTTCAGCTCCAACAAAGCAGCATGCCTGTCTGGAGGGGATCGATAACTATTGAGCTATCGCGCTTCCTCCACTTAGACTGTTGAGGCAGCTTCCTTTAATTGCTCTTTCACACTGTAAATACAGCGTACGGTGATTTTTTTATTTTTTTTTTTCCCTCCTTTGAGGCTGCTCAGTGGGTGAAGGCACCCGCGGGTAGGAAGAGCTCAGCTGCCTCACCTGTGATCCATCACACCTTCTCCGCGGGGAGCAGCTCCGGAGCGCAGGGACACGAGGACGCTGCCAAGCTCCAGGGGCCAGAGCGGGCCCCAGCACCGTCCCACAGGGACGATGGCTCGGTGCAGACCCGGAAACCCGCAGGTTAAAACTGATAAGCCAATGCACCTTGGGTAGGGGCAGGGGAAGGGCAGAAAGCCCAGCCAGGAGGGTCTGGGGGCTCAGCACCCTCCGCTGCGGGGGATGCTCCGAGGTGGGGGCCAGACGGGCTCCCCCTTCCTCGGCTCCTCACAGGGGCTGTGGCAGAAGCGGGGAACCGGATCCAGGGAGCGGGGAGGGGGGAGCGGATCCCCGGGGCGGCTCCTCTCGGGGATGGCGAGGAACGAGCGAGCTCACCGGGCTGCTCCCGGAGATGGCCGGGGGGGGAGCGGAGGGACTGGACCGCTGGGGCAGCTTTTCCCGGGGATGGCGAGGGATGACCCGACCCCCGGGCGGCTCCTCCCCAGAACGGGTGGGGGGCACCCACTGCCGGGAGCGGCTTTTCCCAGGGATGGCGAGGGAGAAGGAGACCCCCGGGCGGCTCCTCCCCGGAACGGGTGGGGGGCACCCACTGCCGGGAGCGGCTTTTCCCAGGGATGGCGAGGGAGAAGGAGACCCCCGGGCGGCTCCTCCCCGGAACGGGTGGGGGGCACCCACTGCCGGGAGCGGCTTTTCCCAGGGATGGCGAGGGAGAAGGAGACCCCCGGGAGGCTCCTCCCGCCAACGGCGCGGGGGGAGCCGACCTCTCCAGCATCTCCCCTTTTCCCGGGGATGGCGAGGGATGCCCGGAGCCCCTGCCGGGGATGGGGGGCTGGCGGCTGGCGGCCCCGCCTCCCGCAGGTGCCGGCGCGGCGGGGGCCGGGGGTGACGTCAGGCGGGGCGGGCGCGGTGCCGGTGCCGGTCGGGCCATGGCGGAGCCCAGCGCGGCGGCCCCGGTGAGTGCGGCGGCCCCGGCGCTGCCCCCCGAGCCCCGGTGGGCGCTGCCGCGGAGCGGGGCCGGGCGGGGCGGGGCGGGGGGAGCCGGGCGGGGGCGGGTCCGTGCCGGACCGGACCGCCCTGGGAGCGGTGCCGGTGTCGCCTCGTCCTTCCCGCGCCCCGGACCCCCTTCTCCGGAGCAGAGGGACTCAAAGCCGTGAGAGCGCCGGCTCGGCCGCCCGCGAGGGCGAGCGGGGCACACCGGCATTGCTCCTCCGCGGTTTTACACGGGCTCGGTGCGTCTTTGTGTGCCCTGTGGGCTCGTTCGGGCGCTGTGCGCCCGCCTGTGCCCTGTCTGTCTGTCCGTGCCCCGCGGGTCTGTCCTGCCCGTGTGTCTGTGTGTGCTCTGTCTGTCTGTCCGTGCCCCGCGGGTCTGTCCTGCCCGTGTGTCTGTGTGTGCCCTGTCTGTCTGTCCCTGCCCGTGTGTCTGTGTGTGCCCTGTCTGTCTGTCCGTGCCCCGCGGGTCCCTCCATGTCCATGTATGCCCTGTCAGTTTGTCCAGGCTATGTCTGTCTGTCCGTGCCCCGCGGGTCCGTCCGGTCTGTGTGTGTCTGTGTGTGCCCTGTCTGTCTGTCTGTCCGTGCCCCCTGTGTGTGCCCTGTCTGTTCGGATGGTGTGTGTCTGTGTGTGCCCTGTCTGTCTGTCCAGGCTCTGTGTGTGTGTCTGCCCTGTCTGTCTGTCCGCGCCCGTGTGTCTGTGTGTGCTGTTCTGTCTGTCCAGGCTCTGTGTATGTGTGTGCCCTGTCTGTTTGTCCCTGTGTGCCTTGTCTGTGTGTCCGGGCTGTGTGTGTCTGTCCGTGCCCCGCGGGTCCCTCCATGTCCATGTGTGCCCTGTCAGTTTGTCCAGGCTATGTCTGTCTGTCCGTGCCCCGCGGGTCCCTCCATGTCCATGTGTGCCCTGTCAGTTTGTCCAGGCTATGTCTGTCTGTCCGTGCCCCGCGGGTCCCTCCATGTCCATGTGTGCCCTGTCAGTTTGTCCAGGCTATGTCTGTCTGTCCGTGCCCCGCGGGTCCCTCCATGTCCATGTGTGCCCTGTCAGTTTGTCCAGGCTATGTCTGTCTGTCCGTGCCCCGCGGGTCCCTCCATGTCCATGTGTGCCCTGTCAGTTTGTCCAGGCTATGTCTGTCTGTCCGTGCCCCGCGGGTCTCTCCATGTCCATGTGTGCCCTGTCAGTTTGTCCAGGCTATGTCTGTCTGTCCGTGCCCCGCGGGTCCCTCCATGTCCATGTGTGCCCTGTCAGTTTGTCCAGGCTATGTCTGTCTGTCCGTGCCCCGCGGGTCCCTCCATGTCCATGTGTGCCCTGTCAGTTTGTCCAGGCTTGTCTGTCTGTATGTGCCCTGTCTGTCTGTCCAGGCTGTCTGTCTGTATGTGCCCCACGTGCCCACAGGTGTGTCCACGCGTGCCCTGCGAGCCCACACTCGTGCTGTGTGTCCCTGCCCAGGATCTGTGCCTGCCCTGTGGGTCTGCTCCGGAGTGTGTCCGTGAGCTCTGTCTGTCTCTCTGTCTGTCTTTCTCTACGTGCCCTGTGTGCCCACGTGTCCCCCGTGGATCTCTACGGGCTCCAGGTGTGCCCCACGGGTCCTGCGTGTCCCTGCACAGGCAAACCCGCTGTTGCCTGGTGGGTCCCCAGGCCCAGAGAGAGAAAATTGCTCCTCTCCCTCTCCCCAGCTCCAAGGCAGGCTGCATTTGCTCCCGGTCAGGTTTGTTTCCTCTCACCTGAGCCAGACCCTCGGGGGGAGGTGGCAGCAGGTGAGGTGCAGGCTTTAATGGCACGGGAATGGAGGGGAAGGTGAGTCTGGCTGGGGAGAGCATCCCGGGCTGCTGTGGTGTGACTGCCAGAAGGGGGGAGAAAAACCTGACCCTGCTGTGGCAGGGGCTCCGGTGGGCTGTCCCCACACAGCTGCCAGGAGGAATCCTCACCCCGAGGTGTGGGGCTGGCTGGGGGAGAGGCTCCCCAGGCTGCGGGGTGCACCCAGAGCTCAGCCCTCACTGGCATTGGGGTACCTCTGCCTGCCTGGGCTGCCTGCTCGGGGGACGTGGTGGCCACAGGAGGGGACACCCTGCAGTGTCCAGGGGTTCTCCTGCCTGAGCAGCTGGGTGGTGGTGGACACACGGAGCTTGGCTGGTGCCGAGAGGGTCTCTGCATTCAGCTCTTGTGTTGCTTGCTCCTCACAGTTAATTAGACACGACTAATCCTGTCTGGCGCTGGGAACTTCCAGCAAACCAGAGTGCTTTTCCCTCTCCTGGTCTGAGCAGGGTCCCAGCCTCCTGCCCATTGATGCCTGGGGACAGTGACATCTCTTGGGCAGGGTCAGGGGTGGCAGCTCGGACTTGCAGTGCGCTGACCTTGTTGTGGCTGGGCACAGGTGGAAGGTGACGAGCCCCGAGGAGGTCTGTGAAGGATTGAAGGGAAAGG
This sequence comes from Phylloscopus collybita, assembly GCA_027886175.1. Classification (NCBI taxonomy): domain Eukaryota; kingdom Metazoa; phylum Chordata; class Aves; order Passeriformes; family Phylloscopidae; genus Phylloscopus; species Phylloscopus collybita. The sequence continues at coordinate 272,830 of JAJNNQ010000061.1, read as the reverse complement.
GAGGTCAGGACTGTAACGAGGATGTTGCAGGAATAAGGACTAGAGCTGAACTCGGTGTTTTGAGGGTAAATCTCAGAGCCAGGCAGGTGAGCATCAGCATCCCCCACCCCTACAAAAGAGGAGGGGGCAAAGGGATGCGGTAATCCCGCTTCCACTGATGCCCTTGTGCTTGGGAGAACCATCAGGTGTGCCCTGCCCCGGCCTTGGAGCCAAAGCAGAGAGGAGTCGGGCTTAGGAATACGAGCTAGAGGTGGGTTTATCAGTGCAGGGTTAGTGGTTGGTGATCTTGGAGGGCTTTTCCAACCTAAACGGGTCTATGACTCAGTCCTTTCCCTCCTGCAGCTGAGCCCAGCCTCTTAGCAAGGACTGATAAAACCTGGAATCCCAAATAATCCGCGTGTGGAAAGAATGGCATATTGATCTGGGAACATCTCGAACCTCACGCCCTCCAGGCTGAGTCCTCCGTGCAGAGGGTCGTGTTTGTCTCTTCCTTATGCCTAGGGCAGAGCCGTGGAGACCTGCCTCCAGGAGCTGGATTAGCTCCTCACCCTGCTCCGCCCCCCCGGGTGCTGGCTGCAAGGCAAAATCTCCAGAATTTGGCGTTCTGGGCTGAAATTACCTCTGGGCTTTGCAGGTCGCAAAGTGAGCCAGCTGGTTTGCAGTTGGGGCTGCTTGAGTGGATGCCCACCAAACAGGGGGACAGGCACCTCCACGAGAGGTTTGTTTCCCTCTTTGGACAGCCCCATATGCAGGCCAGGCAAACGCCTTTCAGGGTGCTGGTTCTGATTTGGATGTCTGAGCTTGAGAGGTCTAAATTTAAGTGAGATGAATCTCACTCGGTGCTTGCAAACGTTGGTTTTCAGACTTTTCGCCTTGATCTTTCCTTTTTTTAGCATGACCCTGCTGTTCTCCTACCACTCAGGACTCTTCCGAAGCATAGAAAATGCTTCTGAAACTTTCCACCCCCCCCCAGGTGGGAGGTGTTGGAGAAATGCAACTGCAGGGAAGCATTTGCAGCTCATCCTCCTTGCAGGCACAGAAGCCCGGGTTAAAAAAGCAGCCTGTTAATTTTGTGTTAATGGCTCTGAGCAATGGCGAGTCCCCCCGCCCCCTTCCTCCCTACCTTGTGCCAACATTTAATTGCTCTCACTCTGGAGAGATGCTATCTCATTTCAAGGTTGAACTTATCTAGTTTTGACTCGCAGGGGAGGGATGTTGTCGTGTCCTTGTCAGGGAGGTGACTCCTCGCTCCTTGCAGCGGCCGGCTCACCTCTGCACCTGCCCCTCGGGGGCCCCAAGGGTGCTGTCCCCTCACACCGAGGGGTTCCTGCTGCTCCTGGTGTGGCTTTTGTGGCACCCTCGGGACGCGGCTGGTGTGTCGGCGTTGCCCAGTGCCCGTCTGGGTGCAGCCATCAGTGCGAGCTCGCTTTTTTTTGGGGTTTTGACTCCTTAGGGATGCGTTCCCACGGCACCCTCAGGGTGATGCCTTACACCAGAGATGCTCCCTGCTCACCCCAGACCCTTTCCTGGCTGTGGCAGAGGTCTCTGTCCTGGCCTCAGGGGTCACCCTGCGACACAAAACCGTGGTCTGTCAGACCACAGCCTGACTGAGGTGATGCCGGCCATCGAGCCACCACCCCTGAGCTACTGCTACTGGGTTTTCGTGTTAGAGACTTACATTTAACACAGCCCCCGGGAAGGAGGCAGGGAGGAGGCTGGGCAGGGGCAGAAATCCCCCAGGAAGCTGTGGGATGCTGTTTCTCGGCTGGGCAGCAGCCACGCCGGGGGCTCTCAGCACACACCTGATGCGTGTGGAGTTGGTTACACCTGCTGCGAGATTCCTCCTCAGCCTATTATGTGCTCTGGGGAAACGTGGGCAAACACTGTGTCGAGGCAACAATAATGCCTTTAGATAGATAATAAGTCTCCTAAATAGACCTAATTCCAGGAAACTCAGCTGGCTGATTGGAATTGTATTTTTAGTCTCCAGTTCGTGTATTTACCTGAAATTTCTGTCCTGCTGTTGTAGCTGGAGCTGACCCCGGGCTGCCTGCTGCTCCTGCCTTTTACCCAAACACTGCGACTGCACAAAGTTTCCGAGTTCCACCAGTTGGTCTGAAAATGCTTTGTTTTGGCAGATGTCTGGCAGCACTGAAATTTCTGTCCTTAAGGGGCTTTCAGGGGTCATTAGGGGGTTCTAAAGCAGGTTGCACGGGGGGGTTGGTGGGAAAAGCCCTACTTTGGCACAGTGGGGTGCACCTGGTTGATCTGTGGCTTTCTCTTGTCCTCTTTGGCAGCTGTCTCATCCCACCTCAGCACGGCACTTTTTCAGTTTTACTGATGGTGCCTAACAGTGAATCTGGCAGATATCTAATTCTCTATTCCTAGCATGCTTAAAAAGTGCCTTATTTTTCAATTAATTCTGTTGGCTGTACAGATTTAATGGATTCCTTTAGAGGTCCCCATCAGTCACCGACACCGGACATTTCTTTTTCAGTGCCATCTCTCTCTCTCCTTTCCTGTGCCTAGAAAGATCACGTTTCCACGCATTTTCCACATCTCATTTTTTGCCAGAATGGGCTTTCCATGATATAAATCCTGCTGCTTTTCCAGGTTTGTGACTTTTGGGGTCTTTGGTAGAAGCTTTGAGCGGGTTCCTTGCTTTCACCGCTCTGGGCTTTTTTAAATTTGCCCTTTTAAAGTCATACACTGCTGCTGTTATTTTGGGCTCGCTGTTCCTGTGAGTACCAGGGAACCAGAAAGAAACTATAACAGAAGGAGACTTGCATTTAGACATGGCAGCTCGTTTTGGCCTCATCCCTGTCAGGCAGACCTGCAGCCACTCCGTGGACAATTAACGCTGAAACGTGACCCGTTCCTTGTGCCAGCAGCCCCTCCTCACCCCAAAGATTGGTGTGCTCCCTGGGTCTGGTATCGGTACTCATGGGTGGCTTGCATTCTGGCACTTTCTTTTGCCCCCCTGGGTGTGTGGATGTGATGGATGGTGGCAAGATGCCCTTGGGCAGGGTGCTTGTGGCGTGTTTGAGTGTCTGACACCGCTGAGGAAGGGAATCACAAACGTGAAATCCACGTGGCTGAATTGTTTTGGCATGCTGAACTCCCTCTTTCCTGCCTCGGTGCCATCCTGCTGCTCTCCCAAGTGACCACAGCACCCCCCAGACCTCACCAGGTGCAGCCCAGGCTTGGCTCCAGGAGGCCACCGAGTGCTCCCCCTGCCCAGTGCCAGGCTGAGATTAAACACTCATCTGCTTCCAGGGCTTTCCAGGCAGGATTGCCTGTGAGGATTTGCAGGAGCCGATTTCAGCCCAGCTGAAAGGTGCCAGGGTGACCTTGCCGTCGCTCCCTGTCCCCGGGGCTGGATCAGCAGCAGGACAAGCTCCCAAATCTCCCCTCCGAAAGCTTCCCCTGGCTGGGCGGCTGCGGGGGGAATTAACGCCGCTTGTTCCTGCAGCACTTTCCACCCGAGCCCAGCCTGTCTTTAAAAAGCAGCCGGCGTGGTTGTGCTTGGAACAGGCAGCTCGGTTTCTATATTATACACAGCACTCATCTCCGTAGGAAGCTGGCCAGCCCACGCCGCTGCCGCAGCCCGGAGCCGCCGGCTCTTCCCTTCTCCTCGGGGCGTTCCTGGGAGGCAGGGGAGGAGCAGGGAGCCGGGCTGGGAGCTCTGTGGAGCCCTGGGTGTGTGCCCACCGCGGGTCCCTGCGCTCCTTGGGGCAGAGCTGTCCCCTCCCGGAGCGGCCGGGGGCACCTGCACCCCGCCCTGGTGTCCTGAGCGCTGCAGCCAGAGCTCACCCGGAGCCTCCCGGCTCACCTGCCGTGACCTGCCTGATAAACATCTCCCTTCTGCTGCCCCGAGCCCCGGCTCCAGCCCAGCCCGGGGATGGGAGACTCCAGCCTCTGTGAGCACTTCCCAGGGAAGTGGTTTGGCCCTGTCTGGGCCAAAACCTTTCCACCCCTCTGAATTCGGGGCGCAGCAAACAACCCCTCCCCGGGCTGAGTCCTGTTGGTGTCCGTCTGTCCCGGCTGTTTGGCTCATTTGCACGATTTCGTTCTTGGCCACACCTGATTTTACAACAGGATTAATTTCAGGGTAACTGATAACAACCTGCAACAATTAGCTGTGTAAACCAAGATAAAGGGCCAACCAGATCTCGTGTTTTGGAGTGCGGGGCTGCTTCCAGCTGGAGGCCTCCGGAGCCTGTCTGAAACCCCTTCCCAAAGGCAGCTCTGCCGGTCCATCTCCTGATGGAGATGGCGCTGAGCGAGGCTGGTTCCTGCCTGTGAGCCACATGGGGCTGGGGGAATGCGGCACTCAGCCTCTGGGAGGCTGCTCCCCCTTCTCCAGCTCTCCCTCTGGAGCCTGCGATGGCTCTGGCAGGAGCCGGGGGTGTTCCCAGCCCCAGGCCGGGCGCTCCAGGAGGAGAGGGGCAGGGCCAGGTCTGCAGCCGGGCTGGGAATCGCTCCGTGCTCCATTAACTGCCCCGGCCCCGTCTGTCCGTGGGACACGGAAAGTCCTGAACCCTCCCAGAGCGCCTTTGGGTAAAGGCAAATTAAACCCTTTCTGCTGCTGCGCGGGGGCAGGGCTGGAAATGCCAGTGTGGAAATAGGTCCTGGCTTAAAACGGCTTCAAGGACAGAGGGTAGGTGCTGGGCTTCTCGGGATCTGATCCAGCTGGGACCGGTTCCAATCCAAATGAGATCAAGGAGAATGGGACAAGGGGAAGGGAAAAAAAGGAGTTATCTTTGCATTTCTGTCCGTGTTGCAGCTCGAAGTGTTGGGGCTGGGATCGGGGCTGGGCTCCTCTCCCCGCTCCCCACGCCTGTCCAGTAAGGTTGGTTTGCTCCTGGTTTTGTCCCAAGGCTGCTGTGGCTGTCACTCCCACCCTGCATCCAGGAGTGCTGCTGGGATGGGCAGGTGAGGAGGGGGCTGTGCCCAGCCTCGGGGAGGGGCTGTGAGTCTGAGCTGTCCCCCAGGGCTGTGGGACTCCAGCAGATCAGGGATGTGCTGGAGCTCCTCAGGCCGAGCCAGAGGGAATCCTCTGCCAGAGAAGAGCCACAAAGGTGATCAGAGGATGGCTGGGACACCTGGGGCTGTTCAGCTGCACCACAGAAGGCTCCAGGGAGAGCTCAGAGCCCCTGCCAGGGCCTCCAGGGCCTCCAGGAGAGCTGCAGAGGGACTGGGGACAAGGCCTGCAGGGACAGCACCCAGGGAATGGCTTCCCAGGGCCAGAGGGCAGGGACAGATGGGATCTTGGGCAGGAATTGCTGGCTGGGAGGGTGGGCAGGCCCTGGCCCAGGGTGCCCAGAGCAGCTGTGGCTGCCCCTGGATCCCTGGCAGTGTCCCAGGCCAGGCTGGACAGGGCTTGGAGCAGCCTGGGACAGTGGAGGGTGTCCCTGCCCATGGCAGGGGTGGGACTGGATGAGTTTTGAGGTCCCTTCCACCCTAAGCCATTCTGGAATTCTGTCACTGGTTTGCATTTCTCTTACAGGATCTGACCTGTATTCAGGCACCTGTACTCAGGAGACTATTTCAGATAATTTATTTTAAGAACTGCAGTTCCTTTGCTCTCTGGGAATCCTCCTTTCTCCGTAGTAGTTTGTTTGTTTGTTTGTTTTAATGTTAGGTTGTATCAGCTTGGGAAAGGCTTTATCCAGAGCTTGAAATGAGCAGGCCAGGCTTGGTTCCCTTCCACAGCATCTCCTAGGCTGAGCGTGGCCACAAGTGCAGAAATGCCATAAATTTGAAATAATGATGTGTTCTCACAAGGCAGTGAGCAGGCAGGGCCTGTCCTGGTGCTCAGGGGAGCCAAAACAGGAACTCCTGTGAGGCAGAGATGCCTGTGGGACAGACAGAGACCTTGTAGCTCCTGGAGTTACTGCTGGGCTGAAAGGGATGCTGCAGCAGCAGGCCAGCTGTGTGTCCAGCTGTGCCAGCACAGGAGCTGGGTGGGATGTGTTCCTCTCTCCCTCACGTCTGTGCCACCAAATCCTAAACTTCAGTGAGCTACATTTTAGTGCAAAATTGTAGTTTCTCCTTATTTCCCCCCCCCCGCCCTGCGCTCGCTCTACACCCGATGTCAGTTTCAGGCTCTTTGGTAGAAGCCTCAGGGAAACGTGAAATTTGGTGAGATTCCTTTAGGAAAATGAAGTTGGAGTTGTAAGTGGTGGCCATGAGGGGATGGGGAGGTGCCACCCCCGAGTGATCTCCTTTCTGCTGCAGTGAGGGGCCGGGGGGTTGCACAGGGCATCTGGGTGGGCTCCATCCTTGCCAGAAAATGCCGTGGTTTGGCATTACTGCGGGCTGGCCTCACCTTCCCTGCCTTGCCATCGGGCACGGGCTTGTCCTGCCCACCTGGGAAGGACGCAAAACCGGCGGGGGGTGGTGACGAGGTGGCCGCACCTGCTCCCAAAATCGCTGCCGGGTGCCAGGCGGGGCTGGTGCCCGGCCGCCTGCACATCCCCTGCGGCTGCTGGGGCAGCTGCCCTGCTCCGGGGGGAGCCTTCGGTAAATACCGAGCGATCAGCAGGGCGAGAGCGCTGCGGGCAGGGCTGGGGCTGGGGCTGGGGCTGGAGCGCAGCACTCCCGCAGCCTCCTATCGCTTGCCTTCGGAGGCAAATCTGCTTTCGGGAAAAGCTTTTAGAGGTTTTCTCTCTTTGAGCCATTAGGAGCACACACACACACACACACACACACACACACACACACACACACACACACACACACACACCCGCCCCGATCTCTTCTGTTAAAGATGGGTCTAAGGTTAAAAAAAAAGATAAAAATAAAATCACGTATCTCTGGGCTGGGAAGCTAATTGCTGTCTGCTGCCCCAAGCGCAGGGCGTGTTGTGGGAAGGGAGAAGCAGCGGGGGGGAAATCCCGGTTACGATGGTGCTCAGGCGATCTTTTCAGGACGTGAAAATGTCCTGTGCTCCCGCAGATCCCCGGGAGCAGCGGCAGGGTCAGTGCCGCGGCAGGACAGGCAGGGGGAGAACGCCAGGGCAGAGTTTGGAGAGCTGGTTGTTCCCTGTGGAGGAGCCTGGGGTGGTGCTTGTGCCCTTCTCAGCCTGTCACCGCGGGGCTGAGGGGGCCGGGCAGCCCTGCAGACCCCGGGCAGTGATGCTCACACAGGGCATTCCTGCTGGGGCTGCACACTGCCCGTCCCCCCTGGAAACGCCAAATCTCCCAATGGTTTGGACTCACAGCCTGGGATCTAAGCTCATTTCCGACTCTGACCTCCTTTATCTGAATAAATCTCACGTGCCTGCTACTACTCAGACAGCAAAAATAATCTTTACTGCCGTAATATGTGTGTCAGCTTTTCTTTATCCCAGCAAAGTGCTGTAAGAGCTGCAAAATGCTCTGGAAACATGAGAATTTTTTGAGCTACAGAGATTGAAAGGGGAGGGAAGAAAAGCGAGTCTCTGGGACTTACAAACCAACCCCCTCAGCCAGGTTTCCTTGGCACGGTTCCTTTTGCAAAATGGTCTTGCTGCTGCCCACTGGAACCAAATGTGAAGGAAGGGATTAAGGCTGTGAAACTGCTCCATCCTGATGGCTCTTTCACAGTCCTGAGCAGAGCAGAAGGGACGTCTCAGAGCAATATTTAGCCAGACAAATCTGGGCACCGGGGGTCTAGAGCCGGAACTCAATGGCATTGCACTCAGAGAGCTGTGCTCTGAGCCTGCGTTTCAACCATCAGCTCTGGAGGCAGAGCAGACCACCCAGACCACCAGCCAGCTCCCAGCTGTGCTGTGGAGCTACTCCCTCCTCCCTTCTGGGCTCCCACGTCTGTGTGGGGAGCAGGATCATGCCGGGTTCAGATGAGCCTTGTGCAGCAGGCAGCGCTGGGCTGTGACCCCGTGAGGGATCCGAGACCTCTGCTCACCTCCTGCTGGCGTCTTTTCCTTCACCAGAAGTGTGGTGGTGGAAGGTTTCTCCTCCTGGGCCCCAGTCAGCTTGGAGAGGAAGTGCTGGGTGTGATGTCCCACCCCAAGGGATGAGGGAGCACCCAGGCTGGAAGGAGCTCCAAGAGCTCACAGAGATTTTTAGCAGATTACACCTTTGGTGTGGAAATTGGTGTGTTAGTCCTTGATCTCCCAGTAGAAGCACACAGCAGTGGAGTTTGGATGAAGAGGGGAGAGATGAAAGGGAAGAGAGAAAGAAAGAGATTAATTAAAGAAGAAAAGAGAGAGAGAGAGAAAGAAGGAGAAAAAGAGACATCACCAGACCTGGCTCCATGTCGATCCAGCTGACGGGATGTCCAGGGTCTGGACTTTGTGGGGCACCTTGTAAGTCTTCTCCTCCCTGCAGAGAAGTTTCTCACTTTCCCTGCAAACCAATTCTCATTCACAGTCGGTTCTTTCAGACCTTTCTGGAAGTGGCTTGGAGGCTTTGGGCTCTTGGATGGTCTTGTTCCCCCTCCATGCCTGGCCCTTCTCTGCGCTGAGCCGGGCTGTGCTTTTCTGCAGCAGCCACAACCGGGAGGTTTGTCCCAGAAAATGCTGCCCTGCCTCCCTATGGCCCCTTCTGCAGCCACATCCTGGTCTTTCTCTTGGGTGTTTTTACCAACAGCCCTTGCTTGTTATTCCCAAAAATCCTTGGCTGGCTCCACACCACACAGCTGTTGGTGTCTGGGATGTGCACACTAGCCCCTGATCCTCGGGGATTCTGCACTGGGCAGTGGCTGAGGAGCACAAACCACACATGGGACAGAACTTCCAGGATCTGGTGCAGGGTTCACCCTCTAGGTTTCTTTGTCCTGGTTCAGGCTGTCTTGGCATGAGGAATGTGGACTCCAGGGCTGCCTGAGCTGTGTCTGGCAGCAGCCTGGGTGTCCCAGGGCAGCCTGGGTGCCTGCACAGGAGCCTGTGGTGGAGCAAACCCAGCAGAACCCAGCCTGGTCCTTGTTGCAGAGGAGCTGGAGGACTGGCTGGATGTGCCTCCTCCCTCACCACGACCCCATTAAAATTTAAGGGTAAAAGTGGGAGTAATGAAAGAGAATTTTCTATTTAAGGCTTTCAATTCATTTTTACCTCCAGCGTTAGCTGGAGTTTGTGCAAACCACTGGCAAGGCAATTAAAGTGACTTTTTAATGGGTTATTTTTGTCACTTCTCCATGGTGGGAGCTAAAGATGCCAGGCTGTGAGCTGCCTGGGGTAGGGGCCATCCTTTTGCTGTGCTGCTCTGATGTTTAATCCCTAACTGGGTTTTGTTCACGAGCCCTGGCTGGGTCACAACGAGAGGCAGAAGGTGCGGCTGGATGGAACATGGGGAGCAAAATATCCAGGCTGCAGTTCCCCAAGGCTTCCAGACTGGATCCATCGTGGAAAGGAGGAGTAAAGGACTTTGGAAAATGGAGTGCACAGTTTGTTTTGGATGGTTGATGGGTATTTTGTAGGAGTAAGCTCCAAGGACAGAAAGCAATGAAAAAACCAGGTTGCCTGAGAGTTCCCCTTAAATCCTGAGGACTGCCTGGAGGAAATGAGGGTGGGTAGGGGCGTGTGGGATTTCCTGGGTGGGGGTGTGATGCCTGCAGAGCAGACCTGTTCCTCCAGGTGCTGAGCAGAGCCGAGTGAACGCGGGCATCCCCCGCCCTGCCCAGGACAGAGCCGCAGGTCCCACCTGCTGATGGTGCCTGGGAAATCTAATCTCAGACTCGTTTTTGGGGACGTTTTCCTGGGAACTACCCCGTGTACAGCCAGAGAGAGAGGGCTCAGGGCCCGTCAGCTCTGTGGGAGTGCAGGTGCCCTGAGGGGACCCGGCACAAATCCCAGCGCATTCATCCTGGGTCAGCCTGGCCTCAGCGTTCCTCTCCCGGCACAGTGTGTCCTGTGCTCCTGTTCCCCTCCAGCCCTTGAGCCCATTTCACAGCTCAGCATGGGAGGAATGCAGGCTTGGGTCCGGCTCAATTAATTTCTTGTGCAGCTGGGCCAAGGGAGGGCAGGGAGGGATCCGTTTCCCCCCGCAGCCTTGGTTCATTCAGCTCCTGCCCGCCTCAACACACCTCTGCTGCCTTGTGATCTCCCTCCACCCAGGTCGTTTGGAGAGATGCTTTCCAAAAATAGCCTCCCGGTTTTTCTGGTATTATTCTGCGCAGCTCTAAAAGCCTGCCTAGAAAGGCTGTCCAGCTCATTGATGTTTCCTTAAAATACAGCTAATCCGTGTAATCTCATTATAGTAGTAGGTGATTATACTGACAGCAAGCTTTAGCAGCGGTCCAGCAGAGCCTTTTATTCCCTGTCTGTTATGTGGGTGGCTAGAAGTCGCTGGGAGCGCATTTTGGGTTTGGTCAGTCTGTTTTAGGAGGAGGACTTAAAATATTTTTGTTTTAATTCCCTAGGAAGTGTCTTGTTTGCCAAAAAATGCATTGTTTGTGACGATGCCAGCACGTCTTTGACGCTGTCCCTCGGCTTTGCTGGCTGCTGGCATCCCATGGCTGTGCAACAGGGTCTCCCAAAATTACTGGGCAGCGTTAAAGCAGCAGAGATTGTTTTTCGTGGCAGAGTAGGTGAGGGGGAGCTTTGCCACACCTAGTGTGGGATTCCCGGTGTGCCTGTTTGCAGGTGTGGGATGGCCCCTCTCTCTAGGGAGACAGCCCAAGGAAAAGGAGGATTTTGGGATGCTGAGTGATCCCTCCCAGCGCTGGGAGGACCTGCCCTGCTTGGCCAGGCGGGCTGGAGGTGTGGGTCAGGCACAGGGAAAGCTGGCTGAGTGAGGAGCAGCCGAGCAGTTCGGGCTGGGAAGGCGGCTCCAGCCCGCCCTCGGAGAGGGGCACATCCCAGGAGAGGCTCCTTCCTGAGCCCCCCCGTGCTCGGCTCAGGGACTGGCTGAACTGTGACCAAACCCCGCAGTGCTTCCCGTGCCCTGCTGCACCTGGGCAGGCTGCTGGAGGTGCTGCTGACTCTCCCCAAGGCCTGGGCAGCCTTGGCTGGGTTACTGGGCTCCGTGTGCTCGGTGCTGGCTGTGCTCAGTGGCCTTGCCCTATCGTCATCAAATCACAGAACAGCCTGAGCTGGAAGGGACCCACAGGATCATCCAGCCCAGCTCCTGTCCCTGCACAGACACCCCAATAACCCCACCCTGTGCATCCCTGGCAGTGCTGTCCAAACTCTCCTGGAGCTCTGGCAGCCTCGGGGCCGTGCCCATTCCCTGGGGAGCCTGGGCAGTGCCAGCACCCTCTGGGAGAAGAACCTTTCCATGAGATCCAGCCTGACCCTCCCTGGCACAGCTCCAGCCATTCCCGGGGTGCTGTCACCACTGAGAGAAGCTCGGTGTCTGCCCCTGCTCTCCCCTCACGAGGAGGCTGTAACTGCAGTGAGGTCTCCCCTCAGTCTCCTCCACCTGAAAGGGCCGAGTGCCCTCAGACCCTTCCCCATCCCCGTGTCCCTCCTTTGGGCACTCTCTGACAGCTTTAGACCTTCCTTACAACGCAGTGCAGAGCGCAGTGGGGCAATCCCCCTCCTCCCAGGACAGGGCTGTCCCTCCCAGCTCCAGGGCACTGCTGACTCAGAGCCAGCTGGCCACCTCCAGGACACCCATGTCCCCTTCCACGGCCCTGCTGTCCAGCAGCAGCCTGGCAGCCCCGTGGCCTCGGTGGAGCGTCCCTTTGGCCGCAGCTGGCCGGAGGGCTGTCTGCAGGGGCTGCCCAATGTCCGGCTGCTGCCCAGGGTCACCATCCCAGGGCAGCCCCTCCAGTGATAACAGAGGCAAAGCCCTGACCCGCGGCATCCCGGGGAGGAAAGGCTCAGCTCTCTGACACTGTGCCGGGGTCGCTGCTGGGGGGAGCAGAGGGTGCAGGGGTGTTCCTGGTGGGGCACAGCCCCCGTGCCCTCCCCACATGGCTTTGCCCCCTTTCCATCTGGGAAAACGTGCCCCTGCTGTGCTGGGGCCGGGGCTGTGGGGCTGCAGGGTGTGGGCAGCGAGGGTGGGAACCTTTTGTCAGATGGTTTGTGCCGAGCAGTGCAGGTTTTTTCCCCTCCCCATGAAGCCCGTCTGCGTTGTTTGCCCAGGCTGAGCCTGCAGATCTGCCAGCGATCCGGCCCGCAGAACAAACCGGTGAGATTTGTCAGTGAGCAGGGGGATTAGAGGGGAGGCACAGGCCGGCTCTGTGCAAGCACTTTTGTGAGATCCCAGTGCAGAGTTTAGAGAGGACACCAGGCTCTCCCTCGCAGAGATACCTATCTCTGGGGCCCATGGAGGGTTGGAGGAGCTGCTTTGCCATCTCTCTGCCTTGCTGGCACATGCTGCACATACCTCCTTTGGGGCAAATTCCTCCTGCAGCCTTCTCAGAGACAATAAAAAAACCTCTAGGGCTGTTTCTGTATAGGCTTTTTTAAATTTTTTTTTTTTTTTTTTAATATCCATCCTGCTTTTGCTTATCTTCTTGCAAGCCCCTCCAGTGATAACAGAGGCAAAGCCCTGACCCGCGGCATCCCGGGGAGGAAAGGCTCAGCTCTCTGACACTGTGCCGGCTCAGAGTGGATTTCTAATCTCTTTTCTGTGTGGAGGAAAAGGCTGTAGGTGCCAAACCAAAAGGGCAAAGTGATTTGCCCCAATGAGGTATCACGTTTCTGCTCTGATTTATGGCGAGGGGAGAGGCTTCTGAGTCATCCGTTCCAGGAACTGCTTTATTTTGGAAAGGGAGATAATTCTGCTGGTTTTAAATCGATGTGTTGTCAGTCAGCAAACCCGTGTGGGATGGGAGCTGCAGCTGGCAGGGCTGGGGCTGGCCAGGGGCTGGGACTCACCAGGGAGTGGGACTGGGGCTGACCAGGGACTGGGGCTGACCAGGGACTGGGGCTGACCAGGGACTGGGACTGACCAGGGACTGAGACTGGGACTGTCCAGGGACTGGGACTGACCAGGGACTGAGACTGGGACTGACCAGGGACTGGGGCTGACCAGGGAGTGGGACTGGGACTGACCAGGGGCTGGGACTCACCAGGGACTGGGACTGACCAGGAAGAGGGGCTGGGACTGATCAGGGGCTGGGACTCACCAGGGACTGGGACTGGGACTGACCAGGGAGAAAGGCTGGGGCTGAGACTGACCAGGAGCCAGGGCTGGGGCTGACCAGGGACTGGGACTGGGACTGGGACTGGGACTGGGACTGGGACTGGGACTGGGACTGGGACTAGGACTGGGACTGGGACTGGGGCTGACCAGGGAGTGGGACTGGGACTGAGCAGGGACAGGGACAGGGGCTGACCAGGGAGTGGGACTGGAGCTGACCAGGGACAGGGACAAGGGCTGACCAGGGAGTGGGACTGAAGCTGAGCAGGGAGTGGGACTGGGGCTGACCAGGGAGTGGGACTGGAGCTGACCAGGGACAGGGACAGGGGCTGACCAGGGGCTGACTGGTCACCTCCTCCCTGGTGCTGAGCAGGGAGAGGGGCTGAGCAGGGAGTGGGACTGGTGCTGGGCAGGGAGAGAGTCTGAGGCACAGGTACACAAGCTGCTGGGCCACGCAGCAGCGGTGGGTGTGTGGCACAGGTGTGTGGCACAGGTGTGTGGCACAGGTGTGTGGCACAGGTGTGTGTCCCCGCGGCTGGGCTGTGCCAGGGGCAGGGGGGAGGCAGCAGGGCAGCACTGCAGGCCCTGGGCAGGCGGGCCCGGCCCTGTTTGTTCAGGCACTGTCTGGTGGCTGTCTGTCTGTCTGTCTGTCTGGCTGCTGACAGCCCAGCCCGGAGCGGTTCCACGTGTGGGTCCCGCCGGGAAACGAGGCCTGTCCCCACGTCTGGGCTCCGCTCAGCCACCCACGGCCCCTCCACGGCTGATTGACCAGGGCTGGCTGCTGCTCAGGGACAGATGGGTGGCTTTCCCACACTGCCTAAAGCCCCTGTGAGTGTCAGCAAGTTCTTCTTTGTTTTCTGTTCTTTCTGTGAGCTAATGAGCGTTGTCTGATTTTTCTTTCTCCTTTTATTATTTTTTTTTTCCTAAGTGTATTTTGGCCTGTCCACAATTGCCCTAGCTGTTCAGGAGGAGAATTCCTGTTTTCCTGAGTGAGGTTTGGGCAGCAGAGCTGGCTTTGCAGAGCTGGGTGATGCTGCTCTGCTTGTTTACAGTGCATGGGAAAACTGTGTGTTCGACTGCTGGTCACGCCAGGATTTGGGGTCGTTTTGTGCTGTTTCCCTTTGGTTTGCCTTTTCCTTTTCCCTCTGGCTTCTCCCACAGGCTCACCAGGATTTTTGCCCTCCTCCTGTGACTGTGGCTGTTTGATGCCTTCTGGCTTTTAGCTGCTCATCCTGCTGATGGGTTTCTGCGTGGTTCCTGGTGTTGAGGACACCTTGATAAATGGTGTTTTCAGAGGAACAGGAGCACGATCCTCTCCTGTTGCTCGGCACAGCCAGGCTGCCAGGGCAGTGGGGATGCCTGGGGAAGCAGGCTTTGGGGAGGCAGGCTGCTCAGACCTCCAAGGACAGCGGGTGTGTGTTGGAGAGGATGAAGTAGCTGGGCCCTGCAGAGATGATTTATTAGTAAAAGATTCTGAGAGTGTGAAACCTACAAGAGAAATAGAATTGAAAGCAAAATTTGAACTGTAAGGTGCCGGGCAGGAAGAAGGTGATTAAACCAGCTGAAAAGACTTGGCTGGGTGTTTCAGTGACACCCCTGCCAAGACAAAAGGATGAATAAAGGGTTGGACCTTCTCAGGTATCAGGGATAAGGTGGTTTTTCAGGATTTTGGTCTGTAGAGTAGCATTGTAATGTTGTAGTTCCCATAGGCTGTATGTAGATTCTGTAGGTTTTGTATCTTGAGGTGATTGGTTGATGCTCATTAGAATATTCACGACAGAAAGGGTTAAAATGGAATGTAACAGGGAACTCGGGCTCTTGCTCTGCTGGATCCCTGCCCCCTTAGACCTATGGACCCTTCCCCAGTCAGGCTGCCTTCCCACCACCAATAAACCACGTGTCCCAAAGAGCATCCTGCTCTTCAGATCATCTCTCTTGTCGGACACCACCAGCGTGTTTTCTAATAGGTGTGCCGTGCCGTGCCGTGCCGTGCCGTGCCGTGCCGTGCTGCCGTGCCGTGCCGTGCCGTGCTGCCGTGCCGTGCCCTGCCGTGCTGCCGTGCCGTGCCGTGCCGTGCCCTGCCGTGCCGTGCCGTGCCGTGCCGTGCCGTGCCGTGCCGCGCCGTGCCGTGCCCTGCCGTGCCGTGCCCTGCCGTGCCGTGCCGTGCTGCGCCGTGCCGTGCCGTGCCGTGCTGCCGTGCCGTGCCGTGCCGTGCTGCCGTGCCGTGCCCTGCCGTGCTGCCGTGCCGTGCCGTGCCGTGCCGTGCCGTGCCGTGCCCTGCCGTGCCGTGCCGTGCTGCCGTGCCGTGCCGTGCCGTGCTGCCGTGCCGTGCCGTGCCGTGCCGTGCCGCCCCGGTGAGGCGGGTAGAGTGGAATCCTCCTTCAGTGAGCCGCCTGTGCTGACCTGACTGGCCATCTCTGTCTCTGCTGTAAGCAGCTCTGGCGTGAGAGGGTCTGGTTCTGCCCCGGGGGCCCTTGTGCCACTGGTGATCAGCAAGAGCTTCACTCAGCCCTGTGACTCTGCAGCTGGCTCCCAGACAGGTCCCAGGCGCGGCAGCACCAGCCTGCAGGGCTGGTGAGGGTTTCTGGAGTGCCAGGGCAGGCTGTCAGGGAGGACACACAGCAGAGGAGCATCCCTTGTTCTGCAGCGTCCTTCAGAGGGGAGCAGTGTGTTGGCTGCCTTCACCATGAGGTTTGGGGAATTTGGAAGGGCTCTGCAGGCCTGGGGTTGTGGCACCTGGGGCCGTGGCATGGCAGCACTGGGCTGATGTTTGGGCTCGGTGACCTTAAAGGCCTTTTCCAGCCTTAATGATTCTCTGAACAGCTTCTTCTGCTGGGCTCAGGCTGGCTCTGCTGGGGTGGGTTCCTGCCCCGTGATGTCCCTGGGATGTCCTGTTGTGGGATCCCAGTGGACGGTGATGAGAGGTCTCTGGGGTCAAGGCTGGTCTTGGAGCGTGTGGTTTATTGCACAGGGCCTGGGTGAAGGAGCCCTGCTGAGAGCTGCAGCTGCAGCTCAGAGCAGAGAGAGAGAGAAGAGCAAGAGAGAGAAGCTGAAGAGAAGTAAGAGTAGTAAGAGAGCAAAATTCCCGTTACAATATATTAAATCTTCTCTACTGAATATTCTAACTGACACCAACCAATCTAATACAAGATACAAATCCTATAGCATTTACATACAGCCTGTAAGAATCATTACATTAACCATACCATACTGTGTTATATTTTAAACCCTAAAAACAACTGTTTGGACCCCTTCTGCCAAGCTGGTGGGGTCTGCTCTGACCCTTGGACTCTCGGTGAGGAGAAGGGCATTGTTTAATCAGAAGGGGATCACCTGTGGCTGGCCACACTGTTGTTGTCCAGTTGTCCAGTAACTAAAGCTCTAAACATCGAAACTTGCTTTCAATTCTATTTCACCCACAGGTTTCATATTCTCAAAAGCTAAGCAGTCATATTTGTAAGGTTTTCCTTTTTCATCTTCCCCAACACCCTGTGCCACGTCCGGTGTCCCGCTGTGCTGCCGCTCCCCGGTGCCGGCGCGGGGCACAGCCTGTGGGGGTCACAGGAAGGGGGACACCTGTGGCAGGCACCTGGTGCTCCTGGGCAGGGCAGGAGCAGGAGCAGGGCTCCAGGCCCTGTGGTTTGCAGCTGGAGCTGCAGCAGGGGCGGGAGGAGAGGAGGAGAGCAGAGCTTTGCCTCCCCCTGCGCCGGTCTCTGAGGAGCCACCATCCCCGGGGCTGTCTGTGGGAGGCTCTGCAGAGCTGAGCACCAGGAGCCACGTTTATTGATGGGCTGGACTAATTAAATTTCGGCTCTGGAGCAGTCATTGGCGTGGGAGCAAAGAGCACCAGGAGCCTTGTCCTTGTTTCCTGCTGCTTCAGTAGCTCCGGCTCTGTGGCTGAAGCTTGGGGAGGTCTCCTGAAGCCAGGCAGGTCTTCAGCAAGTCTGAAGGCACCACGGGGGCAAGTGGGACAGGGATTAAGGATGTCCAGAAGGCTTTGGCTGCAGGGGGAGGAATGCTGGGGTGAAGAGAAGTAGGGAAAAAATGTTGTGCTGCTGCCAGAGCTCCCCAACACGAGGTGTGATGGCCTGTGGGATCTGGGCCCTGTGAGCCAGAGTTCACTGTCACCCCACCCTCATTAGCGCCTGCCCCTGCCCTCCTAATGACCGACATCCTGCTCAGACTCTTGAGCTTCAGCGGATTCACCCAGCTGGGGGGACCAAAGCCCCTCGGGGTGGGGATGGTGACCAGGAAGAGCTCACCCAGGTGTCACCCTTGGACTGTGCGGGGAAGTGCTGAGAGCTCATGGGGATGTGACAGCAGAGAGCCACTGTGAGGGCACCCCGAGCCCCCTGAGAGCACCCTGAGCCTCTGTGAGAGCACCCTGAGTCTGTGAGAGCACCCTGAGCCCCTGTGAGAGCACCCTGAGTCTGTGAGAGCACCCTGAGCCTCTGTGAGAGCACCCTGAGCCTGTGAGAGCACCCTGAGCCCCTGTGAGAGCACCCTGAGCCCGTGTGAGAGCACCCTGAGCCTGTGAGAGCACCCTGAGCCTGTGAGAGCACCCTGAGCCTGTGAGAGCACCCTGAGCTCCTGTGAGAGCACCCTGAGCCTGTGAGAGCACCCTGAGCTCCTGTGAGAGCACCCTGAGCCTGTGAGAGCACCCTGAGCCTGTGAGAGCACCCTGAGCTCCTGTGAGAGCACCCTGAGCCTGTGAGAGCACCCTGAGCCCCTGTGAGAGCACCCTGAGCCTGTGTGAGAGCACCCTGAGCTCCTGTGAGAGCACCCTGAGCCTCTGTGAGAGCACCCTGAGCCTGTGAGAGCACCCTGAGCTCCTGTGAGAGCACCCTGAGCCTGTGAGAGCACCCTGAGCTCCTGTGAGAGCACCCTGAGCTCTGTGAGAGCACCCTGAGCCCCTGTGAGAGCACCCTGAGCCCCTGTGAGAGCACCCTGAGCTCCTGTGAGAGCACCCTGAGCCCCTGTGAGAGCACCCTGAGCTCCTGTGAGAGCACCCTGAGCCCCTGTGAGAGCACCCTGAGCCTGTGTGAGAGCACCCTGAGCTCCTGTGAGAGCACCCTGAGCCTCTGTGAGAGCACCCTGAGCTCCTGTGAGAGCACCCTGAGCCCCTGTGAGAGCACCCTGAGCCTCTGTGAGAGCACCCTGAGCTCCTGTGAGAGCACCCTGAGCCTCTGTGAGAGCACCCTGAGCCCCTGTGAGAGCACCCTGAGCCTGTGAGAGCACCCTGAGCTCCTGTGAGAGCACCCTGAGCCTGTGAGAGCACCCTGAGCCCCTGTGAGAGCACCCTGAGCCCCTGTGAGAGCACCCTGAGCCTGTGAGAGCACCCTGAGCCTGTGAGAGCACCCTGAGCTCCTGTGAGAGCACCCTGAGCCTGTGAGAGCACCCTGAGCCTGTGAGAGCACCCTGAGCTCCTGTGAGAGCACCCTGAGCCTGTGAGAGCACCCTGAGCCCCTGTGAGAGCACCCTGAGCCCCTGTGAGAGCACCCTGAGCCTCTGTGAGAGCACCCTGAGCTCCTGTGAGAGCACCCTGAGCCCCTGTGAGAGCACCCTGAGCCTGTGAGAGCACCCTGAGCTCCTGTGAGAGCACCCTGAGCCTGTGAGAGCACCCTGAGCCTGTGAGAGCACCCTGAGCTCCTGTGAGAGCACCCTGAGCCTGTGAGAGCACCCTGAGCCCCTGTGAGAGCACCCTGAGCCCCTGTGAGAGCACCCTGAGCTCTGTGAGAGCACCCTGAGCCTGTGAGAGCACCCTGAGCTCCTGTGAGAGCACCCTGAGCCCCTGTGAGAGCACCCTGAGCCTGTGAGAGCACCCTGAGCCCTGTGAGAGCACCCTGAGCTCCTGTGAGAGCACCCTGAGCCTGTGAGAGCACCCTGAGCCTGTGAGAGCACCCTGAGCCCCTGTGAGAGCACCCTGAGCCCGTGTGAGAGCACCCTGAGCCTCTGTGAGAGCACCCTGAGCCCCTGTGAGAGCACCCTGAGCTCCTGTGAGTGCACCCTGAGCTCCTGTGAGAGCACCCTGAGCCTGCGAGAGCACCCTGAGCCTGTGAGAGCACCCTGAGCCTGTGAGAGCACCCTGAGCTCCTGTGAGAGCACCCTGAGCCCCTGTGAGAGCACCCTGAGCCTGTGAGAGCACCCTGAGCCCGTGTGAGAGCACCCTGAGCCTGTGAGAGCACCCTGAGCTCCTGTGAGAGCACCCTGAGCCTGTGAGAGCACCCTGAGCTCCTGTGAGAGCACCCTGAGCTCCTGTGAGAGCACCCTGAGCCCCTGTGAGAGCACCCTGAGCCCCTGTGAGAGCACCCTGAGCTCCTGTGAGAGCACCCTGAGCCCCTGTGAGAGCACCCTGAGCCCCTGTGAGAGCACCCTGAGCCTGTGAGAGCACCCTGAGCCTGTGAGAGCACCCTGAGCCCCTGTGAGAGCACCCTGAGCCCGTGTGAGAGCACCCTGAGCCTGTGAGAGCACCCTGAGCTCCTGTGAGAGCACCCTGAGCTCCTGTGAGAGCACCCTGAGCCTGTGAGAGCACCCTGAGCTCCTGTGAGAGCACCCTGAGCCTGTGAGAGCACCCTGAGCTCCTGTGAGAGCACCCTGAGCCTGTGAGAGCACCCTGAGCCTGTGAGAGCACCCTGAGCCCGTGTGAGAGCACCCTGAGCTCCTGTGAGAGCACCCTGAGCTCCTGTGAGAGCACCCTGAGCCTGTGAGAGCACCCTGAGCCCCTGTGAGAGCACCCTGAGCCTGTGAGAGCACCCTGAGCCCGTGTGAGAGCACCCTGAGCCCCTGTGAGAGCACCCTGAGCCCGTGTGAGAGCACCCTGAGCCCCTGTGAGAGCACCCTGAGCCCGTGTGAGAGCACCCTGAGCCCCTGTGAGAGCACCCTGAGCCTGTGAGAGCACCCTGAGCTCCTGTGAGAGCACCCTGAGCCTGTGAGAGCACCCTGAGCTCCTGTGAGAGCACCCTGAGCCTGTGAGAGCACCCTGAGCCCGTGTGAGAGCACCCTGAGCCTGTGAGAGCACCCTGAGCCTGTGAGAGCACCCTGAGCCTGTGAGAGCACCCTGAGCCTGTGAGAGCACCCTGAGCCCTGTGAGAGCACCCTGAGCCCTGTGAGAGCACCCTGAGCCTGTGAGAGCACCCTGAGCTCCTGTGAGAGCACCCTGAGCTCTGTGAGAGCACCCTGAGCCCGTGTGAGAGCACCCTGAGCCCTGTGAGAGCACCCTGAGCCTGTGAGAGCACCCTGAGCTCCTGTGAGAGCACCCTGAGCCTCTGTGAGAGCACCCTGAGCCCGTGTGAGAGCACCCTGAGCCCGTGTGAGAGCACCCTGAGCCTGTGAGAGCACCCTGAGCCT
The DNA here is from genome assembly GCA_027886175.1 of Phylloscopus collybita. Lineage (NCBI taxonomy): Eukaryota > Metazoa > Chordata > Aves > Passeriformes > Phylloscopidae > Phylloscopus > Phylloscopus collybita. Next base: position 252,449 of record JAJNNQ010000061.1, on the reverse strand, counting down.
GTGAGAGCACCCTGAGCTCCTGTGAGAGCACCCTGAGCCCTGTGAGAGCACCCTGAGCCCTGTGAGAGCACCCTGAGCCTGTGAGAGCACCCTGAGCTCCTGTGAGAGCACCCTGAGCTCTGTGAGAGCACCCTGAGCCCTGTGAGAGCACCCTGAGCTCCTGTGAGAGCACCCTGAGCCCTGTGAGAGCACCCTGAGCTCCTGTGAGAGCACCCTGAGCTCCTGTGAGAGCACCCTGGGCCCGTGTGAGAGCACCCTGAGCCTGTGAGAGCACCCTGAGCCTGTGAGAGCACCCTGAGCTCCTGTGAGAGCACCCTGAGCCTGTGAGAGCACCCTGAGCTCCTGTGAGAGCACCCTGAGCCCGTGTGAGAGCACCCTGAGCCTGTGAGAGCACCCAGAGCCTGTGAGAGCACCCTGAGCTCCTGTGAGAGCACCCTGAGCTCCTGTGAGAGCACCCTGAGCTCCTGTGAGAGCACCCTGAGCCTGTGAGAGCACCCTGAGCCCCTGTGAGAGCACCCTGAGCCTGTGAGAGCACCCTGAGCCTGTGAGAGCACCCTGAGCCTCTGTGAGCACCCTGAGCCTGTGAGAGCACCCTGAGCTCTGTGAGAGCACCCTGAGCCTGTGAGAGCACCCTGAGCCCCTGTGAGAGCACCCTGAGCCTGTGAGAGCACCCTGAGCTCCTGTGAGAGCACCCTGAGCCTGTGAGAGCACCCTGAGCTCCTGTGAGAGCACCCTGAGCCTGTGAGAGCACCCTGAGCTCCTGTGAGAGCACCCTGAGCCTGTGAGAGCACCCTGAGCCTGTGAGAGCACCCTGAGCCTGTGAGAGCACCCTGAGCTCCTGTGAGAGCACCCTGAGCTCCTGTGAGAGCACCCTGAGCCTGTGAGAGCACCCTGAGCTCCTGTGAGAGCACCCTGAGCTCCTGTGAGAGCACCCTGAGCCTCTGTGAGAGCACCCTGAGCTCCTGTGAGAGCACCCTGAGCTCCTGTGAGAGCACCCTGAGCCTGTGAGAGCACCCTGAGCCTGTGAGAGCACCCTGAGCCCCTGTGAGAGCACCCTGAGCCTGTGAGAGCACCCTGAGCTCCTGTGAGAGCACCCTGAGCTCCTGTGAGAGCACCCTGAGCCTGTGAGAGCACCCTGAGCCCCTGTGAGAGCACTCTGAGCCTGTGAGAGCACCCTGAGCCCCTGTGAGAGCACCCTGAGCCCTGTGAGAGCACCCTGAGCTCCTGTGAGAGCACCCTGAGCCTGTGAGAGCACCCTGAGCCTGTGAGAGCACCCTGAGCCTGTGAGAGCACCCTGAGCTCCTGTGAGAGCACCCTGAGCCTCTGTGAGAGCACCCTGAGCCTGTGAGAGCACCCTGAGCCCCTGTGAGAGCACCCTGAGCTCCTGTGAGAGCACCCTGAGCCTCTGTGAGAGCACCCTGAGCCTCTGTGAGAGCACCCTGAGCCTCTGTGAGAGCACCCTGAGCCTCTGTGAGAGCACCCTGAGCCCTGTGAGAGCACCCTGAGCCTGTGAGAGCACCCTGAGCCCTGTGAGAGCACCCTGAGCTCCTGTGAGAGCACCCTGAGCCCCTGTGAGAGCACCCTGAGCCTGTGAGAGCACCCTGAGCCTGTGAGAGCACCCTGAGCTCCTGTGAGAGCACCCTGAGCCCGTGTGAGAGCACCCTGAGCCTGTGAGAGCACCCTGAGCCCGTGTGAGAGCACCCTGAGCTCCTGTGAGAGCACCCTGAGCCTCTGTGAGAGCACCCTGAGCCCGTGTGAGAGCACCCTGAGCCGCTGTGAGAGCACCCTGAGCTCCTGTGAGAGCACCCTGAGCTCCTGTGAGAGCACCCTGAGCCTGTGAGAGCACCCTGAGCTCTGTGAGAGCACCCTGAGCTCCTGTGAGAGCACCCTGAGCCTGTGAGAGCACCCTGAGCTCCTGTGAGAGCACCCTGAGCCCCTGTGAGAGCACCCTGAGCCTGTGAGAGCACCCTGAGCTCCTGTGAGAGCACCCTGAGCCTGTGAGAGCACCCTGAGCCTGTGAGAGCACCCTGAGCCCCTGTGAGAGCACCCTGAGCCTGTGAGAGCACCCTGAGCCTCTGTGAGAGCACCCTGAGCCCGTGTGAGAGCACCCTGAGCTCCTGTGAGAGCACCCTGAGCCTGTGAGAGCACCCTGAGCCTGTGAGAGCACCCTGAGCCTGTGAGAGCACCCTGAGCCCTGTGAGAGCACCCTGAGCTCTGTGAGAGCACCCTGAGCCTGTGAGAGCACCCTGAGCTCCTGTGAGAGCACCCTGAGCCCATGTGAGAGCACCCTGAGCTCCTGTGAGAGCACCCTGAGCTCCTGTGAGAGCACCCTGAGCCTGTGAGAGCACCCTGAGCCTGTGAGAGCACCCTGAGCCTGTGTGAGAGCACCCTGAGCCCCTGTGAGAGCACCCTGAGCCTGTGAGAGCACCCTGAGCTCCTGTGAGAGCACCCTGAGCTCGTGTGAGAGCACCCTGAGCTCCTGTGAGAGCACCCTGAGCCCCTGTGAGAGCACCCTGAGCTCCTGTGAGAGCACCCTGAGCCCGTGTGAGAGCACCCTGAGCCTGTGAGAGCACCCTGAGCCTGTGAGAGCACCCTGAGCCCTGTGAGAGCACCCTGAGCCTCTGTGAGAGCACCCTGAGCCTGTGAGAGCACCCTGAGCTCCTGTGAGAGCACCCTGAGCTCCTGTGAGAGCACCCTGAGCCTGTGAGAGCACCCTGAGCTCCTGTGAGAGCACCCTGAGCCTGTGAGAGCACCCTCAGCTCCTGTGAGAGCACCCTGAGCCTGTGAGAGCACCCTGAGCCTGTGAGAGCACCCTGAGCCTGTGAGAGCACCCTGAGCTCCTGTGAGAGCACCCTGAGCTCTGTGAGAGCACCCTGAGCTCCTGTGAGAGCACCCTGAGCTCCTGTGAGAGCACCCTGAGCTCCTGTGAGAGCACCCTGAGCCCCCTGTGAGAGCACCCTGAGCTCCTGTGAGAGCACCCTGAGCTCCTGTGAGAGCACCCTGAGCCTGTGAGAGCACCCTGAGCCTGTGAGAGCACCCTGAGCTCCTGTGAGAGCACCCTGAGCCCCTGTGAGAGCACCCTGAGCCTGTGAGAGCACCCTGAGCCTGTGAGAGCACCCTGAGCTCCTGTGAGAGCACCCTGAGCCCGTGTGAGAGCACCCTGAGCCTGTGAGAGCACCCTGAGCTCCTGTGAGAGCACCCTGAGCTCCTGTGAGAGCACCCTGAGCCCGTGTGAGAGCACCCTGAGCCTGTGAGAGCACCCTGAGCCCGTGTGAGAGCACCCTGAGCCTGTGAGAGCACCCTGAGCCCCTGTGAGAGCACCCTGAGCCTGTGAGAGCACCCTGAGCCTGTGAGAGCACCCTGAGCTCCTGTGAGAGCACCCTGAGCTCCTGTGAGAGCACCCTGAGCTCCTGTGAGAGCACCCTGAGCCTGTGAGAGCACCCTGAGCCTGTGAGAGCACCCTGAGCCTGTGAGAGCACCCTGAGCTCCTGTGAGAGCACCCTGAGCCCTGTGAGAGCACCCTGAGCCTGTGAGAGCACCCTGAGCTCCTGTGAGAGCACCCTGAGCCTGTGAGAGCACCCTGAGCCCATGTGAGAGCACCCTGAGCCTGTGAGAGCACCCTGAGCCCCTGTGAGAGCACCCTGAGCCTGTGAGAGCACCCTGAGCTCCTGTGAGAGCACCCTGAGCCTGTGAGAGCACCCTGAGCCTGTGAGAGCACCCTGAGCCTGTGAGAGCACCCTGAGCCCCTGTGAGAGCACCCTGAGCTCCTGTGAGAGCACCCTGAGCCTGTGAGAGCACCCAGAGCCTCTGTGAGAGCACCCTGAGCCTGTGAGAGCACCCTGAGCCTGTGAGAGCACCCAGAGCCTCTGTGAGAGCACCCTGAGCCTGTGAGAGCACCCTGAGCTCCTGTGAGAGCACCCTGAGCCTGTGAGAGCACCCTGAGCTCCTGTGAGAGCACCCTGAGCCTGTGAGAGCACCCTGAGCTCCTGTGAGAGCACCCTGAGCTCCTGTGAGAGCACCCTGAGCCTGTGAGAGCACCCTGAGCCTGTGAGAGCACCCAGAGCCTCTGTGAGCACCCTGAGCCTGTGAGAGCACCCTGAGCTCTGTGAGAGCACCCTGAGCCTGTGAGAGCACCCTGAGCCCCTGTGAGAGCACCCTGAGCCTGTGAGAGCACCCTGAGCTCCTGTGAGAGCACCCTGAGCCTGTGAGAGCACCCTGAGCTCCTGTGAGAGCACCCTGAGCTCCTGTGAGAGCACCCTGAGCCCTGTGAGAGCACCCTGAGCTCCTGTGAGAGCACCCTGAGCCTGTGAGAGCACCCTGAGCTCCTGTGAGAGCACCCTGAGCCTGTGAGAGCACCCTGAGCCTGTGAGAGCACCCTGAGCCTGTGAGAGCACCCTGAGCCCCTGTGAGAGCACTCTGAGCCTGTGAGAGCACCCTGAGCCTGTGAGAGCACCCTGAGCCTCTGTGAGAGCACCCTGAGCCTGTGAGAGCACCCTGAGCTCCTGTGAGAGCACCCTGAGCCTCTGTGAGAGCACCCTGAGCCTGTGAGAGCACCCTGAGCCTGTGAGAGCACCCTGAGCCCCTGTGAGAGCACCCTGAGCTCCTGTGAGAGCACCCTGAGCCTCTGTGAGAGCACCCTGAGCCCCTGTGAGAGCACCCTGAGCCTGTGAGAGCACCCTGAGCCTGTGAGAGCACCCTGAGCCTGTGAGAGCACCCTGAGCTCCTGTGAGAGCACCCTGAGCTCCTGTGAGAGCACCCTGAGCCTGTGAGAGCACCCTGAGCCTGTGAGAGCACCCTGAGCCTGTGAGAGCACCCTGAGCCTGTGAGAGCACCCTGAGCTCCTGTGAGAGCACCCTGAGCCCGTGTGAGAGCACCCTGAGCCTGTGAGAGCACCCTGAGCCCGTGTGAGAGCACCCTGAGCTCCTGTGAGAGCACCCTGAGCCTCTGTGAGAGCACCCTGAGCTCCTGTGAGAGCACCCTGAGCTCCTGTGAGAGCACCCTGAGCCTGTGAGAGCACCCTGAGCCGCTGTGAGAGCACCCTGAGCTCCTGTGAGAGCACCCTGAGCTCCTGTGAGAGCACCCTGAGCCTGTGAGAGCACCCTGAGCTCTGTGAGAGCACCCTGAGCTCCTGTGAGAGCACCCTGAGCCTGTGAGAGCACCCTGAGCCTGTGAGAGCACCCTGAGCCTGTGAGAGCACCCTGAGCCCCTGTGAGAGCACCCTGAGCTCCTGTGAGAGCACCCTGAGCCTGTGAGAGCACCCTGAGCCCCTGTGAGAGCACCCTGAGCCTCTGTGAGAGCACCCTGAGCCTCTGTGAGAGCACCCTGAGCCTGTGAGAGCACCCTGAGCCTGTGAGAGCACCCTGAGCTCCTGTGAGAGCACCCTGAGCCTGTGAGAGCACCCTGAGCTCCTGTGAGAGCACCCTGAGCCTGTGAGAGCACCCTGAGCTCCTGTGAGAGCACCCTGAGCCTGTGAGAGCACCCTGAGCTCCTGTGAGAGCACCCTGAGCCTGTGAGAGCACCCTGAGCTCCTGTGAGAGCACCCTGAGCTCCTGTGAGAGCACCCTGAGCCTGTGAGAGCACCCTGAGCCCCTGTGAGAGCACCCTGAGCCTGTGAGAGCACCCTGAGCCCGTGTGAGAGCACCCTGAGCTCCTGTGAGAGCACCCTGAGCTCTGTGAGAGCACCCTGAGCCCTGTGAGAGCACCCTGAGCTCCTGTGAGAGCACCCTGATCCCGTGTGAGAGCACCCTGAGACCGTGTGAGAGCACCCTGAGCCCCTGTGAGAGCACCCTGAGCCCGTGTGAGAGCACCCTGAGCCCCTGTGATAGCACCCTGAGCCTGTGAGAGCACCCTGAGCCTGTGAGAGCACCCTGAGCCTGTGAGAGCACCCTGAGCCTGTGAGAGCACCCTGAGCCCTGTGAGAGCACCCTGAGCTCTGTGAGAGCACCCTGAGCCTGTGAGAGCACCCTGAGCTCCTGTGAGAGCACCCTGAGCCCATGTGAGAGCACCCTGAGCTCCTGTGAGAGCACCCTGAGCTCCTGTGAGAGCACCCTGAGCCTGTGAGAGCACCCTGAGCCTGTGAGAGCACCCTGAGCTCTGTGAGAGCACCCTGAGCCTGTGAGAGCACCCTGAGCTCTGTGAGAGCACCCTGAGCTCCTGTGAGAGCACCCTGAGCCTGTGAGAGCACCCTGAGACTCTGTGAGAGCACCCTGAGCCTGTGAGAGCACCCTGAGCCCCTGTGAGAGCACCCTGAGCCTGTGAGAGCACCCTGAGCCTGTGAGAGCACCCTGAGCTCCTGTGAGAGCACCCTGAGCCTGTGAGAGCACCCTGAGCTCCTGTGAGAGCACCCTGAGCTCTGTGAGAGCACCCTGAGCCTGTGAGAGCACCCTGAGCTCTGTGAGAGCACCCTGAGCTCTGTGAGAGCACCCTGAGCCTGTGAGAGCACCCTGAGCTCCTGTGAGAGCACCCTGATCCCCTGTGAGAGCACCCTGATCCCCTGTGAGAGCACCCTGAGCCTGTGAGAGCACCCTGAGCCCCTGTGAGAGCACCCTGAGCCCCTGTGAGAGCACCCTGAGCTCCTGTGAGAGCACCCTGAGCCCCTGTGAGAGCACCCTGAGCCCCTGTGAGAGCACCCTGAGCCTGTGAGAGCACCCTGAGCCTGTGAGAGCACCCTGAGCCCCTGTGAGAGCACCCTGAGCCCGTGTGAGAGCACCCTGAGCCTCTGTGAGAGCACCCTGAGCCTCTGTGAGAGCACCCTGAGCCTCTGTGAGAGCACCCTGAGCCTGTGAGAGCACCCTGAGCCCTGTGAGAGCACCCTGAGCCCTGTGAGAGCACCCTGAGCCTGTGAGAGCACCCTGAGCTCCTGTGAGAGCACCCTGAGCTCCTGTGAGAGCACCCTGAGCCCGTGTGAGAGCACCCTGAGCCTGTGAGAGCACCCTGAGCCTGTGAGAGCACCCTGAGCTCTGTGAGAGCACCCTGAGCCCCTGTGAGAGCACCCTGAGCTCCTGTGAGAGCACCCTGAGCTCCTGTGAGAGCACCCTGAGCCTGTGAGAGCACCCTGAGCCCTGTGAGAGCACCCTGAGCCTGTGAGAGCACCCTGAGCCTGTGAGAGCACCTTGAGCCTCTGTGAGAGCACCCTGAGCCTGTGAGAGCACCCTGAGCTCCTGTGAGAGCACCCTGAGCCCGTGTGAGAGCACCCTGAGCTCCTGTGAGAGCACCCTGAGCCCCTGTGAGAGCACCCTGAGCCCCTGTGAGAGCACCCTGAGCCCGTGTGAGAGCACCTTGAGCCCCTGTGAGAGCACCCTGAGCCTGTGAGAGCACCCTGAGCCTGTGAGAGCACCCTGAGCCCGTGTGAGAGCACCCTGAGCCTGTGAGAGCACCCTGAGCCCGTGTGAGAGCACCCTGAGCTCCTGTGAGAGCACCCTGAGCCCCTGTGAGAGCACCCTGAGCCCCTGTGAGAGCACCCTGAGCCCCTGTGAGAGCACCCTGAGCCTGTGTGAGAGCACCCTGAGCCTGTGAGAGCACCCTGAGCTCCTGTGAGAGCACCCTGAGCCTGTGAGAGCACCCTGAGCCTGTGAGAGCACCCTGAGCCTGTGAGAGCACCCTGAGCCTGTGTGAGAGCACCCTGAGCTCTGTGAGAGCACCCTGAGCCTGTGTGAGAGCACCCTGAGCCTGTGAGAGCACCCTGAGCTCCTGTGAGAGCACCCTGAGCCTGTGTGAGAGCACCCTGAGCCCCTGTGAGAGCACCCTGAGCCCCTGTGAGAGCACCCTGAGCCTGTGAGAGCACCCTGAGCCTGTGAGAGCACCCTGAGCCCCTGTGAGAGCACCCTGAGCTCCTGTGAGAGCACCCTGAGCCTGTGAGAGCACCCTGAGCCCTGTGAGAGCACCCTGAGCTCCTGTGAGAGCACCCTGAGCCTGTGAGAGCACCCTGAGCCCCTGTGAGAGCACCCTGAGCCTGTGAGAGCACCCTGAGCCTCTGTGAGAGCACCCTGAGCCTGTGAGAGCACCCTGAGCCCGTGTGAGAGCACCCTGAGCTCCTGTGAGAGCACCCTGAGCCTGTGAGAGCACCCTGAGCCCTGTGAGAGCACCCTGAGCTCCTGTGAGAGCACCCTGAGCCCCTGTGAGAGCACCCTGAGCCTGTGAGAGCACCCTGAGCCTGTGTGAGAGCACCCTGAGCCCCTGTGAGAGCACCCTGAGCCTGTGAGAGCACCCTGAGCCCCTGTGAGAGCACCCTGAGCTCCTGTGAGAGCACCCTGAGCCTGTGAGAGCACCCTGAGCCTGTGAGAGCACCCTGAGCCCCTGTGAGAGCACCCTGAGCTCTGTGAGAGCACCCTGAGCCCGTGTGAGAGCACCCTGAGCCTGTGAGAGCACCCTGAGCTCCTGTGAGAGCACCCTGAGCCTGTGAGAGCACCCTGAGCCTGTGTGAGAGCACCCTGAGCCTCTGTGAGAGCACCCTGAGCTCCTGTGAGAGCACCCTGAGCTCCTGTGAGAGCACCCTGAGCCCCTGTGAGAGCACCCTGAGCCTCTGTGAGAGCACCCTGAGCCCCTGTGAGAGCACCCTGAGCCTGTGAGAGCACCCTGAGCCTGTGAGAGCACCCTGAGCCTGTGAGAGCACCCTGAGCTCCTGTGAGAGCACCCTGAGCCCCTGTGAGAGCACCCTGAGCCTGTGAGAGCACCCTGAGCCTGTGAGAGCACCCTGAGCCTGTGAGAGCACCCTGAGCTCCTGTGAGAGCACCCTGAGCCTGTGAGAGCACCCTGAGCCTGTGAGAGCACCCTGAGCCTGTGAGAGCACCCTGAGCTCCTGTGAGAGCACCCTGAGCCTGTGAGAGCACCCTGAGCCCCTGTGAGAGCACCCTGAGCTCCTGTGAGAGCACCCTGAGCCTGTGAGAGCACCCTGAGCCCGTGTGAGAGCACCCTGAGCCTGTGAGAGCACCCTGAGCCCTGTGAGAGCACCCTGAGCCCCTGTGAGAGCACCCTGAGCCTCTGTGAGAGCACCCTGAGCCTGTGAGAGCACCCTGAGCCTGTGAGAGCACCCTGAGCCCCTGTGAGAGCACCCTGAGCCTGTGAGAGCACCCTGAGCCTGTGAGAGCACCCTGAGCCTCTGTGAGAGCACCCTGAGCCCCTGTGAGAGCACCCTGAGCTCCTGTGAGAGCACCCTGAGCTCCTGTGAGAGCACCCTGAGCCCCTGTGAGAGCACCCTGAGCCTGTGAGAGCACCCTGAGCCTGTGAGAGCACCCTGAGCCCCTGTGAGAGCACCCTGAGCCTGTGAGAGCACCCTGAGCCTGTGAGAGCACCCTGAGCCTGTGTGAGAGCACCCTGAGCCTGTGAGAGCACCCTGAGCTCTGTGAGAGCACCCTGAGCCCCTGTGAGAGTACCCTGAGCTCCTGTGAGAGCACCCTGAGCCTGTGAGAGCACCCTGAGCCTGTGAGAGCACCCTGAGCCCCTGTGAGAGCACCCTGAGCTCTGTGAGAGCACCCTGAGCTCCTGTGAGAGCACCCTGAGCCTGTGAGAGCACCCTGAGCCCTGTGAGAGCACCCTGAGCCTGTGAGAGCACCCTGAGCCTGTGAGAGCACCCTGAGCCTCTGTGAGAGCACCCTGAGCCTGTGAGAGCACCCTGAGCCCTGTGAGAGCACCCTGAGCCCCTGTGAGAGCACCCTGAGCCTGTGAGAGCACCCTGAGCCCCTGTGAGAGCACCCTGAGCCTGTGTGAGAGCACCCTGAGCTCTGTGAGAGCACCCTGAGCTCCTGTGAGAGCACCCTGAGCCTGTGAGAGCACCCTGAGCCTCCGTGAGAGCACCCTGAGCCCTGTGAGAGCACCCTGAGCCTGTGAGAGCACCCTGAGCCTCCGTGAGAGCACCCTGAGCCCTGTGAGAGCACCCTGAGCCCCTGTGAGAGCACCCTGAGCCTGTGAGAGCACCCTGAGCCTCCGTGAGAGCACCCTGAGCCCCTGTGAGAGCACCCTGAGCTCCTGTGAGAGCACCCTGAGCCTCTGTGAGAGCACCCTGAGCCTGTGAGAGCACCCTGAGCCCTGTGAGAGCACCCTGAGCCTGTGAGAGCACCCTGAGCCTCCGTGAGAGCACCCTGAGCCCTGTGAGAGCACCCTGAGCCCCTGTGAGAGCACCCTGAGCCCGTGAGAGCACCCTGAGCCTCTGTGAGAGCACCCTGAGCCTGTGAGAGCACCCTGAGCCCCTGTGAGAGCACCCTGAGCTCCTGTGAGAGCACCCTGAGCCTCTGTGAGAGCACCCTGAGCCTGTGAGAGCACCCTGAGGTCCTGTGAGAGCACCCTGAGCCCCTGTGAGAGCACCCTGAGCCCCTGTGAGAGCACCCTGAGCCCCTGTGAGAGCACCCTGAGCCCCTGTGAGAGCACCCTGAGCCTGTGAGAGCACCCTGAGCCCCTGTGAGAGCACCCTGAGCCTGTGAGAGCACCCTGAGCTCCTGTGAGAGCACCCTGAGCCCCTGTGAGAGCACCCTGAGCTCCTGTGAGAGCACCCTGAGCTCCTGTGAGAGCACCCTGAGCCTCTGTGAGAGCACCCTGAGCCCTGTGAGAGCACCCTGAGCCCCTGTGAGAGCACCCTGAGCCCTTGTGAGAGCACCCTGAGCTCCTGTGAGAGCACCCTGAGCTCCTGTGAGAGCACCCTGAGCCTGTGAGAGCACCCTGAGCTCCTGTGAGAGCACCCTGAGCCTGTGAGAGCACCCTGAGCCCGTGTGAGAGCACCCTGAGCCTCTGTGAGAGCACCCTGAGCCCGTGTGAGCACCCTGAGCTCTTGTGAGAGCACCCTGAGCCTGTGAGAGCACCCTGAGCCCGTGTGAGAGCACCCTGAGCCTGTGAGAGCACCCTGAGCTCCTGTGAGAGCACCCTGAGCCTGTGTGAGCACCCTGAGCTCTTGTGAGAGCACCCTGAGCCTCTGTGAGAGCACCCTGAGCCTGTGAGAGCACCCTGAGCCCCTGTGAGAGCACCCTGAGCCTGTGAGAGCACCCTGAGCTCCTGTGAGAGCACCCTGAGCCCCTGTGAGAGCACCCTGAGCCTGTGAGAGCACCCTGAGCCTGTGAGAGCACCCTGAGCCCCTGTGAGAGCACCCTGAGCCCCTGTGAGAGCACCCTGAGCCTGTGAGAGCACCCTGAGCCCCTGTGAGAGCACCCTGAGCCTGTGAGAGCACCCTGAGTCTGTGAGAGCACCCTGAGCCTGTGAGAGCACCCTCAGCCTGTGAGAGCACCCTGAGCTCCTGTGAGAGCACCCTGAGCCTGTGAGAGCACCCTCAGCCTGTGAGAGCACCCTGAGCTCCTGTGAGAGCACCCTGAGCTCCTGTGAGAGCACCCTGAGCCTGTGAGAGCACCCTGAGCCCGTGTGAGAGCACCCTGAGCTCCTGTGAGAGCACCCTGAGCTCCTGTGAGAGCACCCTGAGCCTGTGAGAGCACCCTGAGCTCCTGTGAGAGCACCCTGAGCCTGTGAGAGCACCCTGAGCCCCTGTGAGAGCACCCTGAGCTCCTGTGAGAGCACCCTGAGCCTGTGAGAGCACCCTGAGCCTGTGAGAGCACCCTGAGCCCCTGTGAGAGCACCCTGAGCTCCTGTGAGAGCACCCTGAGCCCCTGTGAGAGCACCCTGAGCCTGTGAGAGCACCCTGAGCCCCTGTGAGAGCACCCTGAGCCCCTGTGAGAGCACCCTGAGCCTGTGAGAGCACCCTGAGCCTGTGAGAGCACCCTGAGCTCCTGTGAGAGCACCCTGAGCCTGTGAGAGCACCCTGAGCCTGTGAGAGCACCCTGAGCTCCTGTGAGAGCACCCTGAGCCTGTGAGAGCACCCTGAGCTCTGTGAGAGCACCCTGAGCCTGTGAGAGCACCCTGAGCTCCTGTGAGAGCACCCCGAGCCCCTGTGAGAGCACCCTGAGCCTGTGAGAGCACCCTGAGCCTGTGTGAGAGCACCCTGAGCCTGTGAGAGCACCCTGAGCCTGTGAGAGCACCCTGAGCCCGTGTGAGAGCACCCTGAGCCTCTGTGAGAGCACCCTGAGCCTGTGAGAGCACCCTGAGCCTGTGAGAGCACCCTGAGCCTGTGAGAGCACCCTGAGCCTGTGAGAGCACCCTGAGCCTGTGAGAGCACCCTGAGCTCTGTGAGAGCACCCTGAGCCCGTGTGAGAGCACCCTGAGCTCCTGTGAGAGCACCCTGAGCTCCTGTGAGAGCACCCTGAGCCTGTGAGAGCACCATGAGCCTTTGAGAGCACCCTGAGCCTGTGAGAGCACCCTGAGCCTGTGAGAGCACCCTGAGCTCCTGTGAGAGCACCCTGAGCCTGTGAGAGCACCCTGAGCCTGTGAGAGCACCCTGAGCTCTGTGAGAGCACCCTGAGCCTGTGAGAGCACCCTGAGCCTGTGAGAGCACCCTGAGCCTGTGAGAGCACCCTGAGCCTCTGTGAGAGCACCCTGAGCTCCTGTGAGAGCACCCTGAGCTCCTGTGAGAGCACCCTGAGCTCCTGTGAGAGCACCCTGAGCTCCTGTGAGAGCACCCTGAGCCTGTGAGAGCACCCTGAGCTCTGTGAGAGCACCCTGAGCTCCTGTGAGAGCACCCTGAGCCTGTGAGAGCACCCTGAGCTCCTGTGAGAGCACCCTGAGCCTGTGAGATCACCCTGAGCCTGTGAGAGCACCCTGAGCCTGTGAGAGCACCCTGAGCCCCTGTGAGAGCACCCTGAGCCTGTGAGAGCACCCTGAGCCCATGTGAGAGCACCCTGAGCCCCTGTGAGAGCACCCTGAGCCTGTGTGAGAGCACCCTGAGCTCCTGTGAGAGCACCCTGAGCTCCTGTGAGAGCACCCTGAGCCCCTGTGAGAGCACCCTGAGCCTGTGAGAGCACCCTGAGCCTCTGTGAGAGCACCCTGAGCCTCTGTGAGAGCACCCTGAGCTCCTGTGAGAGCACCCTGAGCCCGTGTGAGAGCACCCTGAGCCTGTGAAAGCACCCTGAGCCTGTGAGAGCACCCTGAGCCCCTGTGAGAGCACCCTGAGCCTGTGAGAGCACCCTGAGCCCCTGTGAGAGCACCCTGAGCTCCTGTGAGAGCACCCTGAGCTCCTGTGAGAGCACCCTGAGCCTGTGAGAGCACCCTGAGCATGTGAGAGCACCCTGAGCCCCTGTGAGAGCACCCTGAGCCTGTGAGAGCACCCTGAGCTCCTGTGAGAGCACCCTGAGCCCTGTGAGAGCACCCTGAGCCTGTGAGAGCACCCTGAGCCTGTGAGAGCACCCTGAGCCTGTGAGAGCACCCTGAGCCCTGTGAGAGCACCCTGAGCCTGTGAGAGCACCCTGAGCCTGTGAGAGCACCCTGAGCCTGTGAGAGCACCCTGAGCCCGTGTGAGAGCACCCTGAGCCTGTGAGAGCACCCTGAGCCTGTGAGAGCACCCTGAGCCCCTGTGAGAGCACCCTGAGCCTGTGAGAGCACCCTGAGCTCCTGTGAGAGCACCCTGAGCTCCTGTGAGAGCACCCTGAGCTCCTGTGAGAGCACCCTGAGCCTGTGAGAGCACCCTGAGCCCCTGTGAGAGCACCCTGAGCCCCTGTGAGAGCACCCTGAGCCTGTGAGAGCACCCTGAGCTCCTGTGAGAGCACCCTGAGCCCCTGTGAGAGCACCCTGAGCTCCTGTGAGAGCACCCTGAGCCCGTGTGAGAGCACCCTGAGCCTGTGAGAGCACCCTGAGCCTGTGAGAGCACCCTGAGCCTGTGAGAGCACCCTGAGCCTGTGAGAGCACCCTGAGCTCCTGTGAGAGCACCCTGAGCCTGTGAGAGCACCCTGAGCTCCTGTGAGAGCACCCTGAGCCTGTGTGAGGGCACCCTGAGCCCCTGTGACAGCACCCCGAGCCTTCAGAGGATGAAGGGAGCAGAAAAGTCAGTGCAAATCCCAGCAGCACCATCAGGGCAGACGCTTCCCTTGCACAGATGAATGCAGGAGAGAGAGAGGAGGAAGGGAAAAAGTGAAAGAAAGCTTCCAAATTCCTCCCTCATCTTTGTATTTTGTGGCACTAAGGGTGTCAGTTATAAGATCTCTGCGTGTGCAGGGGCAGCTGCTGCAGCTGCCCCTGGTGAGAAAGCGAGTGAGGGTTGGGCTGAAGCTGTTAAATACAGACAGTGTTCATCAGGAGGGAACATCTCTGCATTCCCTGCACTGTTCTGAACTGCAGAGTGGGGTTTGTTGGAATTTGGTGGTTTAACTCTCTGTTTGAGCACCCCCATCCTTTCCTGGTCACCTCCTCGTGTCCCTCCATTCCCAGGTGGCTGCAGGGCAGGCTGGTGGCATCACAGGGACAGTGGCTGGTGGCATCACGGGGACAATGGCTGGTGGCATCACAGGGACAATGGCTGGTGGCATCACGGGGACAATGGCTGGTGGCATCATGGGGACAATGGCTGGTGGCATCACGGGGACAATGGCTGGTGGCATCACAGGGTGATGGCTGGTGGCATCACGGGGACAATGGCTGGTGGCATCACGGGTGATGGCTGGTGGCATCACAGGGACAATGGTTGGTGGCATCACGGGGACAATGGCTGGTGGCATCACAGGGACATGGCTGGTGGCATCACGGGGACATGGCTGGTGGCATCATGGGGTAATGGCTGGTAGCATCATGGGGTGATGGCTGGTGGCATCACGGGGTGATGGCTGTGGTGGCATCAGAGGGTGATGGCTGGTGGCATCACGGGGACAATGGCTGGTGGCATCACGGGGTGATGGCTGGTGGCATCATGGGGTAATGGCTGGTGGCATCATGGGGGGCATGGCTGGTGGCATCATGGGGACATGGCTGGTGGCATCTTGGGGTGATGGCTGGTGGCATCACAGGAGTGATGGCTGTGGTGGCATCACAGGGTGATGGCTGGTGGCATCATGGGGACAGTAGCTGGTGGCATCACAGGGTGATGGCTGGTGGCATCACAGGAGTGATGGCTGGTGGCATCACGGGGACAATGGCTGGTGGCATCATGGGGTGATGGCTGGTGGCATCACAGGGTGATGGCTGGTGGCATCACAGGAGTGATGGCTGTGGTGGCATCACAGGGTGATGGCTGGTGGCATCATGGGGACATGGCTGGTGGCATCATGGGGTGATGGCTGGTGGCATCATGGGGTGATGGCTGGTGGCATCATGGGGTAATGGCTGGTGGCATCACAGGGTGATGGCTGGTGGCATCATGGGGACATGGCTGGTGGCATCATGGGGACATGGCTGGTGGCATCATGGGGTGATGGCTGGTGGCATCATGGGGTAATGGCTGGTGGCATCACAGGGTGATGGCTGGTGGCATCATGGGGACATGGCTGGTGGCATCACGGGGACAATGGCTGGTGGCATCATGGGGGCTCCTGACCCTTCCCTCCAGCCCTGGTGCAGGTCTGAGTGATGGCCATGGCACAGATTTGTTTAATTAAGGGGATTCATGGTCTGCACCACGGGAGACCCGTTGTCCTGTGCCTTCTGGGAGAACCCCAGAACTTTCCCATCTTTGAGCTAGGACTGACAGCGATGGGAAGGGGGATGGGGATAAAGCTGGCACCTTAGGACTGGTGTCCCTTTGTGCTGCTGGCTTCCAGCAGGCCAGCAAAGCCCTCTGTCCAGCACACCAGCAGCAGGCTGGGGTTCACCTCCCAGTACCAACAGGTCAGGTTTGTTTTCCCTGCAGGCTGTTTTGGTGTCACCAGGAATTCTGCCACTCTGCTCTGGGAGCCCTGGCTGAGCTGCAGGAGCTGTTGGCTGTGTTCTGCTGCAGCGTTCTCTGAAGCTCCCATGGAATCTGGCTCCCTGAGTGGATCTCAGGTCCTGGCCTCACCAGCCTGAGGAGCTGCTGGGACTCTGCAGTTCCATAAGAGCTGACCACATTTTCCGTCCTCCACAGCCAAATTCCGCCACTGCTGGTTTTGTGGGCGCTGCTGGGACCAGCAGCAGTTTTCATGAGGCTGCTGAGATAACTCTTCCTCCTTACAACAGCCGTGGAGAGCCACAGCCAGTGGGGAAACTGGGGCTGCTGATGGCAATTCCTTGGGGCTTCTGGTGGGCTGTCAGAAAGCAGGTGTGGTTTGGAGAATGGGGGAGGCAGGAAGAGTGACCCCTGTGGCCTTTCATGGGAGGCTGGTCAGCCTGGTCTGGGGGGTTTGCTGTTGTCTCAGGTGGAGGAGGCAGAGACAAGAACAGATGGGAGACAGAGGCTGGTCACTGAATCCCAGGATGGGTTGGATGGGAAGGGACTTTAGGGTCATCTCATTCCAACCCCTGCTGGACACCTCCCACTGTCCCAGGCTGCTCCAAGCCCTGTCCAGCCTGGCCTGGGACACTGCCAGGGATCCAGGGGCAGCCACAGCTGCTCTGGGCACCCTGGGCCAGGGCCTGCCCACCCTCCCAGCCAGCAATTCCTGCCCCAGATCCCATCTGTCCCTGCCCTCTGGCCCTGGGAAGCCATTCCCTGGGTGCTGTCCCTGCAGGCCTTGTCCCCAGTCCCTCTGCAGCTCTCCTGGAGGCCCTGGAGGCCCTGGCAGGGGCTCTGAGCTCTCCCTGGAGCCTTCTGTGGTGCAGCTGAACAGCCCCAGGTGTCCCAGGCTGGCTCCAGAGCAGAGGGGCTCCAGCCCTGGCAGCATCTCCGTGGCCTCCTCTGGCCTGGCTGCAGCAGCTCCAGGTCCTTGTGCTGTTGGAGCCAGGGCTGGGGCAGCTCTGCAGGTGGGGTCTCAGCTGAGCACAGGGGCAGAGGGGCAGAATCCCCCCTTCCCTTGGCCTGCCTCTCTCCCACTCCTCGGGGATCCTGTTGTCTGCTGCTCCCCTGGCCGTGGAACATCTCCCTGTATGTGCCAGCAGCTTTTCCCTGGATGTTCAGTGAGGGGGACGAGGGTGAGGACAGGGGTGTCACTTGCTGGGCTCCAGGGCCTTCAGTCCTTTAGGGTGACCCTGCCTCAGCCCCTCTGACTGCAGGAGCTGCCACGGGCCCTCGCTCAGCTGGGGAGTGAGGCACAGCCAGGAGCACCACAAAGGCCATCGCTTTGCTTGTCAGAAAAAATAGGGCTCTGTCTTCCCTTTTCCCCCCCGCCATGGGCTGTGCTTTCCCTTTCAGCGCTTCTGGAGCTCTACTAATTATTAATTATTAGGCTGACGAGGCAGAAGTTGGTTTCTTTCCATTGCGTCTGGAGCAGACGCCAAGGAGCTCGGCGCGGGAGCTGGCACAGGACCTTGCCCACCTCCTTCCACCTGGGCTCAGCAGCCCCACGGGGCTCTGCTCACGGGGTCACACCGGGGTCTGCTTGGACCCTGAGTGCCACACCCCCATTAGAGCAGAGTTCTGCTCACAGGGTCACACCAGGGTCTGGTTGGACCCTGAGGACCACCCCGTCCCACACCCCCACCCAGAGCAGAGCTCTGCTCACAGGGTCACACCAGGGTCTGCTTGGACCCTGAGTGCCACACCCCCATTAGAGCAGAGTTCTGCTCATGGGGTCACACCAGGGTCTGGTTGGACCCTGAGGACCACCCAGTCCCACACCCCCATTAGAGCAGAGTTCTGCTCATGGGGTCACACCAGGGTCTGCTTGGACCCTGAGTCTTACACCCCCACCAGAGCAGAGTTCTGCTCACAGGGTCACACCAGGGTCTGCTTGGACCCTGAGTGCCACACCCCCACCAGAGCAGAGTTCTGCTCACAGGGTCACACCAGGGTCTGCTTGGACCCTGAGTGCCACACCCCCATTAGAGCAGAGTTCTGCTCATGGGGTCACACCGGGGTCTGCTTGGACCCTGAGTGCCACACCCCCACCAGAGCAGAGTTCTGCTCACAGGGTCACACCAGGGTCTGCTTGGACCCTGAGTGCCACACCCCCATTAGAGCAGAGTTCTGCTCATGGGGTCACACCGGGGTCTGCTTGGACCCTGAGTGCCACACCCCCACCAGAGCAGAGTTCTGCTCACAGGGTCACACCAGGGTCTGCTTGGACCCTGAGTGCCACACCCCCATTAGAGCAGAGTTCTGCTCATGGGGTCACACCGGGGTCTGCTTGGACCCTGAGTGCCACACCCCCACCAGAGCAGAGTTCTGCTCACGGGGTCACACCAGGGTCTGCTTGGACCGTGAGGACCACACCCTCACCAGAGCAGAGTTCTGCTCACGGGGTCACACCAGGGTCTGCTTGGACCCTGAGGACCACACCCTCACCAGAGCAGAGTTCTGCTCATGGGGTCACACCAGGGTCTGCTTGGACCCTGAGTGCCACACCCCCACCAGAGCAGAGTTCTGCTCACGGGGTCACACCAGGGTTTGGTTGGACCCTGACTCTTACAGTGCCACCAGATCAGAGTTCTGCTCATGGAATCACAGCAGGGTTTGGTGGACAGGACCCTGAGGATCACCCAGTCCTACACCCCCACCAGAGCAGAGTTCTGTTCATGGAATCACACCGGAGTCTGGTTGGACCCTGAGGACCACCCAGTCCTACATCCCCACCAGAGCAGAGTTCTGCTCACAGGGTCATACCAGGATTTGGTTGGACCGTGAGGACCACCCAGCCCCACCCACAGAGACCAGAGTTCTGCTCACAGGATCACAGGGGGGTTTGGTTGGACCTTGAGGACCATCCAGTCTCACACTCCCACGAGACCCAAGTTCTGCTCACGGGGTCACAGGAGGGTTTGGTTGGACCTTGAGTCCTACACCCCCACCAGAGCAGAGTTCTGCTCAAAGGATCACAGCAGGGTTTGGTTGGACCCTGAGGACAACCCAGTCCCACACCTCCACCCAGAGCAGAGTTCTGCTCATGGGATCACAGCAGGGTTTGGTTGGACCCTGAGGAGCACCCAGTCCCACCTGCAGTGACCGGAGTTCTGCTCACAGGATCACAGGGGGGTTTGATTGGACCTTGAGGACCATCCAGTCTCACACCCCTACCAGAGCAGAGTTCTGCTCATGGAATCACACCAGGGTTTGGTGGACAGGACCCTGAGGACCACCCAGTCCCACCTGCAGAGACTGAAGTTCTGCTTACAGGATCACAAGGGGGTTTGGTTGGACCTTGAGGAGCATCCAGTCTCACACCCCCACCAGAGCAGAGTTCTGCTCATGGGGTCACAGGGTTTGGTTGGATCCTGAGTCTTACACTGCCACCAGAGCAGAGTTCTGATCACAGGATCAGAAGGGAGGTCCCTGAGGACCACCCAGTCCCACCCGTAGAGACCACAGTGCCAGGGGGCTGAGCAGTGCTGGTCCTGGGTGGTGGGGCTGAGGTGAGGTGCAGGGATGGATCTCAAGGCTGACGTGGCACCACATTAAATAAGCACATTGATCCCAACCCTATTTGACAGAGCTCCCTTTGCCAGCAGGAGATTTTGGTTGCTTCTGTTTGTTTTCTTTGCCTTGTCAGGCTCTCTCCCAGAGACCTGTGCGGGGACTGGGATCTCCAGCTCAGGTTTAGGAAGCTCAGGTGATTCCCCACGAGTGGAAAAGTGGAAAAACCCCACTGATGGTTGCTCATCAGGTCCCAGGCTGCCCTTGAGCCTTCCCGTGGTCCTCAGAGCCTCCAGCAGCTCCCGGTGGGTTGAGCAGCACGAGTTCCCTTCCCATGGCCTCAGGGACCTTCCCGTGCAGGGTGCCTTTCCTTGCAGAGCCTCAGGACCTGTCCACCTCCCTGCTGCCTTCCTCCCCTCGTTCCCCTCTGGTTTTGTCCCCCTGGTTTGCCTGTGGCAGCTCTCTGGTGCCTGCCCCGCTCCCTGAACGCGCCAGCCGCTTTCTCTGCTCAGCCCTTGCGTGCAAAAGCCAGCATTAGATAATTGCTGGGTTGAGAAGAGGCTGTAATTATTTTTGCTTCCCGACTAGAGGAGCAGGCAGTGCTTGCCAAACTGCTCGGTAACTGCTGGCAGATGCTCTTCAGAGGGTATCCCTGCCCTGCCCACATCCTCCGTATGGCTTCATGTTAGCTGTGAGCTGGCTCCCCCTGCACACCCTGCGCCTGCTGCCCTGCTTCTCAGCCACCCTCGGCAGCGGGCGATTGCTCAGCACTGACTGTTTTCCCTGGTGTTTTGTTGTTCCTGGTGACTTCTGCCCGGGAGCAGCAGGGTCCCAGCAGAGCTGCTGGGGGGCGCAGGGCACAGGGCCAGGCTCTGCACCCACTGCCGCGTCCGTGGAGCAGCTCGGCTGGTTAAGGGCTCCAACATCACTCTACCAGAAGGAACTCGACAGGAGCAGACCCACAGTTATTCTAGTTTATTTTATTTTATTTTATTTTATTTTATTTTATTTTATTTTATTTTATTTTACTTTACTGTATTTCACTTTATTTTACTATTTTAATTTATTTTTATATTTTACTTTACTTTTTCTTATTATATTATTTTATTTTACTTTGTTTTACTTTATTTTATTTTTATTATTTTTTATTTTATTTTATTTCTTTTACTTTATTTTTTATTTTATTTCTTATTTAATTTTTTACTTTACTTATTTTTATTTTATTTTACTTTATTTTACTATATTATTTTTTATTTTACTTTACTTTTTTATTATTTTATTTTACTTTATTTTATTCTATTTTTATTACTATTTTTATTTTACTTTATTATTTTATTTTACTTAATTTTTACTTTATTTTACTATTTTTTTTTATTTTACTTTACTTTTTCTTCTTTTATTACTATTTTACTTTTTTTACTATTTTATTTTACTTTACTATTTTACTTTATTATTATATTTTACTTTACTTTTTCTTATTATATTATTTTATTTTACTTTGTTTTACTTTATTTGATTTTTATTATTTTTTATTTTATTTCTCATTTAATTTTTTTACTTTACTTATTTTTATTTTATCTTACTTTATTTTACTTTATTTTACTATTTGATTTTTTATTTTATTTTACTTTATTTTATTCTATTTTTATTACTATTTTTATTTTTAATTTTACTTTATTTTATTATTTTATTTTACTTTAATTTTACTTTATTTTACTATTTTATTTTTTATTTTACTTTACTTTTTCTTCTTTTACTTTACTTTTTCTTCTTTTTTTACTTTATTATTTTATTTTACTTTATTTTATTTTACTATATTATTTTTTATTTTACTTTACTTTTTTATTATTTTATTTTACTTTATTTTATTCTATTTTTATTACTATTTTTATTTTTAATTTTACTTTATTTTATTATTTTATTTTACTTTATTTTTACTTTATTTTACTATTTTATTTTTTATTTTACTTTACTTTTTCTTCTTTTTTTACTTTATTATTTTATTTTATTTTATTTTATTTTATTTTATTTTATTTTATTTTATTTTATTTTATTTTATTTTATTTTATTTTATTTTATTTTATTTATTTCCTCCTCTGAGACTCACCAACAGCTGCAGGGAGACGGGCGGCGTGCAGAACCCTGAGCTGATCATCTGGAAGGAAAAGCCCAGCTGTTTGCTTGTGCTTCAGACCTTCTGTCCCTTTCTCTTTCCAGCTGTTTCCACATGCTTCAGACCTTTTGTCCCCTCCTGTTTCCAAATGAAGGATCTGCGGGTAAAAACCACAGGGGAAAGCTGGAAGTACTTTGTGGGTCTTGAACAGCCTTTTCCTGCCTGTAACAGCTGTGAGAAGCGGTCCCTTGCCCGTGGCCACCTCTGCGTGGTCACCTGCCACCAGAACACGACGTTTTCCCAGGAAGATCCCCCAAACACTGGGATCCCCTGGCTGAATGCACATCCCCATCCCCGGCAGGTGTTGGTGTTTGCATGCAGGGCTGAGGGTGTGTCTTGGTTTGGGAAGACAGGTTTCTGCCAAGGAAACTGGGGTTCCCCTAGAATGGGGAATGCAAACCCCTCACCCCCCGCCAAATTATAATTTTGCAATCAAGGGCTCTCAGGCAAAGATGTTGGGGATAGGAATAACAGTTCTTTACTAGGAATATTAACAATACAAATGTGATAGGAAGCAAAACCACCCAACCAAACAAGCAAATGAACAAATAAACAACAATTTTGGAAAACCCTGACAGAGTCAGAGCCACAACCTGACCCTGTGATTCAGGGTGTTGAAAGCTGTCCAAAAGTGAGTCCTTCTGAAGTGGCAGACGTGATTCTGTTGGAGCAGAGATGATTCTGTGGAAAAGCAGATCCAGGGGTGGTGAGGAGGGGAATCTGGTGATGATGAGGAGGGGGTCCGGGGATGGTGAGGTGCAATCTGGTGAGAAACGAAGTCCGGTCTTCCTCCCAGGATAAATCCAGCGAAGAACTGGCAGCTCTCCTGTCTGTGAGTCTCCGTTTATCCAGCCAAAACTGCCTGCTCCCCTTCTCCCCACTGCCAGGGCAGGAGATGTATAGAAATGCAGATGCCCCGCTCTGGGGGGAAGGTACAGGCTGCAAAGGTGCTGGTAAAGGTGCCAATGGCCTATCGAGATGAGGCGTCAGGCCCCCAAACAAATGGAAATAGAATACACAAAACCCGGCGAGCCAGGACAGGGTGCCAGCAGATTCCTTCAAAAGCCACTGCACCTTGGTGAGGGACTCCTCCGCTGCTCGGGGGAGCGTGGTGGCACTGCCAAAAGGCAAAGAGGCTCTGAGGCATGGGGCTGTGCTCCAGGGAGGGCCCAGCTTGCTGCCACTGCTCACCCAGCTGGTGTTGGGTTCATACTCACCAGCTCCAGCTTCTTAATGCCTTAGTGGGTGAGAAAACAGATTTTATATCCTTCATATAAAAACATGCATACATTTACCTGCTCAGCTCTAGTTTGGGAGAGGGTCAGGGATGGCATTCCCAGGCTGCTGCTGACGTTTTTGGGGTCTGAGTTCAGGGGGTGTCACATCCTCACAGATTTTATATCCTTCATATAAAAACACGTATACATTTACCTGTTCAGCTCTAATTTGGGAGAGGGCCAGGGATGGCATCCCCGGGCTGCTGCCAATGTTTGTGGGGTCTGAGTTCAGGGGGTGTCAGATCCTCACAGATTTTATATCCTTCATATAAAAACATGCATACATTTACCTGTTCAGCTCTGATTTGGGAGAGGGTCAGGGATGGCATCCCCGGGCTGCTGCCAACGTTTTTGGGGTCTGAGTTCAGGGGGTGTCAGATCCTCACAGATTTGATATCCTTCATATAAAAACATGTATACATTTACCTGTTCAGCTCTAATTTGGGAGAGGGTCAGGGATGGCATCCCTGGGCTGCTGCCAACATTTGTGGGGTGTCACATTCTCACAGATTTTATATCCTTCATATAAAAACATGTATACATTTACCTGTTCAGCACTAGTTTGGGAGAGGCCCAGGGATGGCATCCCTGATGTTTGTGGGGTCTGAGTTCAGGGGGCGTCACATCCTCACAGACGCTTCTGAAGGCTTTTTTGACAAAACCGCCTCCTTTGCCCGAGCAGTTCTGGTTGTTACCAGCTGAGAAGCTCCGTGGCCCTCTCAGCTGGCCAGCAGGGAGGGTTTGCACCCTCATTTCTGTGCCGTTTCTGCCGCGTGGTTCTACGTGGGCAGTCGTGGACGCGACACGCTGTTCAGCCACTCCAAAATTGCTCCGTAACATTTTCAAGCAAATTTGAAAAAAAAAAAAGAAAAAAAGAGAGAGAGAGAGGCAGCGAAGGGGGAAGGAGGAGTTACAGTTCCCTGCATCTTGCAAATGGAAAAGGGGAAACCCAGCAGCTGAGAAGTGCTGGTGGTGCAGGGTGGTTGGGAGGGGATAAGTGATGATCCCCCGAAAGGTCACGGTTTTGCCCGTGGTTAACCTTCAGCGAGCTGCTACGTGGGCAGGGCACAGGTAGCACTGGCCTCAAAGGGATCCCTCTCTTCTCTTCTCTTCCAGGAGTGAGGCTGGACCTGCTGAGGGCTGAGAGCTCAGGGAGCTCCTCGGGATGCTGTAGCCATCGGACCGCACTCAGCGCCACCTGGAAAAGGTACGGAGCGGGGAGGAGCTGGAACTGCAAACCTGGAAGCTCCCTGTGCTGAAGGCAGCCAAAAACTGAGTTTTGTCCTGCAAAACCCCTGCTCCGTTGGGCCACGTGTGTGCTGGTGAGGAGGATGGGGGCTGCCTGCACTGCAGAGGGAGCGACAAGAGGGGCAAAGCTCTGCTGACCGCCGGGGAGCCCGGCCGGTGCCTGGCTGCACCTCTGGTGGGGGAAACACGGCCGAGGGTGGTGGGCAGGGAGGGTTTGGGGCAGGGCAGGAGGGTTTGGGGCAGGGCAGGGAGGGTTTGGGGCAGGGCAGGAGGGTTTGGGGCAGGGCAGGGAGGGTTTGGGGCAGGGCAGGGAAGGTTTGGGTCAGGGCAGGAGGGTTTGGGGCAGGGCAGGGAGGGTTTGGGGCAGGGCAAGAGGGTTTGTGGCAGGGCAGGGAGGATTTGGGGCAGGGCAGGGAGGGTTTGGGGCAGGGCAGGGAAGTTTTGGGGCAGGGCAGGGAGGGTTTGGGGCAGGGCAGGGAGGGTTTGGGGCAGGGCAGGAGGGTTTGGGGCAGGGCAGGAGGGTTTGGAACAGGGCTGGAGGGTTTGGGGCAGGGCAGGAGGGTTTGGGACAGGGCAGAGGGTGGTGGGCAGGGAGGGTTTGGGGCAGGGCAGGAGGGTTTGGGGCAGGACAGGGAAGGTTTGGAGCAGGGCAGGAGGGTTTGGGGCAGGGCAGGAGGGTTTGGGACAGGGCAGGGAGGGTTTGTGGCAGGGCAGGGAAGGTTTGGAGCAGGGCAGGGAAGGTTTGGGGCAGGGCAGGGAAGGTTTGGGGCAGGGCAGGAGGGTTTGGGGCAGGGCAGGAGGGTTTGGGGCAGGGCAGGGAAGGTTTGGGGCAGGGCAGGGAAGGTTTGGGGCAGGGCAGGGAAGGTTTGGGGCAGGGCAGGGAGGGTTTGGGGCAGGACAGGGAAGGTTTGGGGCAGGGCAGGAGGGTTTGGGGCTGGGCCGGGAGGGTTTGGGGCAGGGCAGGGAGGGTTTGGGGCAGGGCAGGGAGGGTTTGGGGCAGGGAGGGTTTGGGGCAGGGCAGGAGGGTTTGGGGCTGGGCCGGGAGGGTTTGGGGCAGGGCAGGGAAGGTTTGGAGCAGGGCAGGAGGGTTTGGGGCAGGGCAGGAGGGTTTGGGGCAGGGCAGGAGGGTTTTGGGCAGGGCAGGAAGGGTTTGGGGCAGGGCAGGGAGGGTTTGGGGCAGGGCAGGGAGGGTTTGGAGCAGGGCAGGAGGGTTTGGGGCAGGGCAGGAGGGTTTTGGGCAGGGCAGGGAAGGTTTGGGGCAGGGCAGGGAGGGTTTGGGGCAGGGCAGGGAGGGTTTGGGGCAGGGCAGGGAGGGTTTGGGGCAGGGCAGGAGGGTTTGGGGCAGGGCAGGGAAGGTTTGGGGCAGGGCAGGAGGGTTTGTGGCAGGGCAGGGAGGGTTTGGGGCAGGGCAGGGAAGGTTTGGGGCAGGGCAGGAGGGTTTGGGGCAGGGCAGGAGGGTTTGGGGCAGGGCAGGGAGCGTTTGGGACAGGGCAGGAGGGTTTGGGGCAGGGCAGGAGGGTTTGGGGCAGGGAGGGTTTAGGGCAGGGCAGGGAGGGTTTGGGGCAGGGCAGGGAGGGTTTGGGGCAGGGAGGGTTTGGGGCAGGGCAGGAGGGTTTGGGGCTGGGCCGGGAGGGTTTGGGGCAGGGCAGGGAGGGTTTGGGGCTGGGCCGGGAGGGTTTGGGGCAGGGCAGGGAAGGTTTGGAGCAGGGCAGGAGGGTTTGGGGCAGGGCAGGAGGGTTTGGGGCAGGGCAGGAGGGTTTTGGGCAGGGCAGGAGGGTTTTGGGCAGGGCAGGAGGGTTTGGGGCAGGGCAGGGAGGGTTTGGGGCAGGGCAGGGAAGGTTTGGGGCAGGGCAGGGAGGGTTTGGGGCAGGGCAGGAGGGTTTGGGGCAGGGCAGGAGGGTTTGGGGCAGGGCAGGGAAGGTTTGGGGCAGGGCAGGAGGGTTTGTGGCAGGGCAGGGAGGGTTTGGGGCAGGGCAGGGAAGGTTTGGGGCAGGGCAGGAGGGTTTGGGGCAGGGCAGGAGGGTTTGGGGCAGGGCAGGGAGCGTTTGGGACAGGGCAGGAGGGTTTGGGGCAGGGCAGGAGGGTTTGGGGCAGGGAGGGTTTAGGGCAGGGCAGGGAGGGTTTGGGGCAGGGCAGGAGGGTTTGGGGCAGGGAGGGTTTGGGGCAGGGCAGGAGGGTTTGTGTCAGGGCAGGAGGGTTTGGAGCAGGGCAGGGAAGGTTTGGGGCAGGGCAGGGAGGGTTTGGGGCAGGGCAGGGAGGGTTTGGGGCAGGGCAGGAGGGTTTGTGTCAGGGCAGGAGGGTTTGGGGCAGGGCAGGGAAGGTTTGGGGCAGGGCAGGAGGGTTTGGGGCAGGGCAGGGAGGGTTTGGGGCAGGGAGGGTTTGGGGCAGGGCAGGGAGGGTTTGGGGCAGGGCAGGGAAGGTTTGGGGCAGGGCAGGGAAGGTTTGGGGCAGGGCAGGAGGGTTTGGGGCAGGGCAGGGAGGGTTTGGGGCAGGGCAGGAGGGTTTGTGTCAGGGCAGGGAAGGTTTGGGGCAGGGCAGGGAGGGTTTGTGGCAGGGCAGGAGGGTTTGGGGCAGGGCAGGGAGGGTTTGGGGCAGGGCAGGAGGGTTTGGGGCAGGGAGGGTTTGGGGCAGGGCAGGAGGGTTTGTGTCAGGGCAGGAGGGTTTGGGGCAGGGCAGGGAGGGTTTGGGGCGGGGCAGGGAGGGTTTGGGGCGGGGCAGGGAGGGTTTGGGGCAGGGCAGGAGGGTTTGGGGCAGGGAAGGTTTGGGGCAGGGCAGGAGGGTTTGGGGCAGGGCAGGAGGGTTTGGGGCAGGGCAGGGAGGGTTTGGGGCAGGGCAGGAGGGTTTGTGTCAGGGCAGGGAAGGTTTGGGGCAGGGCAGGGAGGGTTTGGGGCAGGGCAGGGAAGGTTTGGGGCAGGGCAGGATGGTTTGGGGCAGAGCAGGGAGCGTTTGGGACAGGGCAGGAGGGTTTGGGGCAGGGCAGGGAGGGTTTGGGGCAGGGCAGGAGGGTTTGGAGCAGGGCAGGGAAGGTTTGGGGCAGGGCAGGGAGGGTTTGGGGCAGGGAGGGTTTGGGGCAGGGCAGGAAGGTTTGGGGCAGGGCAGGAGGGTTTGGGGCAGGGAGGGTTTGGGGCAGGGCAGGAGGGTTTGTGGCAGGGCAGGAGGGTTTGGGGCAGGGCAGGGAAGGTTTGGGGCAGGGCAGGAGGGTTTGGGGCAGGGCAGGAGGGTTTGGGGCAGGGCAGGGAAGGTTTGGGGCAGGGCAGGAGGGTTTGGGGCAGGGCAGGGAAGGTTTGGGGCAGGGCAGGAGGGTTTGGGGCAGGGCAGGAGGGTTTGGGGCAGGGCAGGAGGGTTTGGGGCAGGGCAGGAGGGTTTGGGGCAGGGCAGGGAGGATTTGGGGCAGGGCAGGAGGGTTTGGGGCAGGGCAGGGAGGGTTTGGGGCAGGGCAGGAGGGTTTGTGTCAGGGCAGGAAGGTTTGGGGCAGGGCAGGAGGGTTTGGGGCAGGACAGGGAAGGTTTGGGGCAGGGCAGGGAGGGTTTGGGGCAGGGCAGGGAGGGTTTGGGGGAGGGCAGGGAAGGTTTGGGGCAGGGCAGGAGGGTTTGGGGCAGGGCAGGGCAGGGAAGGTTTGGGGCAGGGCAGGAGGGTTTGGGGCAGGGCAGGAGGGTTTGGAGCAGGGCAGGGAGGGTTTGGGGCAGGGCAGGGAGGGTTTGGGGCAGGGCAGGGAAGGTTTGTGCAGGGCAGGAGGGTTTGGGGCAGGGCAGGGAGGGTTTGGGGCAGGGCAGGGAGGGTTTGGGGCAGGGCAGGAGGGTTTGGGGCAGGGCAGGGAGGGTTTGGGGCAGGGCAGGGAGGATTTGGGGTAGGGCAGGAGGGTTTGGGACAGGGCAGGAAGGTTTGGGGCAGGGCAGGAGGGTTTGGGGCAGGGCAGGGCTGTGGGGCCACTCTGGGCTCTGCCCCACAGTGGGCCTGGCTGGCTGCTCCGGTGCCATCAGGGGCATGGGGCTGTGCCAGCAGCCTTGCACTTCGGCATTGTCTCCAGGATTCCACAGAAGGGAAGCGAGGCAGGGGCTGAAAAATGTGCCAGCGATTAATTTTTAATCTCAAGGAAAAAAAAACAACCACCTTCTGCTTTGACAGAGATCTTTGTGTCTCTACACTGCTTGGAAAGCCTGCTGATTTCTCACCCATCTTAGAACATTTTATTTCTCTCCATGCATGTGTGTGTGTGTGTGTCCTCAGGTTTATTTTGACCCCGCATCATCTCGAAGCGACGAGCTGTCAGCGAGGCCCCTTCCCCAGGCGTCCCTAGGTGTGATAATGAGGGGCTTGATTTCCATCTGCGCCCCTGGCCTGGAGGAGGCCCCGGGACCGCGGCGGCTTTTCGAGTGAGGCGGGGCGGGAGGAGCTGGGGCGCGCCATGGCCGAGAAGTGCGACTGCCTGGCCAGCATGTACGGCTACGACCTGGGCTGCCGCTTCGTCAACTTCCGCCCGCTGGGCTTCGGGGCCAACGGGCTGGTGCTGTCGGCGCTGGACAGCCGCAGCTGCCGCAAGGTGGCTGTCAAGAAGCTGACGCTGGGCGACGCGCGCAGCCTGAAGCACGCCTTCCGCGAGATCAAGATCATCCGCCGCCTGGACCACGAGAACATCGTCAAGGTCTACGAGGTGCTGGGCCCCAAGGGCGCCAACCTGCGCGGGGACTTCTTCAAGTTCAACGTGGTGTACATCGTGCAGGAGTACATGGAGACGGACCTGGCGCGGCTGCTGGAGCAGGGCAAGCTGGCCGAGGAGCACGCCAAGCTCTTCATGTACCAGCTGCTGCGCGGGCTCAAGTACATCCACTCGGCCAACGTGCTGCACCGCGACCTCAAGCCGGCCAACATCTTCATCAGCACGGAGGACCTGGTGCTGAAGATCGGAGATTTCGGCCTGGCCAGGATCGTGGATCAGCACTACTCGCACAAGGTGGGCAGCGCCAGGCTGGGCTGCTCAGGGAGGTGTCCAGCACTTGTAGGGTGATGTGGTTGGGCTGTGGTGGATCTTCTGGGGGAACTTGAGCCCCTTTGGGCAGCTGTGAGCCCTGCTGGGTGATCACTGCTGGTGACCACTGTGTCCCAAGCCAAGACACTTCCATGGAGTCGTGGTTTGGGTGACCACTGTGTCCCAAGCCAAGACACATCCCTGGAGTCATGCTTTGGGTTACCACCCTGCTCCAAGCCACGACACATGTCCATGGAGTCATGTTTTGGGTGACCACTGTGCCCCAAGCCATGACACCTCCATGGAGTCATGTTTTGGGTGACCACCCTGCCCCAAGCCAAGACTCATGTCCATGGAGTCATGCTTTGGGTGACCACTGTGCCCCAAGCCATGACACATGTCCATGGAGTCATGGTTTGGGTGACCACCCTGCCCCAAGCCAAGACATATCCATGGAGTCGTGGTTTGGGTGACCACTGTGTCCCAAGCCAAGACACATCCCTGGAGTCATGCTATGGGTTACCACCCTGCCCCAAGCCAAGACTCATGTCCATGGAGTCATGCTTTGGGTGACCACTGTGCCCCAAGCCAAGACACATGTCCATGGAGTCATGCTTTGGGTGACCACTGTGCCCCAAGCCAAGACACATGTCCATGGAGTCGTGGTTTGGGTGACCACTGTGCCCCAAGCCAAGACACCTCCATGGAGTCATGCTTTGGGTTACCACCCTGCTCCAAGCCACGACACATCTCCATGGAGTCATGCTTTGGGTGACCACTGTGCCCCAAGCCAAGACACCTCCATGGAGTCATGCTTTGGGTGACCACTGTGCCCCAAGCCAAGACACCTCCATGGAGTCATGTTTTGCGTGACCACCCTGCCCCAAGCCAAGACTCATGTCCATGGAGTCATGGTTTTGGGTGACCACTGTGCCCCAAGCCAAGACACCTCCATGGAGTCATGGTTTGGGTGACCACCCTGTCCCAAGCCAAGACACCTCCATGGAGTCATGGTTTGGATGACCACCCTGTCCCAAGCCAAGACACCTCCATGGAGTCATGCTTTGGGTGATCACTGTGCCCCAAGCCAAGACACATCCCTGGAGTCATGGTTTGGGTGGGAAGGGACCTTTAAAGCTCCTTCAGTCCAACCCCCCAGCAACGAGCACGGACACCTTCCCCTGGATGGGGTTGCTCAGAGCCCTGTCCAGCCTGGCCTTCATTGTTTTCTGGGCACAGCCATGCACTGAGCTCTGCCAGAATCCCCAGGGCTCTGCAGTGCTGCAAAGAGGGGATGGGAAGGGCTTGAGTGCCCTTCACTGCCTTTTGCTGCTTTATATTGTGTACCTCAAATACGTGCTCAGGTACTGTATTCTGTCTCAGCAGTGGACTGTGAGGAGGCATGTGTTTGCTTGCCTTACTCAAATGACTAAGCTCTGTGTTTCTTGTCCTGCTGCTGCTAAAAAGCATAAGCTGCTGGAAGCACATGGAGAGGGGGCCTGGCATGTCCACACCCACTCTGCTGGGCTTTGTCCTCACCTCGGTGCCAGCCAGCTTCTTAAAAACCCAATTTCGGTTGAATCACATTCATTTAACAAAGGAGGAGAGGAGTGGGTCTTTGAGACTCAGTCAAACCCTTTCACCTGAGGTCCAGATCCAAATGACATGTGGAATTCTTTTCTGTTTGGTAGCCAGTGTAGGATGAAGCAGTAACAACGTGAGTGACCGGGGCAGCCTGCAGTGCTGACAGCGGGCAGGCGGCGTGGGAGGGAAGGGAGGGAGGGAGGCTGGGATAACGGGTGAGAAGGCTCTGTAACACACAGTCCTGATGCTAATGGATCCTGAGCAGAGCTGCAGATGTAAAATGCAGGGTTGCCTTCCAGGCTGGAGCTCTTGAGCAGTGGAGGAATGTGGTGAGAAGGCTCCATCAGCCCCTGGGAGAAAGCAGAGCCCACTGTGTGGTCTGCAGCTGGCTCCTGGTTAAAGTCACTGTTTGGTGTTGTGAGATGAGGTAAAATCTGTTTCCTTGAGCTGGATGTGTCCGTGGGTGAGCTTGGGGTCCCCCATGGATCTGTTGTGGTGCCTGTGCCAAGGTTTAAATGCACTTTGCATTTACCAGTGGGTTCCTGCCCGTTGCTCTGTGAAGGGGAGGCAGCAGAGGATGGCAAAAAGAGAATCTCATGATCCTGAGCTGATTTATTCTGGGTACAAGTCTGGGCTGTGGGGAGAAACAGAGCCAGGGGAGAAGGAATGAGGTTGCAGGAAACAAGCACAGGGTCCCTGCCACTCTGCCTGCCCTTTCTGTGCTCCCTTCCTCACTCATTATTTATGGCCCAGCTCGGGAAGAGGCACACAGCTTTTCAAACATGTGATTTGTTTGTTTAAAGTCAGGTAACTCCCAGAGAAAAACCCCAGCAAACAAGGCAGGCTACCTGAACACAGAAAGTCTCTGATTTAAGGAGCATCGTGTTGTCAAGGACTGTGGGATCAGGGTAGGAGTCATCTGTTCGTGTCTGCTGCAGAATTATTGTTATTTCTAAGCAACTCTCTGTTGCCTCAATAACAGCCAGTGCAGTGGAAGGAGCTGTCAAGGGCTGCAGCTCCATGTTGGTGTTTAACTCTGCCAGATGCCATTGCATGAGCTTCCTCCAGTTCCTCAGGGGGTGGGAGGCTGGAGTGTCAGTGCAGAAAAAAAAACAACCCATCTGATGTGCAGAGAAGGCTGGATGCTGCTCCAGAGCAGAGCTGAAAGCAGCAGATAATGTCAGTTATCAGTGATTCCTGGTGGGCAGGGCTGTGTGTGCCAGGGCTGCGTGTACCAGGGCCAGCAGAGCTGGGGTACAACAGGAGGGCCGGGTGGGCTGTGGGTCAGCCCTGCCTCTGATGCCCAGCGCTTCTGAGATGGCTCAGAGAAATCAGTTCCTTTCCCTGTGCTGTGGGGGTGGGCAGAGCCCCAGCCACCCTGCCCTGGAGAGAGCCAAGCTGAGGAGCTAAGAAAGAATTTCACAACTTCACCCAGAGCCCCTAAGACAAAAGACAAACCTTCTAGTCACTGCGACCTGTCCGGAGACCCACAAGCCCCCTCGGGATCTTATGTAGATCTGTTACAATCGATTGGTTTTGTACTCTTTCCCTCCCACCCTGGTGTCCCATAAAAACCCCTGGGTTTCCCCTGGTTGGCAGAGGGTACCTCATCCCTGGACCCCTTCTCGCTGGTACCTTTGCAATAAAGTTACCACCTGTGGAAATTCCACACGAGACCCTCTCTCTCTCTCTCATCACGGCCGGCTAAGTGAGGGGCAAACTCACAGGGGCAGGAGCTGAGAACACTGAGCTGAAATCACTGAGCTGAACAATCACTGCTCTGCCCTCCTGCTGGGAAGCCCCTCTGCCAGCTGAGGAGCGCCCTGACCCCCCGAGAAGCTGTCTTTAGCGAGACACCTTTTGGGGGTGGTTGTGGCTCTCTGGGTCCCCACTACCAGCTGGAATACCTGTTTCTCTTCCAAGCCCCGCTCTCCTGCGAGGCTCACGCAGAGCTGTGGGCTCCGTGGCCGTGCTGTGGCAGGAGGCAGCAGCAGGAGGCAGAGCAGTGGAGCATCGCCGGGCCTGAGGCTGCGGGGTCTCCACCTCGGGGCTGCCCCCATGCCTTAGGGTTTTGGGGGTTATGTTTTTTAAATCCTCTACTGCTTTAGTGCATAGCTCTGTGTTGGAGAGGATGAAGTAGCTGGGCCCTGCAGAGATGATTTATTAGTAAAAGATTCTGAGAGTATGAAACCTACAAGAGAAATAGAATTGAAAGCAAAATTTGAACTGTAAGGTGCTGGGCAGGAAGAAGGTGATTAGACAGCTGAAAAGACTGGGCTGGGTGTTTCAGTGACAGCCTTGCCAGGACAAAAGGATGAATAAGGGGTTGGACCTTCTCAGGTAACAGGGATAAGGTGTTTTTTCAGGATTTTGGTCTGTAGAGTAGTATTGTAATGTTGTGGTTCCCATAGGCTGCATGTAGATTCTGTAGATTTTGTATCTTGAGGTGATTGGTTGATGCTCATTAGAATATTCACAATAAAAGAAGGTTAAAATGGAATGTAAGAGGAAAATCTCACTCTTGCTCTGCTGGATCCCTGCCCCCTTAGACTTACAGACTCTTCCCCAGTCAGGCTGCCTTCCCACGACCAATAAACCACGTGTCCCAAAAAGTATCCTGGTCTTCAGGTCATCTCTGTCATCAGACACCACCAGCGTGTTTTCTAATAGCTCTGAACTCCATACAGGGTGTTAGTTAACTGTCTTGACATCTGGGTCAGAGGAAACAATCCCTCCAGGCCCCAAGCTCAGGGGCACCCTCTGCCTCAGGCCCCAGAATGTGTGAACAGAAGTGAGGGGTGGGGGAGCAGGCTGGGGGTATGTGACTTCATCACCTGCAGCTGTAACTGGAGGATTAACCCCTGACAGGTACATGGACCAAACTTACACCTGTCTGAAAAGCTCATGAGGAGATGAAGAGCTCCCAGAGGCCGCCCCCATCGTGCATCCTGGGGGTGGCCTCTGGGAGGCTCTGACTGCCCCAGGTGTAGCTGTTGAGGGCCTCCAATTAACTCTCCCTTTCACTCCCCTTAATCTTGTCTAGCCTCTGCCACAGGGAGCCACTCCAGCCCAGCAGAGCAGGGAGCCTCTCAGCCCAGAGGTGGTGCTGCCAGCCTGTGCTCGGGCAATGGTGCCCACGAGCAGATGAAATCCTGCACCCCGGGATTATTTCATATTAATATTTATTAATTAATTGCCCAAAGACCCTGTAGATCCAAACCTCTGAAGGCAGCACAGAGTGGCACCTCTGTCCTAATGGTTTCCTGAGATCCTTTGAGGGGAGGAGGGGTCACCTTAAGCACGTGGGGTTTTTTTCCTCTTTGCATGTTTTTTTTTGTGTCTGGGATGTGCTTACACTAATGGTCGGGCCCTGCTAACGCAAAAGATTGCAGGCTGTGCGGTGTTATTTGTCTCAAAGGTCACATCTCTTCTGACACCATGTTTCTCAAACCCCAAACCACCCTGCTGAGTGTTAAAATGGCAAATAAGAGCCACGCTGGATTGTGAGCAGAATTTTAAACACAGCTTAGAATACATTTATCACCCGAATAACAGCCCTAGCCTGGCAAAGGTGTCTTCCTTATGTGATTTTCATCAGGCAAACGTTGAGTTGGGATAACGTGGTGGGGAGAGCTCCCCAGCTCTGGGAGATGCTGAGTTGGGATAACAGGGTAGGAAAGGGAGAGCTCCCCAGCTCTGGGAGATGCTGAGTTAGGATAACAGGGTAGGAAAGGGAGAGCTCCCCAGCTCTGGGAGATGCTGAGTTAGAATAACAGGGTAGGAAAGGGAGAGCTCCCCAGCTCTGGGAGATGCTGAGTTAGAATAACAGGGTAGGAAAGGGAGAGCTCCCCAGCTCTGGGAGATGCTGAGTTGGGATAACAGGGTAGGAAAGGGAGAGCTCCCCAGCTCTGGGAGATGCTGAGTTGGGATAACAGGGTAGGGAGGGGAGAGCTCCCCAGCTCTGGGAGATGCTGAGTTAGGATAACAGGGTGGGGAGGGGAGAGCTCCCCAGCTCTGGGAGATGCTGAGTTGGGATAACAGGGTGGGAAGGGGAGAGCTCCCCAGCTCTGGGAGATGCTGAGTTGGGATAACAGGGTAGGGAGGGGAGAGCTCCCCAGCTCTGGGAGATGCCCTGAGGCACAGCGAGGAGTTTTGGCCCTGTTTCTCCCACCATTTGGCTGTTTTTGCTGCTCAGATACCTTTCTCCACGTGGTTAGAGCAGCACAGGGACATCTCTTTGTTTGAAACTCTTCCCGAGTGGTGTGTTAGATGCACCAGCACTGGGCAGAGTGTGTCCTGTGTAGGAAAGACAGGAGATTTCTGCTGATAGGGACACAGAGAGTCACTGAACATCTTCCCTCAGGTGACCAGACCATGAACTAAGAGGATCCTTACCCTCCCTGTGCTGTACAAGATGGATTATCCTTTCTGGGCACTCTACCTAGTGCTCCAAAGCACCTGGGGACCTCTGCACAGGGTTTGCAGAGGAGCTGCTCTCCCTTTGCCTGCTGGCAGCATTCATTACACGGTGAATTGGCAGAAATTCCACACCGTGGGGCTGTATCAGCCCCTTCAGGGGCGGTTCCTGTGGTAAATACTTAACAGAGCACTTCCAAAGCTTTGAAGTCCTCCTTGGGTTTGTACTCGCTGTTCCCTGCAAGCATAATCGCTTCCAGCCCATCCAGAGAAATAACAGAATTCCCAGGTGGGTGGTGGTGAGTGAGGGGGCGTTCAGAGGAGCCGGGGGTCGCTCTGTGCTCCTCAGGACAGGACCACCCTGCAGGTCCGGCCCGTGGGCAGCCGGTGCTGAGCCTCCCCCGGTGCTGGGTGACCCCGGCTCGCTCGTTCCCCTGCCCTGCCCAAAAAGGCTGAGTCTGTGCCCAGCCCGGGTGTGGGTGGTTCCTCATCCCCTGGCAGTGACTTCATGACCCTGGATCCCAAAGCTGGGTGGCCTTTTTCCCTGGAACCTGTCAGTGCAGGGGGCCGCAGTTACCTCCTCCAGGACAGGAATTTTCTCCGGTATTTTCTCCAGCCGCCTGTGCTGCTGCCATGAGGGCTCTGCCAGCCCAGAGCCAGCCCGTGTCGCGCTGCTGCAGCCACCGCGTCCCCTCGTCCCCCTGCGGAGCCGCGTCCCTGCGAGCCCGGCCTCCGCCACAGCCCCGCTCGGAGCTGCCCGACCTGCCTTGTGAAAAATAAGGTTAAAAGCCCTGCTGTGGAGAGGCAGAAGCTGCTCCAGGATTATTCCAAAAGCTTGGGCTTGTTTCTATTTTGAGCCCCCCATCTGCACCAGGAGCTGATCCGGCTCCCAGGGGCGCAGCGGCAGAAATCCCGGCTGCGATTGCGGACGGAGGCGCGGATACACGGGCGGTGCTGGGATCCTGATGGATTTCCACTTGGCAGGCACCTGGCCTGCGCCTCTGCGGCGTTTTGGCTGCAGGAAGGTGGATCCTGACCCCCGGGGGAAGCCTCGGGCGGTGCGGCGGGGGCAGCTTGGTTTGCGGTGGGTGGGATGCTAAGCCCCCGCGGCCCCCGGGTGCCCCCGGCTCCGAGGAGGAGCCCCAGGGCTGGATGGTTTGGGAGCTCCTGTGCTCCCTGCCTGCTGCCGGTGTCCGAGGGGTGCAGGTTGGGTGTGCTGTCAGCAGGGCGATGCCTGCCCTGAATGGTTTCTCCTCCTGGCCTCACAAGCGAAACGCCAAATGCGTGCTGTGTAAAGATCAAGAGAAAACATCCGTTTTCCTCTGCTTTCCAGTTCCCTTGCCGTGCTGTCTGATAGGGCTTGGTGTGCTTATCCCACCTGCAGTGGATTCATCACCTTTATGGATGGCCACGTGCTGCCACACGTGCGGGAGGACAAGAGGAGAAGCAGGGAAATGGTACTTGAAAGTCGCAAGGAAAAAAGAAATTGCATGGAAGGGCTTAGACTTGAAACTTCTTCTGTTTTTCAATTAACTCCGTTGTGTTGTTTCTCAAAGAGATTCTAGTGGTCCTTCAGTGCAGAAAGAGCTGTGCCGAGTCCACAGAATATTGTCAGGAAGATGTATGTTCCATCTTAATTAGAACTAATTAATATGCTTCGTCTCTCGGTCTTTCTGTCTGGTTGGATCTACATAAATGATGAAATTCTTGTGCTGGAGCCTTGCCTTGCTTAGGTGATGGCCAGAAATGCCCCAAAAAGGCTGAGTCTGTGCCCAGCCTGGGTGTGGGTGGGTCCTCATCCCCTGGCAGTGACTTCATGACCCCGGATCCCAAAGCTGGGTGGCCTTTTTCCCTGGAACCTGTCAGTGCAGGGGGCTGCAGTTGCCTCCTCCAGGTGGCAGGACAGGAACCCCGGTGTTTTCTCAAAGTGAAGATCTCCCCATGTTTTTAGCCAGGGGAAGGTGTTGGGGCTGCATCAGCTGCTCAGGACTGAGGTGCTGTGGTGCCTAGGGGAGGAGCTCAGGCCAGGCCAGGAAAGTCTTGATTTCCAAACCTCCAGTCACCCCTTCCCTGTATTGTCCCTCTGAGAACAGGGAGGGATAACACAGGGCCCAGGGGTGGGGTGCCCTGGGAGGCAGTGGGAGTCCAGCTCTGGGATGGGATGGAGAGCAGCTGCAGTTCCTCCTCTCCGTGGGTCCTTCCTGGGCGTGGTGGGGGGATCCAAGGTTTTCCAGCAGACCTGGGAGGGCAGTCAGACACGGGGTGCTGGGCAGCTCCAGGAGAGGGGAGCACGGTGAGAATCAGTCACCACCAGGAGCCCCACGTGGCAGCAGAGGGGTGAGGACGTGTGTCCAGTTGGCAAGTTCTTTGCAGGGAGTTTTCTGCAGGGAGTGAGACACGCCTGGGGAGGGAAGTGTTTGGCTTGTTGTGACTTTCAGATATTTGCAGTACATCTCTCACGCACCTTGCGTGGTGCACACACCCCCGAGAGCTCAGATCCATCTTGCTGTCAGAGAGGAGAAACACACAGCTCGCCCCCGTAAGGAGGGCACTCCTTTCTTTCCTGGGAGAGGGGAGAAATGGCTCCAGCTGAGAATTGCCCTGGATTACTGCCCTGGAAGTTTATTTTCATGGGATTCTCCAGTAAATACCAGCGTCTCCATTGTTGGGGATAATTGCAGTAGCTGAGAAGTGGTGGTTTGATCGGATAATGCCTGGGGGCTTTTGTGCTGGTTCTGATTGAGCAGCATTAGCAAAAATATAGCAGCATTAAATGAAACTTCTTAGCTAATCAGTCTCCATTACAACTTGCCATGAGAAGGCCAAAATTAAAATGTTCTTTTAAAAGCGAGCCCTTTATGATTAAAAGCTTGATGACTCGCACATTTGGGAATTGGCACAAAAACCCGCACTGGGGGAAGAGGAGTGTGATCAGCCTCGTGGTGTTTGTGGTGGTGCACTGCTCTCGTGTTTGGGTGGAGAGATGCATCCTGCAGCACCCCAGGAAATGCTGTGCAGCACAACTCCAGGTACAGTGCAGCTGAAAACAGTCTGTGGAACTGAATCAGTAGGGACAGGGTTTTTAACCAGGCTTTTGTCTGAACTGTGTTCATGCTGTCATTGCATTTTGACATTCTCCAAATGCTTCGTGGCATTTAAATGCAATTCGGCTTTATAATTTAATTTTATTTTGCTGCTCCTGCTGCATTTTAATCTACCTCCTTCTGCTAATGTGTTATATTTAATACAGAAAAAGCCACTTATGAATATTCCAATGTTATCCTGATGCAATAACCATTTATGCCCAGCCCCAGCATGGCAGTCAGGGGTCCCTGGTGGTGCCAGGTTTATTCCCAGGCTGGGACACATCCCCTGGCTCCAGCCAGGTCTGCTGAGGGCTTGGCACTGGTGGCAAACCTCCCGGGTGAGCTCAGGAGCAGGAGGGCCCTGCTTCAGAGAGGCCTTTGTCCCATGGATGCTGCTGAGAGCTTCTCCTGTGGAAGCAGGACAAGCATCCCAAATGCCATCCCAACTGTGAGCAAGGTGGGAGTGGGCATGAGGACCTGCCCCATGACATCCTCACTGTGAGCAGGGTGGGACTGAGCAGGAGGAGCTGCCCCTCACCATCCTCACTGTGAGCAGGGTGGGACTGGCCATGAGGAGCTGCCCCATGACATCCTCACTGTGAGCAGGGTGGGACTGACCATGAGGAGCTGCCCATGACATCCTCACTGTGAGCAGGGTGGGACTGAGCCTGAGGAGCTGCCCATGACATCCTCACTGTGAGCAGGGTGGGACTGAGGAGGAGGAGCTGCCCATGACATCCTCACTGTGAGCAGGGTGGGACTGAGGAGGAGGAGCTGCCCATGACATCCTCACTGTGAGCAGGGTGGGACTGAGCCTGAGGAGCTGCCCATGACATCCTCACTGTGAGCAGGGTGGGACTGAGCCTGAGGAGCTGCCCCTCACCATCCTCACTGTGAGCAGGGTGGGACTGAGCAGGAGGAGCTGCCCCTCACCATCCTCACTGTGAGCAGGGTGGGACTGAGCAGGAGGAGCTGCCCCTCACCATCCTCACTGTGAGCAGGGTGGGACTGAGCAGGAGGAGCTGCCCCTCACCATCCTCACTGTGAGCAGGGTGGGACTGAGCAGGAGGAGCTGCCCCTCACCATCCTCACTGTGAGCAGGGTGGGACTGACCATGAGGAGCTGCCCCATGACATCCTCACTGTGAGCAGGGTGGGACTGAGCAGGAGGAGCTGCCCATGACATCCTCACTGTGAGCAGGGTGGGACTGATCAGGAGGAGCTGCCCCTCCCCATCCTCACTGTGAGCAGGGTGGGACTGATCAGGAGGAGCTGCCCCATGACATCCTCACTGTGAGCAGGGTGGGACTGAGCAGGAGGAGCTGCCCATGACATCCTCACTGTGAGCAGGGTGGGACTGATCAGGAGGAGCTGCCCCTCCCCATCCTCACTGTGAGCAGGGTGGGACTGAGCAGGAGGAGCTGCTCCTCACCATCCTCATTGTGAGCAGGGTGGGACTGAGCAGGAGGAGCTGCCCCATGACATCCTCACTGTGAGCAGGGTGGGACTGAGCAGGAGGAGCTGCCCCTCACCATCCTCACTGTGAGCAGGGTGGGACTGAGCAGGAGGAGCTGCCCATGACATCCTCACTGTGAGCAGGGTGGGACTGAGGACGAGGAGCTGCCCCATGACATCCTCACTGTGAGCAGGGTGGGACTGGCCAGGAGGAGCTGCCCATGACATCCTCACTGTGAGCAGGGTGGGACTGAGCAGGAGGAGCTGCCCCTCACCATCCTCACTGTGAGCAGGGTGGGACTGAGCATGAGGAGCTGCCCCTCACCATCCTCACTGTGAGCAGGGTGGGACTGAGCAGGAGGAGCTGCCCCTCACCATCCTCACTGTGAGCAGGGTGGGACTGAGCCTGAGGAGCTGCCCCATGACATCCTCACCGTGAGCAGGGTGGGACTGAGCAGGAGGAGCTGCCCCATGACATCCTCACTGTGAGCAGGGTGGGACTGAGCCTGAGGAGCTGCCCCATGACATCCTCACTGTGAGCAGGGTGGGACTGAGCAGGAGGAGCTGCCCCATGACATCCTCACTGTGAGCAGGGTGGGACTGAGCAGGAGGAGCTGCCCATGACATCCTCACTGTGAGCAGGGTGGGACTGAGCAGGAGGAGCTGCCCCTCACCATCCTCACTGTGAGCAGGGTGGGACTGACCATGAGGAGCTGCCCCTCACCATGCCAGAGCCCCAGCAGCCGGTGACAAGAGAGGGAGGTGATTTATTAGGCAAGGCTCAGGCTCAGTGCAGGAAGAACATGGTTTCACATCCCTGCATCAGCTAGGAATTCCCCAGAAGGGCTTTCCCACTTTTCCCATGGCATCTTGTTTTCAGGAATCTTGGCTGAGAGCCCTTGGCAGTGCTGTTCCCCGTGCAGACAGCCGCTGGTACAGGAGGCTTTCCTTCCACGCTGCGCTGGCCGTCCTCCCTAACCCCTTTGTTTTCTGGGCAGTGTCTCACATAAAGGGGCATTGGGATTTGTAGGACACAGTGTGCTGGTTTGAAAGCAAAACCAGTGAGACTCGCAGTCAGAGAAACAATTTAATAGAAGAGAGGAAAAAAAGGTAAAATAAAATAAATGGAACAATACAACCTGACACCCTGTTGGTCAGGGTGTTTGAAGCAGTCCAAAAGTAAGTCCTCCTGGAATCCGGTGGAACCAGATGAGATGTTCTTGTCAAAGCAGCGATTCCGTCTGGTAGCTCTTGTCTCCTCTGAGAGTCCAGTGGATAAAAGCTGCTTGTGATCTCTCAAACCCTGGATTATATCCAGGTGGGAATGCTTGGCTCCTCCCCCTGGGCGGAGCATCTCCCAATGGGATGATCTCATTCCATGAGTCATGCAATGGGTCCTTGATGGCCCATTAACCAGAGATAACTCCCCGAGGAAGTTATCTATGAGTCACATGGCAAGGCATTGTTGGGCTCGTTAACAGAAGATCAGGAAAACACTGCCCCACCTTGGCTCCAAGGGCTCATGGGGATAGAATACAGACCTTGGGCACAATTTTACATTGTAACTTAGGACACACATCCACATCCTCCAGAGGTGACCTGGGATGACTCAGGCAGGTGTGATTCGCAGGGCTGTGCTACCGAAGCCATCTGTCCTTCGCCGGGGATGCTGCAGTACCACAGTGACAAACAGCGAGTGCCTTGCCTGATGGAGCACTGAGGTCCCTCTGTCCCCACTGGTGTACACCAGGGCCCTGCTTCCCACGGGGCAAGTAGCCCCAGCCTGCCACGGGAGCAGCACAGGCGTGGGGAAAGGATCTCCTGCAGTGTCCGGCAGTGGGGCCGCAGCAAGGGGTGACCGGGGATGGCTGGAGGAGCTCTGCTGTGCACTGTCTGTGCTGGGATGGAGGAGCTCTGCTGTGCACTGCCCTTCCTGAGCCCTGTCTGTGCTGGGATGGAGGAGCTCTGCTGTGCACTGTCTGTGCTGGGATGGAGGAGCTCTGCTGTGTGCTCCCCTTCCTGAGCCCTGTGTGTGCTGGGATGGAGGAGCTCTGCTGTGTGCTCCCCTTCCTGAGCCCTGTCTGTGCTGGGATGGAGGAGCTCTGCTGTGTGCTCCCCTTCCTGAGCCCTGTGTGTGCTGGGATGGAGGAGCTCTGCTGTGTGCTCCCCTTCCTGAGCCCTGTCTGTGCTGGGATGGAGGAGCTCTGCTGTGCACTGCCCTTCCTGAGCCCTGTGTGTGCTGGGATGGAGGAGCTCTGCTGTGCACTGCCCTTCCTGAGCCCTGTCTGTGCTGGGATGGAGGAGCTCTGCTGTGCACTGCCCTTCCTGAGCCCTGTGTGTGCTGGGATGGAGGAGCTCTGCTGTGCACTGCCCTTCCTGAGCCCTGTCTGTGCTGGGATGGAGGAGCTCTGCTGTGTGCTCCCCTTCCTGAGCCCTGTCTGTGCTGGGATGGAGGAGCTCTGCTGTGCACTGCCCTTCCTGAGCCCTGTCTGTGCTGGGATGGAGGAGCTCTGCTGTGCACTGCCCTTCCTGAGCCCTGTGTGTGCTGGGATGGAGGAGCTCTGCTGTGCACTGCCCTTCCTGAGCCCTGTCTGTGCTGGGATGGAGGAGCTCTGCTGTGCACTGCCCTTCCTGAGCCCTGTCTGTGCTGGGATGGAGGAGCTCTGCTGTGTGCTCCCCTTCCTGAGCCCTGTCTGTGCTGGGATGGAGGAGCTCTGCTGTGTGCTCCCCTTCCTGAGCCCTGTGTGTGCTGGGATGGAGGAGCTCTGCTGTGTGCTCCCCTTCCTGAGCCCTGTGTGTGCTGGGATGGAGGAGCTCTGCTGTGCACTGCCCTTCCTGAGCCCTGTCTGTGCTGGGATGGAGGAGCTCTGCTGTGTGCTCCCCTTCCTGAGCCCTGTCTGTGCTGGGATGGAGGAGCTCTGCTGTGTGCTCCCCTTCCTGAGCCCTGTCTGTGCTGGGATGGAGGAGCTCTGCTATGCACTGCCCTTCCTGAGCCCTCTGTCTCTGCTCTTTCAGGGTTACCTCTCTGAAGGCTTGGTGACCAAGTGGTACCGCTCCCCCCGCCTCCTGCTGTCGCCCAACAACTACACCAAAGCCATCGACATGTGGGCAGCCGGCTGCATCCTGGCCGAGATGCTGACCGGGAGGATGCTCTTCGCTGGTAGGTTTCTGTCTCCTGGTAATTCACTTTTTTCCTCCCTCCTTCCCTGCTTTCCAGCCCGGCAGAGGGAATTCCCCTGTACAAGGAGAGGAGGGAGATAAGGGTGTCCTGTTCCAGGGTGGTTGGACTCTACACCATGGATTCAAATCATGACTGGTGTCTCCAAGATCTTCCTCTCCTTTGAGGGAAGGCATTTGAATGCCACCACCCATTTTTTAGGGTTTAGCTGTAAGCACCAATTGCAGCTGTAAAGGTGAAGTGCAGGAAAGGAAGACAACAAAAGCACAGCCAGGAGTAATCAATGCAGCATTTGAAGCTCAGCTCTGATGTCCTCCAGGATACTGGAAACGCGCTATCAGTGTCCGATGAGAGAGATGATCTGAAGACCGGGATGCTCTTTGGGACACGTGGTTTATTGGTCGTGGGAAGGCAGCTTAACTGGGGAGGAGTCCATAGGTCTGAAGGGACAGGGATTCAGGGGAGCAAGAGCCCGAGTTCCCTGTTACATTCCATTTTAACCCTTTCTGTCGTGAATATTCTAATGAGCATCAACCAATCACCTCAAGATACAAAACCTACAGGATTTACATACAGCCTGTAGGGACTACTATATTACCATACTAATCTACATACTAAAAACCTGAAAAACCACCTTTTCCCTGATACCTGAGAAGGTCCAACCCCTTATTCATCCTTTTTTCTTGGCAAAAGGGGTGTCACGGAATCACCCAGCCCAGTCTTTTCAGCTGGTTTAATCACCCTCTTCCTGCCCGGCACCTTAGAGTTGAAATTTTGCTTTCAATTCCATCTCTTTTGTAGGTTTCATACTCTTAGAATCTTTCACTAATAAACTATTCTCTGCAGGGTCCTCCTGCTTCCTCCTCTCCAACACCAGGAAAAAAACATAAATTTAATGGAGTCCCATGTGCCTGGAGCAAAGCTGTGCTCCCGAGCTGGGACACGGAGCCGTTCAGGGAGGGAGGAAGCAGCTGCCCTCTGCCCTGCCCGAGGGGTGCAGCAGAGCTCCTCCCGGGCTGTCTGCCCACGGCCTGTCAGTGCTCTGCCTGACGAGGTTTCACGCCTTCTGTGAGCAGCTGTTTGCAGAGTTGTGTAAATAAATAATCAGACCCGTTAATAATGGAGGAGGACGTTTCCTTCACAGATATCTCGGCGCACCGCAGAGCTCCTCAGACTGCTCCCTCCCCACTCCTGCTTGCAAGCTTTCCATATTTCTTTTGTGAAAGCTCAAAAATAAGCAGCCGGTACCACTATGAGGAGATCATTAAAATTGCCTCCCTTTCCTTCCTTCTTTTTGTCCTCAACTCCACCAAAAAGGGATTTCAGCTCTGAAAATGGTGCACTTAACCTGTCTGCTCCTGATGTTTCCTTGGGCATCTCCAGGTGCCCCTTGCCACTTGTCTGACCTTGCTGGGAGATGCTGCAGTCTCTGTGTCCCCTGTACTGATTCCTCACGCCAAACAACAAAACAAGGCTTTCTTGTCGAGGTCCTGCCCCGCCCATCCCAACACAGCACCCAAGTATTCCTGGCTTTTCAAGCTGTGCTTGACCCCTCTCTCGGCCCCAGTTTGGGTTTTGGTTTTTTTTGCTCTTTGTGTGTAAGTGGCTGACACCACGGAGGTATCCAAGGTGGTGCTTTAAGCTCATTTTCTGGTGAGGCAGAGGCAGAAGTAGCCCCAGGGTGGGCCTGATCT
The DNA here is from genome assembly GCA_027886175.1 of Phylloscopus collybita. Classification (NCBI taxonomy): domain Eukaryota; kingdom Metazoa; phylum Chordata; class Aves; order Passeriformes; family Phylloscopidae; genus Phylloscopus; species Phylloscopus collybita. The sequence continues at coordinate 208,160 of JAJNNQ010000061.1, read as the reverse complement.
GTGCTCTGCCTGGGTGAGATGCCCCAGAACAGCCACAAGAACCTCCCCAGGCTGGTTCCTGGGAGCCCCCAGCAGGTGGAGATCAGAGGTGGGATTTGGCACAGACGGGCTGGGCTCTGCCAGCGGAGCATCCCTTCCTCCCTGCCTTCCAGCCCAGCAAAATCACTTAAATGACTCCCCAAGTGCTGGCAGGGTGCTTGGTAAATGGGTGGGGATCAAAACCAGGCTCAAAATATCAGCTCCTTTTGGGTGGCTTTGAAAATTGATCATGGTCATGGGGAGGTTCTGGCCCCCCTGCCCCGTTTTCCTGGCCCCCTCCTGCGCCAGCCAGTAGAGCAGGGCCAGGGTAGGAGCCTGGCAGCAGGGGGGGTGCCCGTGGTGTCTTTCATCATCTGCTGCTCTCCAGAGAGGAGGAGAACAAAGCCCAGCCCCTCAGAGCAGCTAGAACTCAGACACCTGCACAGCCAGATGGATTTATTTCCCCTTTTCCTGGGAGCAGGAGCTCACCCCTAGCCGGCTGCAGCCTCCCTCCCTGCAGGGTGAGAGTTTCACTGGGTGGGCAGCCAGCGCCCCGTGGGGAACAGCAGCGACCTGCTCGGTTCAGAGAGAGCTGCAAACCCACAGCCAGCACCTTGCCCTGGATAAAAGGGCTCTTGAGCCTGCGTCAGTTTGGATGGAGTGCTTAGCATAAATCAATATCATTAACTCGGTACTCTATCTGGGGTGCTTAAGCAAGGCAGGTAAATTGAGGTGAATGGTTGTCAGGAGTCTCGCTGCTTCCATTCCCCCACACAAATCGCTGGATGGCTGCAGGACGTGCAGCAAAAGGGGACTTCAGCCCCTCCCAGAGGCCCTTCCCTGGGAGAGCTCTGGGAGAGCCCTGGGAGCAGCTCTGGGAGCAGCTCTGGGAGAGCCCTGGGAGCAGCTCTGGGAGAGCTCTGGGAGCAGCTCTGGGAGAGCTCTGGGAGAGCTCTGGGAGAGCCCTGGGAGCAGCTCTGGGAGAGCTCTGGGAGCAGCTCTGGGAGAGCCCTGGGAGCAGCTCTGGGAGAGCCCTGGGAGCAGCTCTGGGAGCAGCTCTGGGAGAGCCCTGGGAGAGCCCTGGGAGAGCTCTGGGAGCAGCTCTGGGAGCAGCTCTGGGAGCAGCTCTGGGAGAGCCCTGGGAGAGCTCTGGGAGAGCCCTGGGAGAGCCCTGGGAGAGCCCTGGGAGCAGCTCTGGGAGAGCCCTGGGAGAGCTCTGGGAGAGCTCTGGGAGAGCCCTGGGAGAGCTCTGGGAGAGCCCTGGGAGAGCTCTGGGAGAGCCCTGGGAGAGCTCTGGGAGAGCCCTGGGAGAGCCCTGGGAGAGCTCTGGGAGAGCCCTGGGAGCAGCTCTGGGAGCAGCTCTGGGAGAGCCCTGGGAGAGCTCTGGGAGAGCCCTGGGAGCAGCTCTGGGAGAGCCCTGGGAGCAGCTCTGGGAGCAGCTCTGGGAGAGCCCTGGGAGCAGCTCTGGGAGAGCCCTGGGAGAGCTCTGGGAGAGCTCTGGGAGCAGCTCTGGGAGCAGCTCTGGGAGAGCCCTGGGAGAGCTCTGGGAGCAGCTCTGGGAGAGCCCTGGGAGCAGCTCTGGGAGAGCTCTGGGAGAGCCCTGGGAGAGCCCTGGGAGCAGCTCTGGGAGAGCTCTGGGAGAGCCCTGGGAGCAGCTCTGGGAGCAGCTCTGGGAGAGCCCTGGGAGCAGCTCTGGGAGAGCTCTGGGAGAGCCCTGGGAGCAGCTCTGGGAGAGCTCTGGGAGAGCCCTGGGAGAGCCCTGGGAGAGCCCTGGGAGAGCTCTGGGAGCAGCTCTGGGAGAGCCCTGGGAGAGCTCTGGGAGAGCCCTGGGAGCAGCTCTGGGAGAGCTCTGGGAGAGCCCTGGGAGAGCCCTGGGAGAGCTCTGGGAGCAGCTCTGGGAGAGCCCTGGGAGAGCTCTGGGAGAGCTCTGGGAGAGCTCTGGGAGCAGCTCTGGGAGAGCTCTGGGAGAGCTCTGGGAGCAGCTCTGGGAGAGCCCTGGGAGAGCTCTGGGAGAGCCCTGGGAGAGCCCTGGGAGCAGCTCTGGGAGAGCCCTGGGAGAGCTCTGGGAGAGCTCTGGGAGAGCCCTGGGAGCAGCTCTGGGAGCAGCTCTGGGAGCAGCTCTGGGAGAGCCCTGGGAGGCCGCAGCAAACCCTGCTGCCCCAGAGCTCACAGGAGTGCAGCACTGGAATCTTCAGCAGCTGGAATCTGGCTTGCAGACCTTTGGAGAGCTCCCCAGCAGCTGCACAGAAAACAGGGAAGCGTGTCCGTAGCTGAGCAGCTACAGCTCCCTCCAGTGTCTTTTCCACCAAGAACAGCATCAGTGGCAGCAGGAGAAAATGGGGGGAAAGGAGTAAAAAAGGAGAAAAGGTCTGTCCTTGCAGATCTCCATGGGGTTCACCAGTGGGGCTGTGCCTGTGACCAAGAGCTAGGAGATGACACAGGGGCTTTTCTCGTGGGACCAGGGCTTACTCCCAGGGCTTGAGTGATTCCCTGGGACTTGGCTGCAAGGCTGGAGAAGGTTCTCTTTTCCAAGACATGGTGCAGAGCTCCTCATTCCCTCCCTGGGTGACAACAGCATGCGGCGCTTATTCTGTCTGTGGTTCATGTTTTCCTTTTCAGGGGTTAATACCTTCAGAAAAAGGTCCCTGGGAGTTCCATAAATAGAGGATAATGGAAGAGAATGGGGCTTCTTGGGAGCCATAATTCAAGGCTTCCAGCACTGCATTAGCAGCTTCTTTGTGTGACTAAACGCGGTGTCTTTTGGCTGCCAGGTATCTTCAGTGAGCAATGGCTGGGGCTGCACTGAGAGAAAAGCCACAAAGCCTTTGTGACTTTTATCACCCTGTAATTTTGATCACAGCTTGGGAATTAGCCTGACTAACAAAGTGTTCATTTCCTGGTAGATATCTTTAGTTTCCCCTGGAGTCAGGCTGTGAATCTCTGAGTGACCTAAAATTAGTTTTTCTGTGGGGAAGTGAATTAATTTGCCAGGATTGATATGGGAAGGGCGTCCCTCCCTTTGTCTTCTTTGCTTTTCCTGCTGCTTTATCTTCTCCCAGGGCGTTGATCCGACTGGATGTGTGTGGTGGTGGTGGTGGTGACCAGCTGGGCTCCTGTCAGCATTGCTTTGGGGCTGGCTAAGCTCACTGCCATGTCACTCAGCTCTGCCCTCTGGGGTCAAAGTGTTTGTGACTGAGTGGAACCTGGCGGAGTGGCCAGGCCAGGATGGGAGAAGAGAGTTTCCCAGCATCAGTGATTGTCCCTACCCTTGTCCCAGGGGGCTGTGCTGGGGGTCAGCTCCAGGGCATGAGTCTGGAAAACTCGTGGTGACCCACAGGGAGCTCTGGGCTGGGGAGGGGAGCCCTGCCAGGGGACCTGCCTCAGGCCAAGTGGGGTGTCCTCCCCACGGTGCCTGCTGGCTGATCAGAAGTGCTGGGCTGTACATGAGGTTGACTCTTTTTGTCGTGGATCAGGTGTGTGCTCGCCATTGAAGCAGCCTGAAATCCGTGACTGGGACAGCAGGGACCTGGCAGCCCAAAAATCCCAGAAGTGATTTTGGCTGCCCCAGGCTGCTCCCTGCCTCACTGGCTGGTCCTGCCTTAAGGACAGAGCATTTCTAACCAGCCCTCCAGGCAGACAGGAAACCAGCGGTGCCACTCTGCGTTCCTGCCGGGCTCCTCTCTGCACGGGTGGGAGGCTGGAAATCCTCCAGGGAGCCCTTGGTCACATCCAGGAGAGCGCTGAAGAAGGGGATTAGTGCTCATTAACGAGACGCTCTGCTTGGCTCTGCTGCTCCTCTCCTCTCCCTGACGGCCAGCCAGCCCCCAGCGGGGGTTTGGGCTGTACAGATAAATATGTCCTGAACAAAAAGGATTAAAAATGACGTGTAATGGCACACAGCAGCTGTGGGGATCATCGCTGCCACCAGAGCCATGGCTGCCACCAGAGCCATGCCCAGCACCAGGTCACAAAACACCTTTCCTCTTGGGGTGGGACACCTGCATTCCTTTAAAGACAGAGCTTGGGGACCCCTGGAGCTGGCAATACCCCACACCCGCCCCAATTTATCTTCTGCGTCTCATCTCAGTGCCTGTCTTCTTCCTGCTCAGGGGGCCACGAGCTGGAGCAGATGCAGCTGATCCTGGAGACAATCCCTGTCATCCACCAGGAGGACAAGGAGGAGCTGCTGAAGGTGATGCCCATGTTCATCAACAGCACCTGGGAGGTGCGGAAGCCGCTGCGCAAGCTGCTGCCCGAGGTGGACAGTGAAGGTACCCTGGTGGCCGTGTCTGCAGAGCTGTTCCCTCGGGGTGTCCCAGCAGCTGCCCGGCAAGGCCGAGGGCCTGAGCGCTGGGGAAGGGGGTGCAGGTCCCTGGGGGGGTGCAGCAGGTGGTCCCAGCTGTAGCTCAGACGTCCCCACTGCTGTCCCCTCACAGATGGCCCGTCCTGGGGCCCTGCTGCAGGGCAGCACTCACCCTGCTGTAGCCTGCTCACAGCTAGCTCCTAAGGGCGGAATTCTCTTCCAAGGCCCTTGGAAGGTGTACCCCTGGCTTCCCGAGTGTCTCCCCGAGCTGTGAGTGAGGGTTCAGCCCAGAGGTTCTTTTCAAGCCCCTTTTGTTCCCTTGCTGTGCTTCTGCCCTGAACACTGTGCTGCAGTACAGCAAGGTCCAGGCTTTCGCTTCACAAACTTCACGGAGCTGGTGATGCCCAGCTCCTGTTACAGACAGGAACACTGACCAAGCGTTCCCCTGAGCTCCTTCCGAGGGTTAAACAGGCCCTGGCCCACCTGCCTTTGGGAAGATGGCAAGACCAGGCTCGGCTTAAGTTTGCTGCTGTGACTCTTCATTGTGCCAGTGTTGGCAGCACGGTATCTGTCAGCCCAGGGTACCCAGGGGCCGTGTCAGACCCCAGCAGGGTCTGACAGATTTATTCCCTGCCACAGCCCGATCCAGCTGGATGCTGGGGTCCGCAGCTGGGACCCAGGAGGCTTGAGCCACCCCGAAAGGTATCTCGCTAGAGACACCCTGGGGGCTCAAAGCAACTCCCTCAGCTGTAGAGAAGGCCTGGGTAGGAGGGCAGAGCAGTGATTCTCAGCTCTAGTGATGTCTCAGTTCAGTGATTGTCAGCCCTTGCCCTTCGTGAGTTTGCCTCTCTTTTAGCCGGCCCAGGGAGGAGAGAGTGAGGGTCCCTTTGGCAATTCCGCATCAGGTAACTTTATTGCAAAGGTTCCAGCGGAGGCGGCCAGGGACGGGAAACCCTAGAGACTAGAGAACCCAAGGGGGTTTTTATGGGGAACTGAGGTGGGAGGGGAAGGGGTTGTTGGGGAGGATGAAGTAGCTGGGCCCTGCAGAGATGATTTATTAGTAAAAGATTCTAAAAGTATGAAACCCACAAGAGGAATAGAATTAAAAGCAAAGTTTGAACTGTAAGTTGCTGGACAGGAAGAAGGTGATTAAGCAGCTGAAAGGACTTGGCTGAGTGAATCAGTGACACCCCTGCCAAGACAAAAAGATGAATAAAAGGTTGGACCTTCTCAGGTATCAGGGAAAAGGTGGTTTTTCAGGATTTTGGTATGTAGAGTAGTATTGTAATGTTGTAGTTCCCATAGGCTGTATGTAGATTCTGTAGGTTTTGTATCTTAAGGTGATTGGTTAATGCTCATTAGAATATTCACGATAGAAAGGGTTAAAATGGAATGGAACAAGGAGCTCGGCCTCTTGGCGCCCTCTCTTTTCGCCCTGCTCTTGGTGCACCTTCCCTTGGACCCTCTTGGACTTTGCACTGGATCCCTGGACCCTTCCCCAGTCAGGCTGCCTCCCCACGACCAATAAAGCACGTGTTCCAAAGAGTGTCCTGATCTTCAGATCATCTGAACCAGCGTGCTTTCTAATAGGGGTACAAAGCCAATAGTTTGCAACAGATCTACATAAAATCTCGTAGGGGATTGGGGTCCTCTTTTTTAGTCGCCATAACCGAAAGGCTGGTTCTTATCTTAAGGCTCTGGCAGAGGTGGCTGTGCAATTCTTCTTATCTCCTCCAAGGCAGAGCCACTGGAGCCTTGTCCACCCCCACAACAGCCCACGTCCCTTGCACAGCTCATTGTCACCCTCCTGCCTCTCTGCCCCGTGGTACCAGGTGACAAGGTGTGACCCTTGTTCCGCCACGCTCCCCAGGGACCTGATGGAGCTACTGATCCCCGGCTACTTAATTAGTCTGGGAGATGAGGAAATCTTGGGGAAGACAGTCAGAAACACTGGTTCATGTTCAGGCACGAATGACCCTTTCTGCCCCCACAGAAACTGTCCTGTTCACACAGTTACACCTTCACTGGGGGTGTTTCTGAAGGTTTCAATATGAAGCCGTGTCTAAAGGAAGGCATTATTCCTATTTTTATTGCCTGAACTCAGAGGGACTTCCCCATGAAAGGATCAGCTGGATGAGCAACAGCTTCATGACAGGATTTTCACCTTTTCACGTCGCCGCAGTAAAAGGAGTCAGCAAAGCAATCATGGCAAACCCTCCACGTTTAGGTTTAATTGCACTTCAGTTTCCTGTCATCACAGAAAGAGTTCACGCACCACAGTGTTTCTAAAATTATTTTAGCCACTCAGAGTTCTTCAAATATTAATGGGTAAAATAATTCCATAGCGCTGGTCGTGCCACAGGCTTTTGAAAACTGCAGTAACTGTAATCCGCCTCAGTCACACCTAAGATGTGAAATCGGCTGTCCAAAGCCCAGCGAGCGTGTCGAATGGATCTGAGAGCCTGGAGCCAAAATGCCAGCACCTCCAGAGGTCGCTCTGGGGCGAGACCTCAGCGCTGTGCTGGGGCGGTGACAGCGCTCCGTGCTGTCCCGAGGAGGATGCTCTCATCTCGGGGTCTCTGCTCGGGGTCTCTGCCCGAGAATGAGGGATGGGCACTGCCCCTGGTGCTTCGGGAAGCCCCGAGCCGCCCACAGAAAAGACGAGGAGTCTTCAGATGTTCTTTTTCTGGGTTTTCCTCCTTGTTTATTTTATCTTCTCTCTATAGTTTTCTCTGAGCTCTGCCAAGGTCTGGACAGCACGGGCAACAGGTGACGACTGACTGCCTGCCCACAGCTCATCATCTTATATACAGATAATTAATTGCTTGTACATTATTTACAATTGTGACCCAATGCATGCACTTGACACTAGACAGGTGTTCTCTACTTTGACCCAATCCCTCTAAATCTACTTCATGTCATCACCACTGTGCAAAATGGAGACAAAGAAGAAGGAGAAGACTCCGGGGTAACGCCCAGAATCCTCCATCTTGTCTCTGGTCCTTCTTATCTTGAAACCCCTCATGTGAAAATATTATTACTTTCTACTACCTTCGAGGGCTTGCAATTCCTCCCATAGTGTTGGTAATTTTTCCTATGGGCTATAATCGAGACCCCTGCCTGTCTGGGGTCCATGCCAGGGTCTGTAACCCCCCTGCACATATCCCAGACCCCCCTGTACAGGTTACTGCTCATCCAGGGTTTCCAAAGGAACATCCTGGACTCCTACACTCTCGCAGCCCTTTTTTCCCTGCTGCGCTGGAGGAGGTGGCACCTGAGGCTTTTCCCCTGCTGCTCTGGAGGAGGTGGCACCTGAGGGCTGCAGGAGTGCTCCCCTGGCAGCTCACAGCTCCCACCAGGGGAGTGCAGCAAGGGCAGAGGGGGCCTGGTTAGGTCCAGCTGTGTGGTCTCTGTGGGAAACACTAAAAGCAAAAGAAGATTTTTTTAGGAGCTGAAAAAGCAGGCCTCCAACAGAAAAAGCTGAGACCTCAGAATTTGCAGCAACTGAGAAAAGTTCGGAACTAGGAAAGATACAGTAGTATAAAATAGTATAGCAAACAAAGACATGGAAAACAAAGGCTGAGTTTTTAGGTTTGGCTTGAATAAGTCATAACACTGCAGAAAACATATGCCAAACAAAATAGTAGAAGGTCTTAAGCTTAATAAGGGTATTGTGCATTGTTAATAGAGAAGCATACAAACAACCATTGTTTGAAATAGGTGTACGTGTGCTATAATTGATTGGTTAAAACCACTGTCTGTAATTTTCAGTAATATACTATTGGCTGAAAAGTCCTTAAGATGCTTTGTAACAGAGAAATCAGGAGCTGTTGTAAACAGCTATTGTAGGGGGCTTTTGTAAACTGCTACTGGGGCGATTGTGGGCTGCTGCTGGGGCTGCTGGGGGCTGCTGCTGTTGAGAGCAGTCCCAAAGTGAGTCCTCCTGGAGTGGCAGAGCTGGTTCTGGTGAGGTAAAGATGATCCTGTAGAAAATGGGTCCAGTGGTGGTAAAAGGGGTCTGGTGCTGGTGGGAAGGATCCAGTGGGTGAGAAGGGGTCCAGTCTTCCTCCCAGAAAATTGGGTGAAGCTGGCAGCTTTCGTGTCCCTGTGTCTCAGTTTTATCCGGATAGAAAAGCCTGCCCCACCCCCACTGCCAGGGGAAATGTGATGCGTCTCCATGGGATGATGGAATGTTGCTACTGCTGGCTGCTATATGGCTGCTGTAAGCTGCTACTTCATCTTTGCTTCTGTGATGAGACTGATGCTTCATTAAAAAGAAAACAGCTACCACAGCAGTCCGGTCCAGTGCCTGCCCGCCTCGCCCGCAGTCTCCTTAAAGGGGTGCCCTTTAGCTCATCCCTTACCTCAGGGGGATTTGTCCTGGGAGGCTCGCTGTGTCACAAGGCTGTTACTGCTTTTGAGGAGTCAGTGTGCTTGCTTGTCTGTGCCTGCCTCGCAGCTATTGATTTCCTGGAGAAGATCCTGACCTTTAACCCTATGGACCGGCTGACGGCCGAGATGGGCCTGCAGCACCCCTACATGAGCCCCTACTCCTGCCCCGAGGACGAGCCGGTGTCGCAGCACCCCTTCCGCATCGAGGACGAGATCGATGACATCCTGCTGATGGAAGCCAACCAGAGCCAGATGTCCAACTGGGACAGGTACGGTGCCAGGGCTGGGCTGGAGAGCAGGTTCTGCCTCCAAGGCTTTAGGCAGAGCTGGGCTGGTAAGTCTCTGCGGTGCTCTTGGCTGGGTGCCACCACACGTGTTCCTGACCCATGAAAGATGCCTGCTTTTCCTTCTCCATGACATATTGTAATTCCAGCCCCGCTGAAGCCACCCAGAGAATTCTCCAGGGACCAGAAGTTGAGCCTGCACGTCCCAGGCGCTGAGTACCTTCCTGCTCTTGGTTTTGTTCACAGCCTAGGTTGTCTTCATTTGGGTTGAAGTGGCCCTGCAGCCCTTCCCCCTGCCCTCTGTCCCTGTAACACAGGTTACAAAATAATGTCATTCTTGTGCCCGATTTGGAGGGCTATATTCATCACTTTTCAAGGTGCATAAGGACCAGAAGCCACAGATGTGGGGGCCATGTAAAAATATCCCGAATTGTGTTGACTTTTAAGTGGTTTGCTGAAAGCTGTACTGGAAGTTTAGAACAGCTCAAAGCCTTGAGCATCACATTCTAGGTGATTACCCCAGTTACCGGCCCAGCACTGGAGCAGGCAGGATGAAATTAGCAGCTAAGAATTAACAAGGTTCAGTTTTCTGAGCTGCAAGCTCCTTGCAGCTGTGGGGGATGAACTGGCTGAGGGTGTCTGCAGCATTGCTCCTCTCTGCACAGCAATTAAATCTCCTCGCCCTCCTGATCCACTAGATTTCACCAGCACTGAAAAAATTACCTAAAGAAACCTCTGTCATTATTAAAAATGCCCTCACTGTCATTATTCTCTTTGCCTGAGAGAACAAGCCTCAGGGTGGAGGCTGTGGGGGCTCAGTCAGGAAGGGAGGAAGGCTGGAAGCAGGGTGTCTGTCCTCAGTGTACCCCCTGTACAGTTACAGCCCCCAAAGCAGCAACTTGGACTGCTGGAGGTCTCCTTGTGTCCCCTTTTCCTCAGATGGCTTTCTTGGTGTGTGTCTTGGTTTGGAAAGACAGGTCTCTGCCAGGCAAAGCTGGGGTTTCCCTTAGAATGGAGAATGTAAACCCCTCACCCCCTGCCAAATTATAATTTTGCAATCAAGGGCTTTCAGGCAAAGATTTGGGAATAGGAATAACAGTTCTTTACTGGGAATATTAACAATGTAAATGTAGTAGAAAACAAAACCACCCAACCAAACCAGCAAACAAACAAACAACAATTTTGGAGAACCCTGACAGAGTCAGAGCTACAACCTGACACCCTGTTGGTCAGGGTGTTGGGAGCAGTCCAAAAGTGAATTCTCCTGGAGTGGCAGAGGTGGTTCTGGTGAGGTAAAGATGATCCTGTAGAAAATGGGTCCAGTGGTGGTAAAAGGGTTCCAGTGGTGGTGGGAAGGGTCCAGTGAGTGAGAAGGGGTCCAGTCTTCCTCCCAGAAAATTGGGTGAAGCTCACAGCTTTCGGGTCCCTGTGTCTCAGTTTTATCCAGATAGAAATGCCTGGGCCTCCCACATTGCCAGGGGAAATGTGGTGCATCTCCATAGGATGATGGAATGTGGGCGGTGTTAATGGCCCATTATCAGAAGGCATCCAGCCCCCTTCCCCCTTGAGTTACAAGAGATAAATTAAAAAAAAAAAAAAAAAAAAAAAAAAAAAAAAAAAAAAAAAAAAAAAAAAAAAAAATCTCCCAAACTACTTTTAGGAGGTGAAAATAGAATACACACCCCTGGCTCCACAACCCAAGGCAGTGTGGCATGAGGAGCTGAGGGCGAGGCTGTCCTGCCGCCCAGCCGGGGACACCGGGTACAAGGCTGCGGGTTCTGCAGCACAAGGCGGGAGTTTTGGGGAGCAGGGATGATTTTGGCTGCGTGCTGTGGGACACCCCAAGAGCGTTTATCGCCGTGACAGAGCCCCAATAGCTGGGATAATGTGCTTTAGAGGCAGCTCAGTCAGGAGGCAGCAGATGGAGCGTCGCTGGGGAAGCCGTGGTGGGAGCGGGTGTTGTCAGGTCATTGCAAGGAAAGGAAGGGACTTCAGCCAGCCTGGGGAGGCATCACGTAGCAAGGGGACCCACCCGGAGAGCTCTTGGGCCCTTGACACCAGAATAAACTGGTGATGCACAGTCGCAGTGGGGTTTTAAGTTCATGCCTTTCACTGTTCTGCCACCAAACAGGAAGAAAAAACACTAAAGAAACCTCTGTCATTATTAAAAATGCCCTCACTGTCATTATTCTCTTTGCCTGAGAGAACAAGCCTCAGGGTGGAGGCTGTGGGGGCTCAGTCAGGAAGGGAGGAAGGCTGGAAGCAAGGTGTCTGTCTGTGGGCTGAGGGGCAGTTTGCCTGTTAATGGTGTTAATCACGTCTCAGTATCAAGTGGAGGGGAGCTGATGGACATCTAAAGGAAGGGGCCACTTGGTTTGGTCATTGGGCTTTTAATCCTGCATCTCAGGCTCTCGATAAATGATCCACCCCCTGACATTTTAACACACAAGGATGTTATCCCTGCTGCCAGTCAGACAGTAAATCAGCAAGCAAGAGGCAAGGCCAGCAGCAGTGCAGGAGCTGGTCTGGGCACTGCTGCTCCCCAGGAAGCTACGGTCTGTGCCTAACGGCAGCGTGTCTTTGGCAGGTACCACATCAGCCTCTCCTCCGACCTGGACTGGCGGCACGACAAGCACCACGAGATGGACGAGGTGCAGCGGGACCCCCGCGCCGGCTCCGAGCCCGCGGCGGAGGAGGCGCAGGTGGACCCACGGAAATACTCACAGAGCAGCTCGGAGAGGTTCCTGGAGCTGTCCCACTCCTCCATGGACCGGGTGTTCGATGCCGACTGCGGGAAGTCGTGCGATTACAAAGTGGGGTCGCCCTCCTACTTGGACAAGCTGCTGTGGAGGGACAGTAAGCCCCACCACTACTCAGAGCCCAAGCTGATCCTGGATTTATCCCACTGGAAAAGGGCAACCATAGCACCCGCAGCTGAGCTGTCGCTGGAAGAGGAACCGTCCAACCTCTTCCTGGAGATTGCCCAGTGGGTGAAGAGCACGCAGGCAGGCCTGGAGTGCCCCAGCTCTCTCCCCGAGATGCAGGAGCGGAGCCTGCCCTCCTCCCCTCACCGCCTCCACAAGGAACCCGCCGAGGTGAGCGGCGAGACCGACCCCGAGTTCGACCTGGACGTCTTCATCTCCCGGGCGCTGAAACTTTGCACAAAGCCCGAGGACCTGCCGGACAACAAGCTGAACGAGATCAACGGGGCCTGCATCTCCGAGCACCCCGGGGAGATGGTGCAGGCAGAGGTGTACCAGAAGGAGCGCTGGTGAGGGCCCCGCGCCCCGCTGCGCCTCCCTCGTCCTCCGGGGTGGCGCGGCCGCCGCCCGGGGCTGAGCGGCCTCCCGCCGCCGCCGAGCCTCCCTTCCTCACTCTGTACCAAATGCCTTTGTCAGAAAAGGCCAGCACAAACCACACGCCCCTTCTGGTGCCCCGGAGGTGCTTCCGAGGGGGTGGAGAGGTGCGAATGAAACACCGAGCTGCTTACACTGCCTTAACAATCTTGCCTTGCCGATCTCTGGGACCTGTTTGAAACTTCAGTGTACGAGGGGGGAAGGTGAACAGTACATGGTAGGTTTGCAAACAGTAGTCAGATCAACTTCCTCTCTTTTTCTATAGCAACTTGAATTGACAAGGACAAAATTAACATTTTCAGTATGGTCAGACGCCCTCCTGGTCGGACAGGTTCCCAAAACGCCGAACTTTGAGCCCCTCTGAGGCACCTGTGTGAGTACAGGTGTGGAATGAAGTGATGCCAGCCATCAGTCAGCAGAGAATGGAGCTATAGGGAGAGTTTGGCCATCGGACAGAAAACAAAAAAAAAAAACTCTCTGAGAATGTTAATGGGGAAGAAATTTGACCTACAAAGTATGGGCCGTTGGGGATTTGTTTTATTTTCTCTGAGGAGAAGACAAAATTTTTGCTAAGTGCATTTTGCTGGTTTGTGGTTTCTCACACCAAAACCTTCCCTCCCGCTGCACGGGGTGCAGCAGGGGATGCACGGGGATCTGAGCTTTCCGAGCACTCAGGAGGGCCCAGGCGATGCATTTCAGTGTGACAGCCTGGTGCTGCGAGTCCTGCCTCGGACAGCTGCCCATCAGACCAGCAAATCCCAGCGGTGAGGGCTGGGCAGGAGCTGGGGGCTGGGAAGAGGGTGTCCCACGGTGTGATGCTGCCTGGCACCGCCGGCCACGCGGACCCGGCCAGGGCGCCCACCCACCTCCACTGCCAAAAAAGGAATTGAAGTACTACTGGTTTTCCTTCTGGCAAAGATCTCGTGAAGAAAACCACAGAAATTCCTGTGGCACCAGATCCACAGCTGGCCGCCTTGGCTCCCAGCTTCTGTGGAAGGTGCTGGTGTCAGCAGGCAGCTGTGTGTAAATAGATGAAGACACAACTGATCTACTGTAACTTCTGTTCTCATCCACACTTCTGAGCACCTTAATAATTAACCCGCTAACAAGAGTTTGTATGTGGAAGAAACGTTCTGTACTTACATTTGATCCGACTGGGCAGCTTTTTAACGGGGAGCTCTGTAAATAGTGCCATGTGAGACAGCCTCTGCTTTCCTGGCCATCCCGCTGCCTGCCGTGCTGCCTGGCGCAGTTTGTGAAGGAGGAACTGCTGTGTTCAGCACTGCAAGGCCCGTGGTTTAACTGCTCCTCTGTGAACCACTCCTGCCCTTCTGACAAGCAGCCTGCTGAACGCCCTGAGACGTGAAGAAAGCGTGCCTGGGGCATGGATAGCCAGCAGACAGCAGCAGTGTTCACTGTGCTAACCCTGGTTCCTGTTCTGGCTGGGACCAGGCGCAGGTTTGGCTGCAGCAGGCCTGGACAAGCCCAGAGACCTGTTCTGACTGTTCTTGCTCTGGATGCTCTCCTGACACAGGAACAGCTCTGTGCTGCCCTGGGGCTGGGCACAGAGCTCAGAGCTGCAGGGTGAGAGCAGAGATGGGCTCTGGAAACTCTGCTGACACAGAGACCTGTTCTTCAGATCTCACATCAGGGTGACGGCAGTGCCGCTGCTCCAGCCCCTCAGCAGCACTGAGGGCAGACAGCTGCCTGGGTGGGTGGGGTGCCAGTGCAGGTGCCGGGCTGGGGAAGGCGTTTGGAAGGCCAAGCTGGCAGAGAAGGCAAAGCCATTTGTCTCCAGCCTTTGCTTCGGGTGTCTGGGTGTCCCCCAGGGTGGCTTGGAAAGGGGAAACGGGACAGAAACAGAGGTTTGTTTTCTGGTGTGTTGCAGATGATTGATATACCTCAACTAAAGCTCAGCACTTTCACTGGTGGCGGGTGGACATCCCAACAACGCCGGGAAGCAGCCGGCGCCACGCCGGAGCCGGTCTGGGCAGCCCACGGCACGCTGCCCGCGGTCCTGCCCGGAGCAGCAGCCAGCAAGGCTGGAAATGGGACTGCCGGGCTCCAGGGAGGGTGTGCCACGGGAGGAGGGGGTGGCAGGAGCCTCAGCTGTGTCCCACGGGCTCTCCACAGGGAGCTGAACAACGCCCAGCCCCTGGAGGGAGAGACCCAGCGCTGCAGCCGGCAGGGCCAGCTCGCGGTCAGGCACCGGGGAGCTGCTCTGGGAACTCTGCTGGCACAGGAACAGCTCTGTGCTGCTGCCCTGGGGCTGGGCACAGAGCTCAGGGCTGCAGGGTGAGAGCAGTGATGGGCTCTGGAAGCTCTGTGCTGCCCTGGGGCTGGGCACAGAGCTCAGAGCCACAGGGTGAGAGCAGTGATGGGCTCTGGAAGCTCTGCTGGCACAGGAACAGCTCTGTGCTGCCCTGGGGCTGGGCACAGAGCTCAGGGCTGCAGGGTGAGAGCAGTGATGGGCTCTGGATGCTCTCCTGACACAGGAACAGCTCTGTGCTGCTGCCCTGGGGCTGGGCACAGAGCTCAGAGCCACAGGGTGAGAGCAGTGATGGGCTCTGGATGCTCTCCTGACACTCAGAACACTCTGTGCTGCCCTGGGGCTGGGCACAGAGCTCAGGGCTGCAGGGTGAGAGCAGTGATGGGTTCTGGAAGCTCTCCTGACACAGGAACAGCTCTGTGCTGCTGCCCTGGGGCTGGGCACAGAGCTCAGGGCTGCAGGGTGAGAGCAGTGATGGGCTCTGGATGCTCTCCTGACACAGGAACAGCTCTGTGCTGCTGCCCTGGGGCTGGGCACAGAGCTCAGGGCTGCAGGGTGAGAGCAGTGATGGGCTCTGGATGCTCTGCTGGCACAGGAACAGCTCTGTGCTGCCCTGGGGCTGGGCACAGAGCTCAGGGCTGCAGGGTGAGAGCAGTGATGGGCTCTGGATGCTCTGCTGGCACAGGAACAGCTCTGTGCTGCTGCCCTGGGGCTGGGCACAGAGCTCAGGGCTGCAGGGTGAGAGCAGTGATGGGCTCTGGATGCTCTGCTGGCACAGGAACAGCTCTGTGCTGCTGCCCTGGGGCTGGGCACAGAGCTCAGGGCTGCAGGGTGAGAGCAGTGATGGGCTCTGGAAGCTCTGTGCTGCCCTGGGGCTGGGCACAGAGCTCAGGGCTGCAGGGTGAGAGCAGTGATGGGCTCTGGAAGCTCTGTGCTGCCCTGGGGCTGGGCACAGAGCTCAGAGCCACAGGGTGAGAGCAGTGATGGGCTCTGGAAACTCTCCTGACACAGGAACAGCTCTGTGCTGCCCTGGGGCTGGGCACCAGCACTCGGCCCAGCCAAACCACACCAGCACTCTCCTCGCCAGGCATCGGTGGCCACATCCCCTGAGACCAGAAGCCATTTCCCATGGGCTGTTGCTTCTTCTCCAGAGGCCTGCAGGACTATTTATTATGGCCATGAAAGACACAGTTTTGTTTTTGAGTGTTGCCTGGTGGGCCCAGGACCGAGGTGTGGAATTGACTCCATGGCAAGCAAACGGAGCGTGTTGCTGCCACTCCGGATTTTCCATCTCGCTTCGTGAGCTCTTATTTAATGTTGTTCTAAAACCTCAGCATCACATGCTGGGAAAAGGGGATAAGAGGGATGGCTTTAATTTGTTACCTGAGTGTGCTTAGCTGATCACGAGCCAGATCTGTCTCTCATTTACAGGAATAAAATGTAAGGCCTGAGCCTTCCTTGCGTGGCAGCGTGTAATTATTTTACAAATTATTGTTATTTTTATTGCGAAGCGTTCACCCCAGTACTGGTGTCTAGGTTTCTTCTGCAAGCCACAGAATTCATTCAGGTTGGAAAAGCCCTTTAGGAGTGAACACAAAGACCTGCATCACGTGAATGTTGGCACTCTGGGGTTACTTGGTGTTGGGCTGCTCTTTGCCCAGCTTTGTTTGGCAGGTTCAGGCTGTCTGAGCACTCCAGGTTGCAGGGAGGGAATTTAGACTTTGTCATCACCTGCATTTCATGCAGTTTGAAGAATCATTTCAGTGCAAGATGGCCCATCAGGTGTTTCAGTAACTTTGCAGAAGGCATTCACTGGAAGGGGCAAAGGGGCACTGCTGCTGTTGGTGCCCCTTTGTGGTGGCCCTGGGATGGGGGCACACCCTGGATTCAGAGATGTGGGCCCCAGCTGTTCTGGGTTTTATTTAAAGAACAACAGGGGGGACAGAAAAATCCCTCCCTGAAACTGCTGCTCCTGGTGGCTCCTCACAAGGATCTGCCCTGCCATAACAGCCACCCGCTGGCCACGGGCTGGAGCCTGGGAATCCATCAGGAAGATGATTTAAAAAACCCTTTAAATGCCAAAAAGATGCTTCCAACGGCTCTGTTGCTGCCCCAGTGATTGTTCTTCCTCAGTCACCAATATGTGACTATTTTTGCTGCAGTTTATTTTTAGTCCTGCTGGGACTCAGCAGCTGTTACACCATGGCAGAGCTGCGCTTACAGTGACACAAGCACCGACTTCAGCTGCCTCTTGAAAGGGGCTGTGGGGACATCCTGGGAAGTTCTTCCCGTGCAAATCCTGCCCAGACCCCGCAGTGAAACCACAACACAGTGACAGTGGATTTCACAAGTGGGCTTTCTGGAGACCGGGCTGCCAATGATCAGTTCTGTCCCTCTGAGCAATTCCATTCCACCACTGCAGTTCCTGACAGCTTGCAGTGAGAACGCTGCCCGGCTTGGCAGGCAGGCATTTCAGCCCTGAAACATTCTTTCTCTTTCGGCTGGCTCTGAGAGGAATTTGTCTTGGTTTGGGAAGACAGGTTTCTGCCAAGGAAACTGGGGTTCCCCTAGAATGGAGAATGCAAACCCCTCACACCCCTACCAAATTATAATTTTGCAATCAAGGGCTCTCAGGCAAAGATGTTGGGGATAGGAATAACAGTTCTTTACTAGGAATATTAGCAATACAAATGTGATAGGAAGCAAAACTACCTAACTAAACAAGCAAATGAACAAATAAACAACAATTTTGGAAAACCCTGACAGAGTCAGAGCCACAACCTGACACCCTGTGATTCAGGGTGTTGAAAGCTGTCCAAAAGTGAGTCCTTCTGAAGTGGCAGACGTGATTCTGTTGGAGCAGAGATGATTCTGTGGAAAAGCAGATCCAGGGGTGGTGAGGAGGGGAATCTGGTAATGATGAGGAGGGGGTCTGGGGATGGTGAGGTGGAATCTGGTGAGAAATGAAGTCCGGTCTTCCTCCCAGGATAAATCCAGTGAAGAACTGGCAGCTCTCCTGTCTGTGAGTCTCCGTTTATCCAGCCAAACTGCCTGCTCCCCTCGCCCCCTGTCCTAGGTTACAATGTAAAATTGTGCCCAAGGTCTGTATTCTATCCCCATGAGCCGTTGGAGCCAAGGTGGGGCAGTGTTCTCCTTATCTTCTGATAACGAGCCCAACAATACCTTCCTGGAGGAAGTTATCTCTGGTTAATGGGCCATCAAGGACCCACTGCATGACTGATAGGATGAAATCATCCCATTGTGAGATGCTCTGCCCAGAGGGAGGAGCCAAGCATTCCCACCTGGATAGAATCCAGGGTTTGAGACCTCACAAGCAGCTTTTATCCACTGGACTCCCAGAGGAGACAAGAGCTACCAGACGGAATCGCTGCTTGGACAAGAACATCTCATCTGGATTTCTGGAGGAAGACTGGACCCTTCTCATCATCCCTGGACCCTTCTCTCTCAGGATCATCTCTGCTCCAGCAGAACCACATCTGCCGCTCCAGGAGGATTTCTGGACTGCTTCAAACACCCTGACCAACAGGGTGTTAGGTTGTATCATTCCATTTATTTCACCTTTTTTTCCTCTCTTCTTCTATTAAATTGTATCTCTGACTGGGAGTCTCACTGGTTTTGCTTTCAAACCAGCACACCCCCACTGCCAGGGCAGGAGATGTATAGAAATGCAGATGCCCCGCTCTGGGGGGAAGGTACAGGCTGGTAAAGGTGCCAATGGCCCATCAAGAGGAGGCGTCAGGCCCCCAAACAAATGGAAATAGAATACACAAAACCCGGCTCCACAACCCAGGACAGAACTGAAGAGAACAAACGCACCATATGGTGTTTGCTTGTGCATTGTTGCCTTTGACATTTTGAAAGGCAGGGTTTGATTCTGGAGCAGTGCGGCGCTGGGGTGAATGGAGCCCTCCCAAAGTGCACCTTCACCCTCTGAGGCTGTGCTCACCCTGCTGTTTCAAACTGCCATCTGGGCGCTGGGGAGGCTGGCTCACAACAATCGTACTGCCGGATTCAGAGCCGGGTTTTATTTGTAAAAAGATGATGTCTTAAAAAACACAGCCTTTTCACACAGGGTCTTCCTCTGCCTGGTCTCGGGTTGTGGTGGAATAAATGTGACCAAAGGATCTCTGGGTGGTTGCTTTCGTTAATGTTGCCATGAAAATCAGGGTTTTAGGAATTTTATATGAATTTTTATGAAGCTTTGGAGAGAATATACCCGAGGACATCTTTGCTAGCACGGGCTGTTCTGAAAAGAGGAGTTAATTCCTGTGTGTGCCAGCGTTGCAGGAAGCGGCTGGGTCCGCCAGAGATTTCCAACTCCCGGGACATTTCTGTTACCCTGCCAGGCATTTCAGGAGGGAAGTGGGGCTCAGTGGAACAGCCTGAACCTGGCCAGGTGCCCTGGTAAAGGGGAGCTTCAGCCCCACGACCAGCCACCCTCTGGGTATGAGCAGGGCTGGGGCAGAGCAGGCGGTGCCCTGGGGTGGGTTGGTGTCACACGGACAGGGTGGAAGAGGGGGACAGGAGGGCAATTTAATGAGGAAATACTCCCTCTGAGAGACGTGAGCTGTCTGTCCCCACGCCCTGCTGGCCTGTCAAGGGCTGCTGTGCCAGCAGGGGTGCTCAGCGAGGAGTCCCCCATCACAGGAGTTGGGTGCTGTGGCTCCCCAGGTGAGCATCCAGAGGCGGTGACATTTCCCCAGTGAGCAGTGCCCTGCAGCAAGGGAAGAAAACACTTCCAGAACACACATCCTTCCTGTGCTCTGCAAATCCCTGTGCCCAGGAGCAGCGGGACGCTGGGAAGCCACCAGCCATGCAGGTGAGTCCTTCCCTCAAACACTCCCCAGCTGAGGAGGGGAGAGGTGAGAGGAGACTTGCCGTGCTCATGACCTGGGCCCAGGCAGGCAGGGCAGCAGCTGTCTGTGTGTGTGTCCATAAACACACTCTGTGTGTGTTTCACGTGCTGAACGCCTGCAGAGCCCCTGGATGGGGACTCCAGGCCAGGAGGGTTTGTTTCCAGCCTCCAGTTCCATCTCTCCTTCTCATCACAAAGGTCAGCCTCCCCTTCTCACCCTCCCTCACCCAAGGAGAGGAGAATTCCTCCGTGGGGAGAGCTTCCCTGTGCTCCTGTAGAGGTAGAACTGCCAAGAGGTCAGCAGACCACAAATGAAACACACAGAGGATCCCAGCTCTCCTCGTACAAACCATCTGCTTTTCCAGCTTGCTGATATTTGAGTTCCTTCCACCCCTGAGGAAGTAGGGGGGTTCATTTTTACAGGATGTGAAGGTGTGGAGGTGCCCTACCAAGGAGGATGTGGACACTCAAAGAGGCCCGTCAGTTGCATGAAACTCTCCACATCAGGGCCAAAGCATTGGCGAAGAAGTGTAGAATCTCAGCGGCTGATGCAAAACACGTTGTGGCAACCTGTCCCCACTGCCAAAAGGCGCCTCTGTGGTCCAGTGGAGTCAATCCTAGAGGCCTCAAAGCCTCCGAAATATGGCAGACGGACTTCACACTTTGCCAGCTGCTGAAACCTCAAGCCTGGCTCGCAGTGACTGTAGATACTCACAGTGGAGTGATTGTAGCCACACAACATCTCAAAACCAACTCCAAAGCGACCATTCAGCACTGGCTGACAGCCATGGCGTGGCTTGGAATCCCAAGCCAAATCAAAACAGACAATGGGCCAAATTTCACTTCCCAATCAGTGCAAAATTTTGCTTCTAAATGGGGTATCACTCTAGTACATGGCATTCCATATAACACTACAGGTCAGGCCATCGTTGAGAGAGCAAATCAGACTTTCAAAACCAAAATAGAAGTGTTAGCCAGAGCGGAAGGCTTTGCTAATGCCGTTCCGCCAGGGGACCAAGCGCGTTTGTTAGCTACTGCATTGTTAGCACTGAATCAGTTTCCCAGAGGAGATGAGGCCAATAGCCCTGTCCAAAAACACTGGGCCGCTCCAGCATTAGAGGAGGGTCCACCAGTTGTAGTCAGGAACGAATTGGGAGAATGGGAGCCGGGGTGGAAATTAGTTTTAGCAGGCCGAGGGTATGCTGCAGTTAAAAAACAGGATGAAATCAAATGGTGTCCACTCAAATCTATTAAGCCACAACTGCAGAATAAAACTAATGAAAACTGTGAGTTTCATTACACATCTCGGGTGTACGGGTAGGTGATAAGGTTAGGCTTCTCCATGGGTAGGCCTGCTGAGTCAGGCAATCACATATGAAGGATGACCCAAGCAGACAGGTGGAGTTTTGGTAGCAAAAGTTATAAAAACTCTGTGCAAGTTTCAGTAAACACCATTTTGCCATCCACCACATTGGTGTTCTGTGAGCAATGGACCAAGCGAGCTGGAGTGTAGCAGCCGTGCCGTTCAATCGCACCGGGCCTCACTTTGTGCCGTATCGGTAACACACTCCTCAGTCCCAAAGCAGTCCCTGCAAGGGAGCAGCAAAGCCTCCCCTGAGAGCATCTCCTCAGGCTCCAGAGCCAGTCCTTGGGCACAGCTGGGTGTGAGGAAGGCTGGGTGAGGCGAGAGGGACCTTGTACTGCTGCTGTCTGTCCACTGCAGGCACACAGTGCCCAGGGAGGCCCACAAACCAGAGAGAGCCCTCCTGCAAACAGTTAAATACGAATTGCAGGTTTTCCTTGAGTAATCCCATGGCAGCATCATCTGTGAAAGGCAGGAGGGAGGAAATCCTCCTCTCTCTCCAGAGAAGACGGTGCACTTTGAGTGAATGTTTATTCATTACAGGCTCAGAAGTCTGTCACTGCAGCAAAACAAGGCTGCAGGTTGGGGTGCTCCTGCTGCTACCTCAGCCTGCTGAGCAGCTCTGTGTCCCACAGCCCAGACAGGCCATTCCCTTCCTGCAAGAGGAGAGATAGAACTGCCAAGAGGTCAGCAGACCACAAATGAAACGCACAGAGGATCTCAGCTCTCCTCATACAAACCATCTGCTTTTCCAGCTTGCTGGAGGTGGCCCAAAGTTAGCAGCCAGCTGGGGGCTCACATGGCATGGCCCGTGCCATTTCTGAGCCTCTCATCCCTCTGCCTGCTTCCAGAGCTGTGCCCCAGCCCCTCCCCAGTGCCACCCCAGCCCCCTGGCAGCAGGAGAGGCTGTGTGGGGACACAGAGGTGGCTGGCAGGCCCGGGTGGCAGCCCGTGTTGTGGGATCCCAGTGGACGGTGATGAGAGGTCTCTGGGGTCAAGGCTGGTCTTGGAGCGTGTGGTTTATTGCACAGGGCTGGGTGAAGGGGCACTGCTGAGAGCTGCAGCTGCAGCTCAGAGCAGAGAGAGAGAGAAGAGCAAGAGAGAGAAGCTGAAGAGAAGTAAGAGTAGTAAGAGCAGTGGGAGTAGAAAGAGAGCGAAGTTCCCATTACAATACATTAAATCTTCTTCTCTACTGAATATTCTAACTGACACCAACCAATCTAATACAAGATACAAATCCTACAGCATTTACATACAGCCTGTAAGAATCATTACATTAACCATACCATACTGTGTTATATTTTAAACCCTAAAAACGACTCTTTGGACCCCTCCTGCCAAGCTGGTGGGGTCTGCTCTGACCCTTGGACTCTCGGTGAGGAGAAGGGCATTGTTTAATCAAAAGGGGATTACCTGTGGCTGGCCACACTGTTGTTCTCCAGTTGTCCAGTAACTAAAGCTCTAAACATCGAAACTTGCTTTCAATTCTATTTCACCCACAGGTTTCATATTCTCAAAACTTAAGCAGTCATATTTGTAAGGCTTTCCTTTTTCATCTTCCCCAGCCCGTGTCTCACACCTTAACCCTCAGACAGGCTGTGCCCCCCCCCACAGTGGTGACAGACAAACAGACAGGGAACCAAAGGCCGTGGGGGCAGGAATGTCAGCCTGTGGGCTGCTGAGCAGCACACTGCAGCATTGAACCAGGGAGGCACTGGCAGGGGGCTGAGCACTGAGATATTGAACCAGGGAGGCACTGCCAGGGGGCTGAGCACTGAGATATTGAACCAGGGAGGCACTGCCAGGGGGCTGAGCACTGAGATATTGAACCAGGGAGGCACTGGCAGGGGGCTGAGCACTGAAATTTTGAACCAGGGAGGCACTGGCAGGGGGCTGAGCACTGAAATATTGAACCAGGGAGGCACTGGCAGAGCAGCTGAGCACTGAGATATTGAACCAGGGGGGCACTGGCAGAGCAGCTGAGCACTGAGATATTGAACCAGGGAGGCACTGGCAGAGCAGCTGAGCACTGCAGCATTGAACCAGGGAGGCACTGGCAGGGGGCTGAGCACTGAGATATTGAACCAGGGAGGCACTGGCAGAGCAGCTGAGCACTGAAATATTGAAACAGGGAGGCACTGGCAGGGGGCTGAGCACTGAAATATTGAACCAGGGAGGCACTGGCAGGGGGGCTGAGCACTGAGATATTGAACCAGGGAGGCACTGGCAGGGGAGCTGAGCACTGAGATATTGAACCAGGGAGGCACTGGCAGGGGAGCTGAGCACTGAGACATTGAACCAGGGAGGCACTGGCAGGGGACTGAGCACTGAAATATTGAACCAGGGAGGCACTGCCAGGGGGCTGAGCACTGAAATATTGAACCAGGGAGGCACTGGCAGAGGGCTGAGCACTGAGATATTGAACCAGGGAGGCACTGGCAGGGGAGCTTAGCATTGAAATATTGAACCAGGGAGGCACTGCCAGGGGACTGAGCACTGAGATATTGAACCAGGGAGGCACTGGCAGGGGACTGAGCACTGCAGCATTGAATCAGGGAGGCACTGCCAGGGGGCTGAGCACTGAAATATTGAACCAGGGAGGCACTGGCAGGGGGCTGAGCACTGAAATATTGAACCAGGGAGGTACTGGCAGGGGGCTGAGCACTGAAATATTGAACCAGGGAGGCACTGGCAGGGGGATGAGCATTGAAATATTGAACCAGGGAGGCACTGGCAGGGGGCTGAGCATTGAAATGTTGAACCAGGGAGGCACTGGCAGGGGGATGAGCATTGAAATATTGAACCAGGGAGGCACTGCCAGGGGGATGAGCATTGAAATATTGAACCAGGGAGGCACTGGCAGGGGGCTGAGCATTGAAATATTGAACCAGGGAGGCACTGGCAGGGGGCTGAGCACTGAGATATTGAACCAGGGAGGCACTGGCAGAGCAGCTGAGCACTGAGATATTGAACCAGGGAGGCACTGGCAGGGGGCTGAGCACTGCAGTATTGAACCAGGGAGGCACTGGCAGGGGGCTGAGCATTGAAATATTGAACCAGGGAGGCACTGGCAGGGGGCTGAGCATTAAATTATTGAACCAGGGAGGCACTGGCAGGGGGCTGAGCACTGAAATATTGAACCAGGGAGGCACTGCCAGGTGGGATGAGCATTGAAATATTGAACCAGGGAGGCACTGGCAGGGGGGTGAGCATTGAAATATTGAAGCAGGGAGGCACTGCCAGGGGGGCTGAGCACTGAAATATTGAACCAGGGAGGCACTGGCAGAGGGCTGAGCATTGAAATATTGAACCAGGGAGGCACTGGCACGGCCCTGAGCACTGAGACATTGAACCAGGGAGACACTGGCAGAGCAGCTGAGCACTGAGATATTGAACCAGGGAGGCACTGGCAGAGGGCTGAGCACTGAGATATTGAACCAGGGAGGCACTGGCAGAGGGCTGAGCATTGAAATATTGAACCAGGGAGGCACTGGCAGGGGGCTGAGCATTGAAATATTGAACCAGGGAGGCACTGGCAGGGGGCTGAGCACTGAGATATTGAACCAGGAAGGCACTGCCAGGGGGCTGAGCACTGAGATATTGAACCAGGGAGGCACTGGCAGGGGGCTGAGCACTGCACCATTGAACCAGGGAGGCACTGCCAGGGGGCTGAGCACTGAGATATTGAACCAGGGAGGCACTGCCAGGGGGCTGAGCACTGAGATATTGAACAAGGGAGGCACTGCCAGGGGGCTGAGCATTGAAATATTGAACCAGGGAGGCACTGCCAGGGGGGCTGAGCACTGAGATATTGAACCAGGGAGGCACTGCCAGGGGGGCTGAGCACTGAGATATTGAACCAGGGAGGCACTGGCAGAGCAGCTGAGCACTGAAATATTGAACCAGGGAGGCACTGGCAGGGGGCTGAGCAGCAGGAGCCCTGGTGCCCTCCTGTGCCTGTGACTCCTGTGTCTCCAGAGTGACATTTCACACCGACGGAACCCAGCTCGTGAAAAGCCAGACCTGTTTGTCACTCTGCACCAGGCAAGGGGCGCTGTTCCCACAGCAGGTGCTTTGTCTCTCCAAATTACATCCCTGGAACACAGGAGCTGTCAGTGAAGGCTGAGCTGTTCCCTCCTCTCGCCTGCCACTGTGAGCTGCTCCCCCGGGAGCGCCGCGGCCTCTGCGCTGCTGGATCTTTGCCTGAGCGTCACTGTGCTCACACTCAGCTCCTGTCAGCCGGCCCTGGTGCTCCAAACCTGTGTTTAGGAGCCAGGCAGAGCTGCTCTGGGACTCGCTCTGCAGCCTGCTCCTCCCTGAGGTCTGCTGAGCTCTGCTGAGCTCTGAGTGCATCCTCAATCTCACCTGCAAAACGGGAGGGGTGGAAAACAGTGCTTTGAGGCTGAGTGATGAAAAGAGTGAGGTGTGTCCTGGGTTTCTGTGAGGCTTTTATAGAACCATGGAATGGTTTGGGCTGGAGGGCACCTTTAAAGGTCACCTAGACCTTAAAAGGAGAGGCAGCCTGGAGGGAGCCGGCCTGCTGCACCAGCTGGGAAGGGCAGACACGGAGCCCACATGTCCCGGCTGCAGGGCTGGCTGAGGGTCCTGCTGGACCCGCCCAGCTCTCTGCTCAGCAGCCACCATGAAAGAGCCAGGACCTGCTCCCCGAGGTCAGAGAACAGAGGGTGTGAAGGGAGAAATGCCAAGAGGAAGCCGTGGTGTTGCCATGCTTCGTTTGGTTTTGGGAATTCTGTTCCCAGGCATGGTCTTGAGGCACAAGGTCATGTTCTGTAAACTACCGAAGTTCCCACATCTGTTCCCAGAGGAGGGGCTTCGGTGATGATCTCTGGAAAACGACCAGTGGTTCCCAAGGGTCCCACCTCTGGGGTGGGCACATCTGTAAAATGTACAAAAGAAAATAAAAGTACAAAAAATGTAAAAAGGAAAATGTACAAAGGAAAAAATGTACAAAGGAAAATAAAGGAGGGGTCTCTTGCTTGCAAGAGCTCCACGCAGCCTCTCTGAATGCACTCCCTGCCTCGTTCCTGAGTGTCCCCTCGCCAGTTATACCGTGGAAGGGCGGAGTGGTGGGTGCCAGCAGGAGCCTGCTTCCAGCAGAAGTCTCTGGGCTGCACAGCTGCAGTCAGCCAAAGCTCTCCTTTGGCAGGTGCCCCCAACCCAGGGCTGGCACTCCCATAGGCAGCTCTTTCCCGGCCAGGGGCAGGTGGGAATAGCTGTGTTTCCTGTCTAAAACTTTGATTTCTGAGCTTTGCGGCTCTGGTGGCCGCGGGCCCTCTTAGGCGGGGACAGGCCGCCCTCTGCAGGGGAATTCATCAAAGTCGGGCTCCGGCTTTCCCCATCACTGCCCGCCTTCAGAACAACCCCAGGCTGGTACCACCCCGGGGCCAGAGCCCTCCAGCTGAGCTCCCTGCTCAGCGCCTGTGGCTCGACTTGCAGGGAGGTGCACCGGTGATTTGACACCGAGCTTTTCCCCCAGCTGGGAAGAACAATGGGATCACAGCTGCTGGGATACCTGTCAGCTGCGGGGAGCAGGTGGGTGCCTGGGTTCAGGGAGCAGGTGGGTGCCTGGGTTTAGGGAGCAGGTGGGTGCCTGGGTTCAGGGAGCAGGTGGGTGTCTGGGTTCAGAGGGCAGGTGGGTGTCTGGGTTCAGGGAGCAGGTGGGTGTCTGGGTTCAGGGGGCAGGTGGGTGCCTGGGTTCAGGGGGCAGGTGGGTGTCTGGGTTCAGGGAGCAGGTGGGTGCCTGGGCTCAGGGAGCAGGTGGGTGTCTGGGTTCGGGGGGCAGGTGGGTGTCTGGGTTCAGGGAGCAGGTGGGTGTCTGGGCTCAGGGAGCAGGTGGGTGTCTGGGTTCAGGGAGCAGGTGGGTGTCTGGGTTCGGGGGGCAGGTGGGTGTCTGGGTTCAGGGAGCAGGTGGGTGTCTGGGCTCAGGGAGCAGGTGGGTGTCTGGGTTCAGGGGGCAGGTGGGTGTCTGGGTTCAGGGAGCAGGTGGGTGTCTGGGTTCAGGGAGCAGGTGGGTGTCTGGGTTCGGGGAGCAGGTGGGTGTCTGGGTTCAGGGAGCAGGTGGGTGTCTGGGTTCAGGGAGCAGGTGGATGTCTGGGTTTAGGGAGCAGGTGGGTGCCTGGGTTCAGGGAGCAGGTGGGTGCCTGGGTTCGGGGAGCAGGTGGGTGCCTGGGTTCAGGGGGCAGGTGGGTGTCTGGGTTCAGGGAGCAGGTGGTGTCTGGGTTCAGGGAGCAGGTGGGTGCCTGGGTTCAGGGGGCAGGTGGGTGCCTGGGTTCAGGGGGCAGGTGGGTGTCTGGGTTCAGGGAGCAGGTGGGTGTCTGGGTTCAGGGGGCAGGTGGGTGTCTGGGTTTAGGGAGCAGGTGGGGGCCTGGGTTCAGGGAGCAGGTGGGTGTCTGGGTTCGGGGAGCAGGTGGGTGTCTGGGTTCCAGAGTGCTGAGTGCTCCCCCGGCCTGTGAAGAGAGCCAGGAGGTGTCTTGTCCTGCTGAATTGTTTTCTCCAGTGAAGTATTTCAGCACATGGTCACCGGGAGGGTCGGCAAAGTCATTTAAGCCAGCCTTGCTGCCTGCTTGTGCTTGGCTTGCCTGGGTTGGTGTTTTGGCAGCAGATGTCAGAGCAGAGGAGGAAATTTTGCAGTTTCTGGAGACCCGAGCCCACGCTGGCCAGGTCTCCTGGGTTAAATCAGCACGGCTGAAAAACCTTCCTCGTTGTGAAAAAGGCATATCGTGTGTATAGCTCTGCGCCGATATTTACTATATATATATATATATATTAGACTAGTCAAAAAGTTATGCAATATTAACATTTGAATAATATAGTAAATTAGTTTTTAACATTAAGTTTTAGTAAAATGTGTGTGTAAGGTATTTTCTTTAGCTCAAGGAAAGAAAAGAATGTTTCACAGAGATAAGATTTACAACAGAAAAGAGAGACCCCCTCGTCTCTTCAGACAAGAAAGATGCACGTCTCCTGGAACCCACGGAGATTCAGAGCCACACAAACAAGACTCCCTGCGGAACCCATGGAAACCAGACGACCCGAATCAACAAAAACAGGATTCCCCTTCTCCAGGGAAGCTTAGCAGTAACCTTGGGGAAAACAAGATTGTCTTAGCTAGAGCATGCATAATTATGAAGTTTTAGTCCTCAAAAAGGGAAAGATTTCTATGGGAGGGGCCTTTCTCTCTAACCAGGAGGTCTGGGAGGGAAGAAAGGACGGTGGTCTAGGCTGCCTACTTTGCCTTTTATTGTTCCTTTTATTTGTCCTGTCTCTGAAAACTTTTTAAACTTTTATTTGTATAAATTTCTTCGTAACCAATTTTTATTCTTTATTAAATTTTCATAAATCTCTACAAGTGAGTGATTGGCATTTCTCACCCCCGTCCCCTCTGGCAAGGGTGGCAGGAGGGATGAGCCGCCTTCCTCTCCCCGGGCAGGACAGAGCTGGCAGGGCTGCCTGCTAAACCCACTGGCTTTTGAAACCCAAGAGGCTCGCCGTTTGTAACAACATCAAAATTCTGTGTGGCAGGCTGCCCTTGGTCTTACAGAGAGCTGCACAGGGCCCCCTGGAGGAGCTCAGAACGAGAGGTCCAAAATCCCTCTGAGCAGCAGCCTGGGTGTGTTGGTTTAGGGAAAATTAGGGGGAGAACCTCTGAAGGGAAGTCCCCTAAAACAAACCTCCACCACCCCTCCCCGCCCCCAGCCCTGGGTTTGGGAAGGAAATTCTTTGGAGGAGAAAAGTGGAAAAAAACCGATTTATTGACAAATGAGGAGAACTCTCTGTTGCCATGCTTGTGCCTGCTTGTTTTGGTTTTGGGAATTCTATTCCCAGGCACGGTCTTGAAGCACAAGGTCATGTTCTGTAAACTACCAAAGTTCCCACATCTGTTCCCAGAGGAGGGGCTTTGGTGATGGTCTCTGGAAAATGACCAGTGGTTCCCAAGGGTCCCACCTTTGGGGTGGGCACATCTGTAAAATGTACAAAAAGAGTCAGGAAAATAAAGGAGGGGGCTCTTGCTTGCAAGAGCTCCACGCAGCCTCTTTGATGCACTCCCTGCCTCGTTCCTGTGCATCCCCCACAGCAATAACTCTCCCCACCACAAAAGAAAAGGAAAAGGCTCAAGTTACTGTGGAGGGAGGGCGCAGAGCTTCTTCTGCAGGCTTGGAGATCCTCAGCCTTCTCAGGTCAGGTCAGGTCCGGAGCTGGTCCAAAGCTTCAGGGCTGGGGGGGGAAAGGGAAAAGGAAGGGAGAAGAGAAAAGAGAAGAGAAGAGAAGAGAAGAGAAGAGAAGAGAAGAGAAGAGAAGAGAAGAGAAGAGAAGAGAAGAGAAGAGAAGAGAAGAGAAGAGAAGAGAAGAGAAGAGAAGAGAAGAGAAGAGAAGAGAAGAGAAGAGAAGAGAAGAGAAGAGAAGAGAAGAGAAGAGAAGAGAAGAGAAGAGAAGAGAAGAGAAGAGAAGAGAAGAGAAGAGAAGAGAAGAGAAGAGAAGAGAAGAGAAGAGAAGAGAAGAGAAGAGAAGAGAAGAGAAGAGAAGAGAAGAGAAGAGAAGAGAAGAGAAGAGAAGAGAAAAAACCGGTAACAGCAAAAAAACAGGCAGCAAAAAAGCAAAGTGGCCAAAGCAGCAGCAGGAGCAGCCAGCAAAGCCAAAAGCAGCAGCCAGAGCAGAGAAAGCCACGGCCAGCCAAGCATCAGCTGTGTGAAAAAGGCATATTGTGTGTGTGTGTGGCTCTAGGCAGATATTTACTAAATGTAAGATGCTAGTCAGAAAAGTTATGCAATATTAACATTTGAATAATATAGTAAATGTAGTTTTTAGTAAAAAAAATTTTACTATATTTTAGTTTTTGGTTTTTAGTTTAGTAAATTTAGTAAAGTAAGTTCAGTAAGTTTAGTAAATTTAGTAAATTTAGTTTTTAGTTTAGTAAATTTAGTAAAGTAAGTTTAGTAAGTTTAGTAAATTTAGTAAATTTAGTTTTTAGTTTTTAGTTTAGTAAATTCAGTAAATTTAGTTTTTAGTTTTAGTAAATTTAGTAAATTTAGTTTTTAGTTTTTAGTTTAGTAAATTCAGTAAATTTAGTTTTTAGTTTTAGTAAAAATTTGTGTGTAAGGTATTTTCTTTAGCTCAAGGGAAAGAGAAGCTGCCCGGGAGAATGTTTCAGGAAGATTTACAACAGAAAAGAAAAACCCCCCTCGGATTCTTCAGATGGAAAGATGCATATCTCTTGGAACCCATAGGAACCAGACACCCTGAATCCACAGAAGCAAGACTCCCTGCCACCAGGGGAGCTTAGCAGGGGACTCTTGGGAAACAAGCTTGTCTTAGATAAAGCATGCATAATTATGGAGTTCTGGTCCTCAAAAAGGGAAAGATCTCTACCGAAGATCGCCTTTCTCCTGACTGGCTTGGGTCTGGGAAGGAGGAAGGTCGGTGATCTAAACTACCTTCTTTGCTTTTATTGCCTCATTATTTGTCCTGTCTCTGAAAACTTTTTAAACTTTTATTTGTATTAATTTTTTTGTAACCAATTTTATTCTTTATTAAATTTTAAAAAATATAAATACGCATCTTTCCATCTGAAGAATCGAGGGGGGGTTTTTCTTTTCTTTTGTAAATCTTATCTCTGTGAATCATTCTCCTAGGGCAGCTTCTCTTCCCCTGAGCTAAAGAAAATACCTTACACACAAATTTTTACTAAAACTTGATGTTAAAAACTACATTTATTATATTACTCAAATGTTAATATTGCGTAACTTTTATAACTAGCCTATTATATATATATATATATATATATATATATATAGTAAATATCTGCGCAGAGCTATACACACAATATGCCTTTTTTCACAAGACTGACTGGCCTGGACTGGGATCTTTGTGAGGTCTGGAGGATGTAGTGTCACCCCACACTACACAGAGACCTACATGGTGCTCACCGCTTCCCTTGCTCCACTCACTCTGTCACTTTCTGAACTAGCTTTTCGCTTCTGTTGGGGAGGATGAAGCAGGAAGGCCCTGCAGAGATGATTTATTGGTGAAAGATTCTAAGAGTGTAAAACCTGCAACAGAGATAAAAAGCAAGATTTGAGCTATAGGATGCTAAGCAGGAAGATGGTGATTGAGTCAGCTGAGGACCAGGACCCTGGTGATTGAGCAATACTCCTCCCCAGACAAAGGGATGCAAAAGGGGGTTGGGCCCTGCCAGGTAGCAGGAAAAAGGTGGTTTTCCAGGTTTTTAGTATGTAGAGTAGTATGGTAATGTAGTCGTTCTCATAGGCTGTATGTAAATGTTGCCACGCTTCGTGCCTGCCATGTTTTGGTTTTGGGAAATTCTGTTCCCAGGCACTCTTCTGGTACACAAGGTCACATAATGTCAACTACCTTGTTTTGCACATACCTTCCCAGAGGAGGGATTTTCACGTGGTGATCTCTGGAACTGACCAATGGTTCCCAAAGGTCCCACCTCTAAGGTGGGCACATCCATAAAAGCATAAAAGAAGCCCGAGAAATAAACCAGGTGGCTCCTCCTGGATGAGGGGTCCACGCAGCCTTCTATCCACTCCTGCCTCCATTTATGGTGTCCAACAGCAACATGTAAATTCTGTAGGTTTTGTATCCTGTACTGGTTGGTGGGTGCTGACCAGAATATTCAGCATAGAAAGGGATAAAATGTAATGGAACAGGAAACGCGCTCTCTCTCGCTCTCAGACTTTCCCTTCTGCTGCTCCCTTCCTTTCCCATTGCTTCCCCCCGACCCCTGACCACGCTTCAGCGTTCACGCTTCTTCTTTTTCACACACAAAAACAGGACTCCCCTGTCTCCAGGGGAGCCTAGCAGTAATCTTGGGGAAAACAAGTTTGTCTTAGATAAAGCATGCATAATAATGAAGTTTTGGTCCTCAAAAAGGGAGAGATTTCTACCAAAGATCGCCTTTCTTCTAACCAGCCGGTCTGGGAGGAAGGACGGTGGTCTAGACTGCCTATTTTGCCCTTTATTGTCTACTTATTTGTCCTGTCTCTGAAAACTTTTAAAACTTTGATTTGTATTAATTTCTTTGTAACCAACCATTGCTCAGGTTGCCCGTCCCCACGGCCAACAAACCACGTGTCCTAAGAGCACCCAAGCCTCCGGAAATCTCTCATCCAACCCCACTGCAGCTCGTTTCTTATACGCCTCTGTGCTGGTTTGAAAGCAAAACCAGTGAGACTACCAGTCAGAGATACAATTTAATAGAAGAAGAGAGGAAAAAAAGGTGAAATAAATGGAATGATACAACCTAACACCCTGTTGGTCAGGGTGTTTGAAGCAGTCCGGAAATCCTCCTGGAGCAGCAGATGTGGTTCTGCTGGAGCAGAGATGATCCTGAGAGAGAAGGGTCCAGGGATGATGAGAAAGGTCCAGTCTTCCTCCAGGAATCCAGATGAGATGTTCTTGTCCAAGCAGCGATTCCGTCTGGTAGCTCTTGTCTCCTCTGAGAGTTCAGTGGATAAAAAGCTGCTTGTGAGGTCTCAAACCCTGGATTATATCCAGGTGGGAATGCTTGGCTCCTCCCCCTGGGCGGAGCATCTCACAGTGGGATGATCTCATCCCATGAGTCCTGCAGTGGGTCCTTGATGGCCCATTAACCAGAGATAACTTCCTCAGGGAAGGCATTGTTGGGCTCATTAACAGAAGATAAGGAAAACACTGCCCCACCTTGGCTCCAAGGGCTCATGGGGATAGAATACAGACCTTGGGCACAATTTTACATTGTAACCTAGGACAGCCTCCATGATTTTTTTTCCACTGGCAATCCGGCAATAAATTCTATTTTATTTTGGATTGGCTTTGGCTATTTATTACAATACCCCAAAGGCAACAGCAGGGGTGGCTGCCGCTCCTGCCAGCGCTCCCTGAGGGCCGTGGGGAAGCGCTGAGCAGCAGCCCTGAACTGGTTGTAAATGCACATTTTAAAGCTGCCTTTCCTCAGACATCAAAATGAACACAAAGTGTATTGTGCTGGAATTAACTTCACTGCATGAATATAGTTATGGTTTTTCGTTTTTTTGGCGGGTTTTTTTGTTTGTTTGTTTTTTGTTTTTGGGGTTTTTTTTGGTTGGTTGGTTGTTTTGTTTTGGTTTTTTTTGGTTTTTGTGGGTTTTTTTGCTGTTAACAAAACTTAGAAATAGTAATGTGATAGCTCAGAGAATGCTGAAGGTAATTAGGTGATTCTTCACATTTGCGTAGAATTACCCTATGTAATAAATGCTAATCATGCTCTCATACTTTATTTTATGTAATTATAATACTCGCTGTTATGGGGGATGGAAAAACGCGTAGTCTCAAGAATGTCAGAGAAAACTCCCTTGGCACAGGGGAATACCCCAGCTCCGGGAAAGAGACAGTGGAATTACAATGCCAATTGTAATTGGGAGGTGGAGAGGCATGGATACCAGGTGCAATGGGTGTGAAAAACAGGATTCACTTATTATGTAAGATTTATAAGTTTAATAAAAGTAAAATAAAATAGACAATAAGGAGGAAAAAAAAAAAGCTCTTTTTGGCGGAGGTGCTGATATCAACAGGATCAGCACCCTGTCCCTTTTCAGATCCTTTGTTTTAAGGACTTCTGTGTTACATATTTAAATGAGCTAATACATTATTTAAATATTCATTTTGGTTTCAAGACCCCCCTTAAGAATACAGTTTATTTATGGGGCTCCATAGAGTCTGGATGGAGGTGGTAAATCTGTCTTCTTCAACAAGGCTCAATTGTTCCTTATCTTCAGGAATTCCAGATGCCCCTCCTGTCTTCTATCTCTTTGAGGAGTTACAAAAAAAACCAACAATCCCATCTCTGCTTTGTTACAATCTAAGAATATTCATCTATCACATTTTTCAAATTCTATTAATAAAAGAACATGCAACACAACCTTCCCATATTATACATAAAGCAATCAGCTCGCTATCTGCAAAAGCCAACTCCAAAACGTGCACTTATAACAATCGGCATCTGATAAGGACTGATGGCCCAGAGGATGGGTCCCACCTGGAACATCCACCACATCCTGCACACCCAGGAAATCCATGGTTGCTGATCTCCTGATTCTATCAGCAGCAGCATGGAGAAACAAAGACACCTAAAGAAATTCTGATCTCCTGATTCTATCAGCAGCACCATGGAGAAACAAAGACACCTAAAGAAATTCTGATCTCCTGATTCTATCAGCAGCAGCACCATGGAGAAACAAAGACACCTCAAGAAATTCTGATCTCCTGATTCTGTCAGCAGCAGCACCATGGAGAAACAAAGACACCTAAAGAAATTCTCATCTCCTGATTCTATCAGCAGCACCATGGAGAAACAAAGACACCTAAAGAAATTCTGATCTCCTGATTCTATCAGCAGCAGCACCATGGAGAAACAAAGACACCTAAAGAAATTCTCATCTTCTGATTCTATCAGCAGCAGCATGGAGAAACAAAGACACCTAAAGAAATTCTGATCTCCTGATTCTGTCAGCAGCAGCATGGAGAAACAAAGACACCTAAAGAAATTCTGATCTCCTGATTCTATCAGCAGCACCATCAAGAAACAAAGACACCTAAAGAAATTCTGATCTCCTGATTCTATCAGCAGCACCATGGAGAAACAAAGACACCTAAAGAAATTCTGATCTCCTGATTGTATCAGCAGCACC
Organism: Phylloscopus collybita; assembly: GCA_027886175.1. NCBI lineage: Eukaryota > Metazoa > Chordata > Aves > Passeriformes > Phylloscopidae > Phylloscopus > Phylloscopus collybita. The sequence continues at coordinate 173,611 of JAJNNQ010000061.1, read as the reverse complement.
ATGGAGAAACAAAGACATCTAAAGAAATTCTGATCTCCTGATTCTGTCAGCAGCACAATGGAGAAACAAAGACATCTAAAGAAATTCTGATCTCCTGATTCTATCAGCAGCACCATGGAGAAACAAAGACACCTAAAGAAATTCTGATCTCCTGATTCTATCAGCAGCAGCATGGAGAAACAAGACACCTAAAGAAATTCTGATCTCCTGATTCTATCAGCAGCACCATTGAGAAACAAAGACACCTAAAGAAATTCTGATCTCCTGATTCTATCAGCAGCAGCACCATGGAGAAACAAAGACACCTAAAGAAATTCTGATCTCCTGATTCTATCAGCAGCAGCACCATGGAGAAACAAAGACACCTAAAGAAATTCTGATCCCCTGATTCTATCAGCAGCACCATCAAGAAACAAAGACAGCTAAAGAAATTCTGATCTCCTGATTCTGTCAGCAGCACCATCAAGAAACAAAGACACCTAAAGAAATTCTGATCTCCTGATTCTATCAGCAGCACCATGGAGAAACAAAGACACCTAAAGAAATTCTGATCTCCTGATTCTATCAGCAGCACCATCAAGAAACAAAGACACCCAAAGAAATTCTGATCTCCTGATTCTATCAGCAGCAGCATGGAGAAACAAAGACACCTAAAGAAATTCTGATCTCCTGATTCTATCAGCAGCAGCACCATGGAGAAACAAAGACATCTAAAGAAATTCTGATCTCCTGATTCTGTCAGCAGCACCATGGAGAAACAAAGACACCTAAAGAAATTCTGATCTCCTGATTCTATCAGCAGCACCATGGAGAAACAAAGACACCTAAAGAAATTCTGATCTCCTGATTCTATCAGCAGCAGCCCCATCAAGAAACAAAGACACCTAAAGAAATTCTGATCTCCTGATTCTATCAGCAGCACCATCAAGAAACAAAGACACCTAAAGAAATTCTGATCTCCTGATTCTGTCAGCAGCACCATGGAGAAACAAAGACAGCTAAAGAAATTCTGATCTCCTGATTGTATCAGCAGCACCATGGAGAAACAAAGACATCTAAAGAAATTCTCATCTCCTGATTCTATCAGCAGCAGCATGGAGAAACAAAGACAGCTAAAGAAATTCTGATCTCCTGATTCTATCAGCAGCACCATGGAGAAACAAAGACACCTAAAGAAATTCTGATCTCCTGATTCTATCAGCAGCACCATCAAGAAACAAAGACAGCTAAAGAAATTCTGATCTCCTGATTCTATCAGCAGCACCATCAAGAAACAAAGACACCTAAAGAAATTCTGATCTCCTGATTCTGTCAGCAGCACCATGGAGAAACAAAGACACCTAAAGAAATTCTGATCTCCTGATTCTATCAGCAGCACCATGGAGAAACAAAGACACCTAAAGAAATTCTGATCTCCTGATTCTATCAGCAGCAGCATGGAGAAACAAAGACACCTAAAGAAATTCTGATCTCCTGATTCTGTCAGCAGCACCATGGAGAAACAAAGACACCTAAAGAAATTCTGATCTCCTGATTCTATCAGCAGCAGCACCATGGAGAAACAAAGACACCTAAAGAAATTCTGATCTCCTGATTCTATCAGCAGCAGCACCATGGAGAAACAAAGACACCTAAAGAAATTCTGATCTCCTGATTCTGTCAGCAGCACCATGGAGAAACAAAGACACCTAAAGAAATTCTGATCTCCTGATTCTATCAGTAGCACCATCAAGAAACAAAGACACCTAAAGAAATTCTGATCTCCTGATTCTATCAGCAGCACCATCAAGAAACAAAGACACCTAAAGAAATTCTGATCTCCTGATTCTATCAGCAGCAGCATGGAGAAACAAAGACACCTAAAGAAATTCTGATCTCCTGATTCTATCAGCAGCAGCACCATGGAGAAACAAAGACACCTGAAGAAATTCTGATCTCCTGATTCTATCAGCAGCAGCACCATGGAGAAACAAAGACACCTAAAGAAATTCTGATCTCCTGATTCTATCAGCAGCAGCACCATGGAGAAACAAAGACACCTAAAGAAATTCTGATCTCCTGATTCTATCAGCAGCAGCACCATGGAGAAACAAAGACACCTAAAGAAATTCTGATCTCCTGATTCTATCAGCAGCACCATCAAGAAACAAAGACACCTAAAGAAATTCTGATCTCCTGATTCTATCAGCAGCAGCACCATGGAGAAACAAAGACACCTAAAGAAATTCTGATCTCCTGATTCTGTCAGCAGCACCATGGAGAAACAAAGACACCTAAAGAAATTCTGATCTCCTGATTCTATCAGTAGCACCATCAAGAAACAAAGACACCTAAAGAAATTCTCATCTCCTGATTCTATCAGCAGCACCATCAAGAAACAAAGACACCTCAAGAAATTCTGATCTCCCGATTCTATCAGCAGCAGCACCATGGAGAAACAAAGACACCTAAAGAAATTCTGATCTCCTGATTCTATCAGCAGCAGCATGGAGAAACAAAGACACCTAAAGAAATTCTGATCTCCTGATTCTATCAGCAGCAGCACCATGGAGAAACAAAGACACCTGAAGAAATTCTGATCTCCTGATTCTATCAGCAGCAGCACCATGGAGAAACAAAGACACCTAAAGAAATTCTGATCTCCTGATTCTATCAGCAGCAGCACCATGGAGAAACAAAGACACCTGAAGAAATTCTGATCTCCTGATTCTATCTGCAGCAGCACCATGGAGAAACAAAGACACCTAAAGAAATTCTCATCTCCTGATTCTATCATCAGCACCATCAAGAAACAAAGACACCTAAAGAAATTCTGATCTCCTGATTGTATCAGCAGCAGCACCATGGAGAAACAAAGACACCTAAAGAAATTCTGGGCTGGGCAGTGGCTCCAACCCTGGAAGTTTCAAGTTCCCCTGGATACCTGGACCACGGAAACATGTCCAGACATGTACACTGAGTTAAGGGTATAAGACTGGCAGACCTGGACTCAGACCTGTGTGAGACCTCAGGGGGGACATGTCACAATAGAGGGCACGTCAGGAGGCTCACCCAGTGCACACTGCCTGTTTCCTTGCTTGGCAGACTCTGTCAATTTCTGTATTGGCTTTGTAAATGTCTTGTCCGTGATTTTTTCGCTGGCAATAAATTCTGTTTTATTTTAGATTGGCTCTCGCTATTTATAACGCCCTATCTGGATGAAGGTAAACAGTGACAGAAACCAGAACCCCAAAGGAAGAATTTATTGACTCTGCGTTTCCAGGGAGGGTAAGAACAGCAGGATGGAACCCTAAAGAGGAGTAAGGAGAAATAAGAAATAACCATGAGGAGAAATAAAACTCATTGATTTAATCTACTGGATGGCGTGAAGTCCAGCCAAAGGTTAAAACCGAGCAAAAGACCATCTAAACTCAAAGGTTTGAATGATGTCTGATGGTCTATGAATATGCAACAGGCTGAAAGAGAATTTAAAGAGGTGTTTCCGAGGTAGTAAGTGTGCTCTCGCTGAATGCCAAGCACCCGGCCGTAACCTTTTTGTTTTATTTCTGTCTCCTAGTTGTCTTTTATTAAACTTTTTAAGATTTTACCAAGAAAGCTGTGAAAGAAGGCGTATTGTGTGTATAGCTCTGTGCAGATATTTACTATATATATATATATATATATGTAATAGGCTAGTTAGAAAAGTTATGCAATATTAACATTTGAATAATATAATAAATGTAGTTTTTAACATTAAGTCTTAGTAAAGTTTGTGTGTAAGGTATTCTCTTTAGCTCAAGGGAAAGAGAAGAATGTTTCACAGAGATAAGATTTACAACAGAAAACAAAAACCCCCCTCGATTCTTCAGATGCATATCTCTGGGAACCCACAAACCAGAAAATCTGAATCCACAAAAACAGGACTCCCCTGTCTCCAGGGGAGCTTAGCAGTAATCTTGGGGAAAACAAGTTTGTCTCAGATAAAGCATGCATAATTATGAAGTTTTGGTCCTCAAAAAGGGAGAGATTTCTACCAGAGGGTGCCTTTCTCCTAACTAGCAGGTCTGGGGAGGAGGAAGGACGGTGGTCTAGACTGCCTATTTTGCCCTTTATTGTCTACTTATTTGTCCTGTCTCTGAAAACTTTTTAAACTTTGATTTGTATTAATTTCTTTGTAACCAATTTTTATTCTTTATTAAACCTTCATAAATTTCTAGAAGTGAGTGACTGGCATTTTTCACATCCTTGATTTAATCTACAGGATGGCGTGAGGTCCAGTCCAAGGTTAAAACCGAGCAAAAGACCATCTAAACTCAAAGGAAGGTTTGAATGATGTGTGATGGTCTATGGATAGGCAACAGGCTGAAAAAGAATTTAGAGAGGTGTTTCCGAGGTAGTAACTGCTCTCTGTAAGTGTCTCTGAATGCCAAGCTGGCCGTAACCTTTTCTTTTATTTCTGTCTCCTAGTTGTCTTTTATTAAACTTTTTCAGATTTTACCAGGAAAGCAGACCTTGTTTTTGACAAACCGACTCTGCCGGGCTCGATGATGCAGAAGGTGGAGCCTGGCTGGGGTGCTGCTCGGGCTGGCTGGTTCGGGGCTGGGGGCTGTGACAGCTTCCAGCAGCTCCTGCTGGCACTGTCCCACCCAGGGACCCTGCTGTAACAAATAAATAAGATGGGACTTGGTTTTTGTTGGGTTTTTGTTTTGGTGTTTTTTGTTTTTGGGTTTTTTGTTTGTTTGTTTGTTTGTTTTTGTGTGTGTTTTTTTTGTGTGTGTTTGGTTGTTTTTTTTTTTTGGTGGTTTTTTGTTGTTGTTGTTTTGGTTTTTTGTGGTTTTTTTTGGTTTGGGGTTTTTTTAGGGGTTTTTTTTGTGGTTTGTTGTTGTTGTTGTTGTTGTTGTTGTTGTTGTTTTTTGGGGTTTTTTTAATGTAGAAAAGCTAATGCTTTATTTACAAAGTCCATATTTACAGGAAGCATCACAACGCACTGTATTAAACTTAATTGGTCACCATTATGGTGAAACTCAGTTCATTGGCCAGTAAAGGCTACTGTGTATGTCTATTAAATGACTATTAAATGTCTGTTAAATTTTCTCCCTCTAGATACGTTTACTTTTTTTTTTTTTTTCCCCACTGATTCGTATGGGACAGGTTCATTGTTTATGCAGGCATAAACTTTTTTTTTTTTTTTTTTTTTTTTCCTAAGAATAGCTCGTTGTGTTTATTCTTACAATTTTTCTCTATGGGAACATAGAAGTTATTTCTAGCTCGGCTGGAGTGGTAGGGCTTAGACCCTACTTTATAAGGCTTTTATTTTATAACATCTCTACTTGTCTGCAGCAGGAGCCCCTTTAGCTGGGAGCCCTGGGGCTGCACTAAATGAGAACATTAAATCACAGCTGGGCTGCCAGCTGTGCCCAGAAGCCGCCCGAGGAGGGGCTGGGAGGGGGTGACGGACCCCGCAGGGCACACAGCCTCAGCTGCCGAGAAAAGGGAGCAGCAAATCCTCTCCCCGGGAGCCTTTTTGGGGAGTGTGAAAAATGCCAGTCACTCGCTTCTAGAAATTCATGAAGGTTTAATAAAGAATAAAAATTGGTTACAAAGAAATTAATACAAATCAAAGTTTAAAAAGTTTTCAGAGACAGGACAAATAAGGAGACAATAAGGGCAAAATAGGCAGTCTAGACCACCGTCCTTCCTTCCTCCCAGACCTGCTGGTTAGAAGAAAGGCGATCTTTGGTAGAAATCTCTCCCTTTTTGAGGACCAAAACTTCATAATTATGCATGCTTTATCTAAGACAAACTTGTTTTCCCCAGGATTACTGCTAAGCTCCCCTGGAGACAGGGGAGTCCTGTTTTTGTGGATTCAGGTCCTGTGGTTTCCTGTGGGTTCCCAGAGATATACATCTGAAGAATCGAGGGGAGTTTTTCTTTTCTGTTGTACCTTATCTCTGTGAATCATTCTCCTAGGGCAGCTTCTCTTCCCCTGAGCTAAAGAAAATACCTTACACACGAACTTTACTAAAACTTAATGTTAAAAACTACGTTTATTTTATTATTCAAATGTTAATATTGCATAACTTTTTTAACTAGCCTATTTTATATATATATATAGTGATATAGTGTGTATATATATATATAGTATAGTATATATATATATATATATATATAGTATAGTATATATATATATATATATATATTATAGTAAATATCTGCGCAGAGCTATACACACAATATGCCTTTTTTCACAGGGAGCCTGGGGTGGGTAATGGTGGTCAGGAGCAGGGCAGGGGATGGTAAACTGTCCCCAATAGCTGTCTGATGGCTCCTGCAGCCACTGCCTCAGACCTCAGGGTGAGCTGTGGCTCTGCCCTGCCTCTTTAACCCTCACCTGCCTGTCAGCATTGATTCCACTCAGCCTCGGCCCACCCGACCCTTGCAGGGAGGAGGGCAAGCTTCAGCCAGGAGGGGAAAATGGAACAAAACACCGTAGGGAAGTGTTTCAATCCCAGCCCTCCGCCCTCCTGGCCCCGACTGCTAGCTCAGACTCTGGAGGGCTTTGGGCTAGGATCACAACAGGAAAGGGGAAGAGACCCAAAAGAGGCTCCTTACCTAGGATTGTTCCAAGGCTTTATTCTTGAAGGGATTCCAGGGGCAAAGAGGCAAAGAGGACGAACAAGGAAGAGCAGGGATTTATGTAGACCCTCTGTCCGAGGACAGAGAGCTGGCACTGAGCCAGTTGGTCAGAAATAACAGGGGAAGGTAGAGTCACACCACACAGTTACAGCTTTGGGGCTCCTTTTGGGGTAAACCATCCCCAGAGGGATACAACAGGGAAGTAGGTCTGGATTATTAGGAGACTCACGTTCCCTTGCTCTCAGGAAAGAGCAAAATCCTGTTTGTGAAGCTGTCGGGAGTTGGAGACTTCCTTTCACAGCATCATCGATGGAATCTCGGTTGTGTTAGGTTCTGTGTAATTTGAACTACAAAGAGCTTCTGAGCAAGTGCCAAAGCTCACCTGGCAAAAGAGGTTTTGTAACTGGCTCACATGTCCCTGTCCAGACACCTCATAACTGAGACACCTGACCCTGCCCCAAACCCCGATGCCTGTGCCTTCTCTGGAGTGATAAAATGCAGGACTGCTGTAAGGGATGTCTGCCCTTTGCTCCGTGTGAGGTGTAAGAGCTCATCATGTCAAACCCTGGATGGGGTGCTCTCCAGCCTGAACCTTTCAGCGCTTTGATACCAGCTGCCCTCTCCAGCAGGAGGAGCTGGATTTTAAGGTTCAGCTTGTTAGCGTTGGAAACACATAATCGGGGAATGATTATCTGCAGGTGCTTTTATTGAGGAGCTCCAGGAGCTGGGATACACAGGCAAACCCAAATCTGACTCTGACAATGATTCACAACACACACATTTTATACCCTCTGCCACACAGCTACAAATTGATTGCTTACCCTGGATTGTTCCTAAGCAAAATTTCTTGTCATTTAGCCAAACAGTGATTATTAGAAAACACGCTGGTTGTGTCTGATGAAAGAGATGATCTGAAGACCAGGACACTCTTTGGGACACGTGGTTTATTGGTCGTGGGAAGGCAGCCTGACTGGGGAAGAGTCTGTAAGTCTAAGGGGGCAGGGTTCCAGCAGAGCAAGAGATTTTCCTCTTACATTCCATTTTAACCTTTTTTTATTGTGAATATTCTAATGAGCATTAACCAATCACCTCAGTATACAAAACCTACAGAATCTACATTCAGCCTATGGGAACTACAACATTACAGTACTACTCTACAGACCAAAATCCTGAAAAACCACCTTATCCCTGATACCTGAGAAGGTCCAACCCTTTATTCATCCTTTTGTCTTGGCAGGGGTGTCACTGACTCACCCAGCCCAGTCTTTTCAGCTGTCTAATCACCTTCTTCCTGTCCAGCATCTTACAGTTCAAATTTTGCTTTCAATTCTATTCCTCTTGTAGGTTTCACACTCTTAGAATCTTTTACTAATAAATCATCTCTGCAGGGCCCAGCTACTTCATCCTCTCCAACAAGTGATCATATTCAATTCCCCTGAACAAAGTCATACTTGATTTAGTTAAAACAATAACCTTAGCTCCTTCAACTATAGCAAAGCTAATGTTCTATTCTCGAGGCCCTGCTGACCAGCAAGCCCGGGCCTTTCCCTTCCCAACCCTTACCTTTCCTAACCACCACCCCCTTAGTTACCCGCTTGCAGTCCTACAGAAATCATTTTAACCCTGTACTATCAGGCTGGCGAGACGTGTCCTGTGAGAAACACTAAAAGCAAAAGAAGATTTTTAGGAGCTGAAAAAGCAGGCCTCAAACAGAAAAAGCTGAGACCTCAGAATTTGCAGCAACTGAGAAAAGTTCGGAACTAGGAAAGATACAGTAGTATAAAATAGTATAGCAAACAAAGACATGGAAAACAAAGGCCAAGTTTTTAGGTTTGGCTTGAATAAGTCATAACACTGCAGAAAACATATGCCAGACAAAATAGTAGAAGGTCTTAAGCTTAATAGAAGTATTGTGTATTGTTAATAGAGAAGCTTACAAACAACCATTGTTTGAAATAGGTGTACGTGTGCTTAATTTGGTTGGTCAAAACAACTGTCTGTAATTTTTAGTAATATACTATTGGCTGAAAAGTCTTTAAAATGCTTTGTAACAGAGAAATCGAGAGCTATTGTAGACAGCTATTGTAAGGAACTATTGAAAACAGCTCTTGGGGTCTATTGGGGCTGCTGCTGGGGGCGAGTGTGGGCTGCTGCTGAGGTTTCATAGAGCTGCTGCTGTTGCTACTGCTGTGCTGTACATGAGTGCTGCAAACTGCTACCTTGCTGTGAATTCTGTGATGAGACTGATGCTTCATTAGAAAAGAAAACAGCTCTCACAACAATCAAATCCAGTTCCTGCCCACGCCGCTCCCACAGTGTCCGGGGAGAGGAGCAGATGGGGAGGGGCCCAAGCGGGGCCTGGTGGGGGTGCCGTGGGTCAGCAGCTGTGACCCTGCCCCAGCAGAGTGCTGTGGGTCAGCAGCTGTGACCCTGACCCTGCCCCAGCAGAGTGCTGTGGGTCAGCAGCTGTGACCCTGCCCCAGCAGAGTGCTGTGGGTCAGCAGCTGTGACCCTGACCCTGCCCCAGCAGAGTGCTGTGGGTCAGCAGCTGTGACCCTGCCCCAGCAGAGTGCTGTGGGTCAGCAGTGTGACCCTGACCCTGCCCCAGCAGAGTGCTGTGGGTCAGCAGTGTGACCCTGACCCTGCCCCAGCAGAGTGCTGTGGGTCAGCAGTGTGACCCTGCCCCAGCAGAGTGCTGTGGGTCAGCAGTGTGACCCTGACCCTGCCCCAGCAGAGTGCTGTGGGTCAGCAGTGTGACCCTGACCCTGCCCCAGCAGAGTGCTGTGGATCAGCAGCTGTGACCCTGACCCTGCCCCAGCAGAGTGCTGTGGGTCAGCAGTGTGACCCTGACCCTGCCCCAGCAGAGTGCTGTGGGTCAGCAGTGTGACCCTGACCCTGCCCCAGCAGAGTGCTGTGGGTCAGCAGCTGTGACCCTGCCCCAGCAGAGTGCTGTGGGTCAGCAGTGTGACCCTGCCCCAGCAGAGTGCTGTGGGTCAGCAGTGTGACCCTGCCCCAGCAGAGTGCTGTGGGTCAGCAGTGTGACCCTGCCCCAGCAGAGTGCTGTGGGTCAGCAGTGTGACCCTGACCCTGCCCCAGCAGAGTGCTGTGGGTCAGCAGCTGTGACCCTGCCCCAGCAGAGTCTCGTGGGTCAGCAGCTGTGACCCTGCCCCAGCAGAGTCTCGTGGGTCAGCAGCTGTGACCCTGACCCTGCCCCAGCAGAGTGCTGTGGGTCAGCAGTGTGACCCTGCCCCAGCAGAGTGCTGTGGGTCAGCAGTGTGACCCTGCCCCAGCAGAGTCTAGTGGGTCAGCAGTGTGACCCTGCCCCAGCAGAGTGCCGTGGGTCAGCAGTGTGACCCTGACCCTGCCCCAGCAGAGTGCCGTGGGTCAGCAGCTGTGACCCTGCCCCAGCAGAGTCTCGTGGGTCAGCAGCTGTGACCCTGCCCCAGCAGAGTGCTGTGGGTCAGCAGCTGTGACCCTGCCCCAGCAGAGTCTCGTGGGTCAGCAGCTGTGACCCTGCCCCAGCAGAGTGCTGTGGGTCAGCAGTGTGACCCTGCCCCAGCAGAGTCTCGTGGGTCAGCAGCTGTGACCCTGCCCCAGCAGAGTGCTGTGGGTCAGCAGTGTGACCCTGACCCAGCAGAGTGCTGTGGGTCAGCAGTGTGACCCTGGCCCAGTAGAGTGCTGTGGGTCAGCAGTGTGACCCTGCCCCAGCAGAGTGCTGTGGGTCAGCAGTGTGACCCTCACCCTGCCCCAGCAGAGCGCCGTGGGTCAGCAGTGTGACCCTGACCCTGCCCCAGCAGAGTGCTGTGGGTCAGCAGTGTGACCCTGACCCTGCCCCAGCAGAGTGCTGTGGGTCAGCAGCTGTGACCCTGCCCCAGCAGAGTGCTGTGGGTCAGCAGTGTGACCCTGCCCCAGCAGAGTGCTGTGGGTCAGCAGTGTGACCCTGCCCCAGCAGAGCGCTGTGGGTCAGCAGTGTGACCCTGACCCTGCCCCAGCAGAGTGCTGTGGGTCAGCAGTGTGACCCTGACCCAGCAGAGTGCTGTGGGTCAGCAGTGTGACCCTGGCCCAGTAGAGTGCTGTGGGTCAGCAGTGTGACCCTGCCCCAGCAGAGTGCTGTGGGTCAGCAGCTGTGACCCTGACCCTGCCCCAGCAGAGTGCTGTGGGTCAGCAGTGTGACCCTGCCCCAGCAGAGCGCCGTGGGTCAGCAGTGTGACCCTGACCCTGCCCCAGCAGAGCACCGTGGGTCAGCAGTGTGACCCTGACCCTGCCCCAGCAGAGTGCCCGTGGGTCAGCAGTGTGACCCTGACCCTGCCCCAGCAGAGTGCTGTGGGTCAGCAGTGTGACCCTGCCCCAGCAGAGTGCTGTGGGTCAGCAGTGTGACCCTGCCCCAGCAGAGTGCTGTGGGTCAGCAGTGTGACCCTGACCCTGCCCCAGCAGAGTGCTGTGGGTCAGCAGTGTGACCCTGCCCCAGCAGAGTGCTGTGGGTCAGCAGTGTGACC